>CM060936.1:11651374-12251374 GCA_030765085.1 Allium cepa
ACAAATCAATTCCAAATACCGATTTAAACTTCCAAATACCATTTTAAATTTTTTACGTTTCAAAGCTTTAAATATTACACCATTTCAAAAACAACTCATTCGACCATCCCATATATATCAAATTCAATTACTTCATTTTTTTTAGACAGGAAATGTTTACTTCATGAATTCAATATACTTTAAGTAAAACTTATAACTTCGCATAATTGGATAATCTTTCAATTTATTAAACATGATATATTCATTTAAATCAACCTGATATTCATTTAAATCACTTTACACAAAAATCAAGTTATAAAAATCATATCCTTTAAAATTTTTAATTTTTTTTAAATTTCAATTTAACTTAATATTCATCTTCCAAGTCTTATTCTCATTTAAGTCATTAAAACTCCAGAAATTTAGTTTTAAATAAATTCTTAATCGTATTTGATCTCGAAAATCAAACTTTATTTTATACTTCAAATCAAATTTATACAAAGCTTAAAAACCGAAAATTTACTATATATACATATAAATAACCAAATCAATATCCCATAACCCATATATATATATATACATATAGCTTTACAAAACCATAGTAAAACATTTCCAAAAATAATTTTATATATTTACCGCGGTGCCTGTATAAAATTTCTACCCTATGGTCAAGTGATACGGATATTTATCATTTCAATCCGCAATTTAAAAATAAAATGCGGTTGTATATCATTTCAAACCGCAATCCCGAATGAAATGAAAATGCATGATAACTTGCAGTTTACATAAGGTAGAACACATCATCCATTCAACCAATATCAAACATCAACCAATTTATTTCAATCATCATCAATTTATTTCAATCATCATCAATTTAACAAACATCAGTATATGACATATACAATATAACAGGAAATAAAAGATAGTTATTAACTAACAGTTTATATTCAAAATAAATTTATTAACTGTTTAACTATCAGTTTATATGCAAATAAATAAATTTTTATTGTCAATTTATATGCAATAATCAAATGAATTAACAGTTATATTAAATAAATGCGTTTAAACAGAAAAAATGAATAAAACATGTCAAATAGTCATAAATAAATTTCTACTCATATCTAAAGTCAAATTAACAAACATAAGAAATTTTAGAAATTGTGAGTGGGTTAAAACACTCACCTTTTGAATTTAAATTGGATTTAAATCCAATTTAAACTCAAAAATTCGACGGTCTCCAAATCTTTCCAAACTAGCGTCAACAGATCTGGAAATTTATTACGATCCTAGCAAAAAAAAAAAATATTTCGTGTAAATCGGAGGTCGTATGAGAAAGTTATACGCATTAATGGTGATTGAAATTTCAAAAAAAAAGAAAATAGGAAATTATATATCACATCATATATTTTATTTAACTTGCAATGGAATTTTTAGTATTGCGTACCTTTTTGCTAAGCCAGATTTGGATCTGGAACTACTTTCTCATTTTGTTTTGTTTCCTTGCTATCTTAATATATTTTTTTATTTTATTTTTATAGAAAGTTTTGAAGAGAAGATTATATAAATATGGATTTGAAGAAAAAGACATGGAAAGAAGATAAGGTTTAAAAGAGAAAAAAATTTAAAGAAGAAGAAGAACAACAAAAAAGAAAAGAAAAGGAAACTTTGATAAAGAAGAAGATTTGAAGAATAAGAAGAAGAAAGAGGAAAAAAAAAAAGCTGTGGAAAAAAAAGAGAAAGGAGATTTGAAGAAGAAACATGAAAAAGGAAGAAGGAAGGTGAAGAGTGACAAAAAATGAAGCTATAGATGATGAAATTTAAAAAAAATGAAATGAAGCTACAGGAATGAGGAATGAAACTAGTGAAAAGCTAAATATAAACAAAGTAGGAGGAATTGAAATAAAGTAAAAATATAAACAACCCAATAAAAATGGTAGATATTAAAAGAGGTGAAAGAAAGAAATAAAAATATGAAAAGTATGTAACGTTCATGAAATGAAAAGGCTTTAGACCATGTAAATGGAAATGAGTAATGGAACAAATGAGGAAACAATTATAAAATGTGCGATAATTACTAATTAGAAAGGGAATGAATGGACCAACTCTACTCTATAAACAAACTTTTAGAATTCAAATTTCAAAACATTTGTTCACCCAATTAATTTTTTTTTAACCCCAAACATACCAAGTTTGACACTCGTTAAAGATTTAATTACCACAACATAACTAAATTTAACAAGACCAATTTACATAACGGGGACAGCGGATACATAAATAAAATATGAACCATGATTTTAAAAATTCAAATTTAAAAATAACATTTTTCTCGACACGTAATTATGAACTCAATTATTTAATTTATTTTAAATTTCAAGGTTAGTAATAAAATCACTTCCGTGCAACCTATGCCTGCTATTTAACTACCAAAAAATGTTGTTTTAAAAATTAAATTTTCTCTTTTTACAACGTTATATTTATATTCAGAATGGAAACATTCACTTTATTTCCTCAACATTCTTTTATTTTCCTTAAAATGCTTATTCGTTACTAGCGAATCATAAATGTAAACATTCTTATATTCTAAAATGATCAACTTATACAATATTAAATCCATTCTTATATTTCCAAATAATGTACATTCATAATGAAAACATTCTTACATAAATTTTATTAATTGCACTTTGTTTCTTTTCCTTTTTCAATTGAAAGATTTTAATAAATTTATTTCCAATTAATTTTATTCTTGCACTTCAAAACAGACCCTAATTGATGAAATCAATTAAATAAATACGTGAACATTGTCATCCTTATTCATAGTCAAGCAAACATGTTTATAAAATTACAGTTTCCAACAAGCATTAAACTACATACTAAATAAATCTTTTTCTCTATTCAATTAAATAATCAAATGTTTATTCCATCTAAAAATTTTAAGTAGAAGGATTCCATGTTGGGTTCAAAATCTATTATTTTAATATCCTTGAATTTTAGTTTAATCTCTATAAACGAAATATTTAAACGTTAATTTCATTTATTTTGCAATACTTTAATTAAACTAAAATATCGTTTTCTAAACTTAAATCCATGCTCCCATTGATTCATTCAATTTGCACTTATTATGTATTATTTTAACAACTCATTTATAACTTTGAATCTATTCCCCAAATTTCACATTTCTATTGTTATATACATTTGAATTCCATCCTATTTAATATTTCAAATATTACGTCATTATCATTAATGAAATAAATATATTTTTAATTGTTGCAATTGATTTTCCGTTATAACTTAATATACTAAATAGGTGGTTAATCTTAAATACTTGTTCTCATTAACGATTTATTTCTACTTACAAATTAATGCAATTATTACCTATTTCCATCTTTATTTCCAATTAACATAAAATGTTATATTCAAATTACATAAATTTCAATAGATTCAAATTATCATATCTATGAAGAACATTTACGTTATTATCCATTTATTACCTTAACTTATTCAACGTAACATTTAATTTATATTTATAGCAATGATTTCCAAATCAATTGAATTGAACTAAATATATATGTATCACTCATAATAACTTGTGGTCACAACTCTTGATCACCATTAATAAGTTTATTATTTACAATCCAATAATCGCCATTCTATATATATATATATATATATACGAATTAACTAATTCAATATTTCCATTTCATTTTCCTATCCTAAATTTATTACTAAGTGTATTTACTCCATTCCAACAAGTTGGAATTCCATTTTTACTATAACAATCATTTCCCTTTTCACTTTTATTACTAACCCATCATCGTTGCATTTATTGTCTTTTATTGATTTAATCAATTTACCCCATATTCCCTTAAACTCATACTAACGAAACATTCAATTCTATTTATCGCATAAACACCATTTCATAAATCTATCTGCAATTTCTACCTAGAAATAAGGTTACATTCCGGTTGAAAATACATTTACATCTTACGTTACTACTTTAATAATTAGTAACGTTTATATCATCAACCATCACTTATGAATAATTAGCATTTCCTATTTATTTTGTTACATTCACTTATATTCACTATGAATAAATTGGTATTCCCTTTAACCTATTAATTACTAACTTTAATTATTGCGATTCATTTATCTAACATAAATTTTGAATCTATTTCCAAATTTTCATATTTCAATTAATTAACACCTTACAATAGTTTACAAATAAAAGGGATTGTACTAATTACATTATTTATTTTCTTGCATTACTTTATTACCTCCGTTTATATTCAATTTCCGTAAATCAATATTTTATTCCATTGACAAATTCAATATTTGAAACAATTTCCACTATTACTATTAATTGCAATATATAATTTAATTTGTAAATTTTAATTACCCTTGATACATCAAATTTCAATATTTGCTTTCATATAAATTAATAAGATTTTTATTTCTTTCTAAATTTAAAATAAAATCCTATTAATTTAATTCATTTTAAACATCGAATTTACACGGGTCGTTACAAAAATGGAAGATTTTAGAGTTGTTGTAATGACCCACCCTTTCTGACGGTTTTAATCGACAATAAACCACACATGTCAACTCAATCCATTCAAAGGGGAGGATTGTTAATGGGGTGAGAAAAGAAAGAAAAAAAACACAGAAACTCACAGTGGAATGACAAAATATAATAATCAAATAAACAGTTCATGAAGCTGTTTTACAAACAATATTTGATTACACTTTTACAATACAGATCAGAGTTATACATATAGCAGGAATAAACAAATAATGTAGTGGAACCGCATGATGCAGTGAAATAAATATAATAAACAGTAGACTAATCTCCGTCTTTATCATCCGAATAAAATGGTCTTCAATACGCTGAAAAGCTTAGACTGACCCGAGCGTAATGAAAAGACAAAACATTTGAGTCAGAACTAAAAGATCTTATGTAAGTTAAATCAATAGTAAATAACTATGAGTGTAATGGCTTCTGAGATGTTCATGGGATTTTACATCCCTTATCTAGTGTCGTCTAACGTGTATGCATTCACTTGGAATGCTCATCGTCCTCCTGACGATGTTCTAATATCATTCGTCCATACAAGTTGCCCTGGGTCTGGACAAACCGAATCACCGTCTTCATCGTCTTCACGGTTTTCATTCGCAAACGTTCAAACTAGATCAAAGTGGTTTTCGGGTAATTAATCCCAAAACCGGTCTCCTCGAAACGATCAGCGCATTGGCCAATATTGATAGTCGGTTATTTAACTACCAATTCAAGCAATCATTCACCGATTGATTTATTTCCCTTGAAAATCAATAAATCTTAATATTTTAGATTTTTCTAAATAATTTAAATCACTTTATCCGAAATATATACTTCAAAACATTTAAAATAAAACTGCTTAAAACACTTTATTTAAAATACTAGTTATGAAATTTAATAATAATTTCTCATGCAAAACTTAAGCCAAAACTAAATTTAAAATAAAAGTTATTCTATAAGATATAAATATTAAATAATTAGCTTTAAATCATAATACTAGTTAAACCCTCAAAATAATTTACTTATATAATTAACTTAATAAATATTTACTTTTTTTAAAAAATAAAACAACTAAATAATAATTTCTTTCTAAAAAATTCTTTTAAAACCACTTTAAAACCTCTAATTTATACATGAAAATCTTTCTTTTAAAATGTAGTTGGCTTTTCAGGGAATACCCTTCCTATTTCAATACAGCCCATCTAATCATTTATAAATCCCTCTCGATTTATCCCAATTTAATTTACGTCCCAATCCCGTAAATTTCTTTTCCACACTTTTAAAAATAAAACCATCTTTTTATTTTTAAAACAATTAACATCTCCTTATACATTCCCACCGTGAATTTATACTTTCAAATTTATCCACTGATAAATATTCCACTTTCTTTATAAACCCAGTTTATAATTTTCATACCCTCGTTTTCCTTTAAATCACAGTTTTCAAAACACTTAATCGATTTTCCAATCGATTCTCTGAATTACTTCCATTTTTAAATTTATTTGACTTACTTAAATTTTATTCCAAAATCCATTAATTCCATATTCACTCCTTTATATGATTTAAAATCTTATTAGAATCTGAAATCTCAATTTTATACTCTATTCCAAAATTCACCTTTTATTTTTCCCAACCCACTTAAAATTTAAATTTTTAAATAAACCCTTTATACTTAAAATCAATATTGCTTAAGCCCTTACTTTTAAAATCCGTTGATTCTTAAAAAAATATCGCTTAAGTTCTCAAAGCCTCGTTATTTCCATTTATTTAAAATCTCTATTCTTTTCACATATTCCGAATTTGTTTAATAGGATTAAAAATCAACTTTTATATTTTTTTTTCCAAATTCATTGCTTGAATTTATCTGAATTCACTATAATTATTTTACTTCAAATTTCTGTCTTTTATTTTCCTTCGAAATCCAATCTTTATATTTTTGATATCTTAAAATACCCAAACTATGTCCATCAAACCCATAACATTCAATATTTTCAATCTATCATAGATAATCAATAAATCATATCACAGACTATGAAAATAAATTTCAAAATTTTGAGGAATCCAGTTGGATCCTTCTAATATGTTTTCCTTGCATCCATAGATGTTAGCACAATATAAAAATACCAATCCTACTTGAAAGGGGAATTGCGGTATATAGGGTCATCCGCTATTATGCCGGACGCATAAGGTCTCATCCGCTATATAATGCGGGAATATCAATCACTCCAATATATATATACACACACTACTATATATAATATCACATCCAAACTGATAATAATCATCGATTCAAGCAATCAATCAATAATTTAATTTTAACTATTTAAATTACCGATAATCTAGATGTGAGTGAGATTAACTCACCTTTGATTTTTAATTTGCAATCCGATACACACCGGCTTGATTCTCAATGATTGTAGACCTTGTATAAACATCGTATGGTTTGTTAATATTTGAACTAATCGAATAGTTAATTACCACTTATCAATTTAACTAATAATTTAATTTTAAACTAATTTTCCTTTACATAAATAATCTATATACATTCTAAAAATCTAATCTTTATAACCTCTCCAAAATTTTAAAATCCTTATATTTCCCAAAATCATATATGTATATATATATATATACATATTTACTGTTATCTATGTAGATTTATAATCTGAAATAGGTATGTATATATTTTATATGGATATATTAATTTTTATATATTTTTTGTAAATAACAAAACAACAAATTTCTTTACTCTAATTTTTTTTCTCTGTATATATGCAATGAATCGGCTAATTAAATTAAAAGTTTTAAAACTTGAGTGACATTAAATTAAAAGTTTTAGTTACCTTAATTCGTTTTGGAAATCAAACCTAATGAGCTTCTTACCTAACCCAAAGCAACGCTTCCCCTCTATGATCGACCCACCATAGCCAACCGAAGCCAATCCATGACCGCACCTTGCCACTACGACCTTCCACCTCCGCTCGTGTAACGACCCGTAAATTTCAATGATTAAAATTTGTTAGTTTAATAAGATTTTTATAATTAAATTTAGAAAGAAATAAAAAGTTTATAATTTGTATTGAAGCAAATGTTTAAAATGAAATGCAATCATGGAAATTAAAGCTAAGTATTAACAATTGAAATGAAATTTCGATTAATTGAAGTAATGTAAATTGTTATACTAGGCTAAGAATTGAATATAAGAAAACAAAGGTAAATAGTGAATTAATTAATTAATTAATAATAATAAATAGTAATTGAATAAAATCAATGTCCTGTGAGTAATTATAATATTGTTTGGAAATGAAAACTTATAAAAGTATGAATAAGAGTAAGAGTATTGAATCAACCAATGGAATAATATATTGATTAATAGTAACTGAATGTAAATTAATGTAATAAGGTTGATGCAAGTTGATAAGTAACTAATTTAGTGCAATGCCTATTAATTGAAACAAATTGTAAGGTAATAATTGATTGCATTTAATAAATTGGGAAACAAATTTCATTAAAGGTAATTAAATATTATCTTAACGTAAATTAAGATAATATTTGAAATTGATGTTAATTCCATTCAATATGACAATTGGTTGAAGTATGAGAAACTTAAGTGTAACATTTGGCTTGTAAACAATTATTATAAGCTACATGTTTAATTTGTTGATGGAATTGGAATTGGAAATAAATGTTAATAAAATAAATAAATGTTACATTAATGGGAAATGTAATAGAGGTGTCCCTCGAGTTCTTGAATGAGATTATGATTCCACCACCCAGTGTTATTGATGCTGGAGCTCAAGAATGGAGCAACTACCTGGTCGGATTTTTCCTTGATAAGTCCCTATCTTACTCAACGGTAATTAATTTTCTGAAGAAATACTGGAAGCTGAAAGGATCTATCAAAGTCTGTTCTAATGGTTACCTGTTCTTATTTTATCTGGCATATGATGATGACAGGAATAAAATATTGCAAGGTGATCCCATAGTTATGCGAAACAAACTATTTATATTTAAGCAGTGGGTTCCATATGTTGGAAATGCTTATGAAAGCATATCTTCTGTGCCAGTGTGGGTGAAATTTTCGAATATTCCAATGTTTCCATGGACTCACATAGGGATTAACTGGTTAGCTAGCAGATTGGGTAAACTTGTTTGTATGGATGAGTCAATGGATAAGTTGGAGAGGCTATCCTTTGCAAAGTGTTTAGTTGAAATTAAACTAGATCGTGGACTTGTAGATTATTTTCCAGTTCAGCTTCTTGATGGTGGAACCCAATGTATTCATATTGAATATCATTGGAAGCCTGATATTTGTACAAGTTGTTGTGTTTTTGGTCATTCTGTGTCGAACTGCGATAAGATTATTTCTTCTGTGGTTATTGAGAAGAATGAAATGAAAAATAAATCTGTCGAAACCAATGTTAATGAGTTGAAGGAAAGTATTAAAGAAGATGGTAAAATTTTGAGGTAGAGGAAACAAAAATGGCGAGTTGTGAATAAAACTAGAAGACAGAAGATTAATTCTGCCATTATGAAAGGTCATTTGATGGATGATCATGAAGTTAACAACTATGATAAAAATAAGAAGACATGTAGTGTTGAACTTGAGGAAGGAGAAATAGGAGATGCTATGCCTGATATTATTGCAGATAATGGAGAGTTAATTGTGATTGATAACTCTAGTTTGCTGTGTAATAATGGTTTTCATGTTCTAGCTGAGTTGTGTGAAATTGATACAGAAGTGAATGCTCACAAAATTAAAGATATTGGGAAGGATACAAGTGATGTTACCAATAGTTTTGGTAATCTTGGTCCTACTATTGTCAATAAAATGTGTGACACAGATAATCAAGTTACAAAATGTGAACATATTGTGCTTCCATCCCAGTTGCATGCAAAATCACTGATAATAGCATTTTTCCTGCTCCTCCTTGCAAAAGAAAATCTGCTGATGTTCTCCCCCTACTTTTCTACACCGTCTTCGTCTCCATCTAACATCAACAAAGAAATGTCTTGTGATGCTAATTTGTATCTTTCAACTTCTCAAGTCAAGACTGTGCACGTATCCTCTGTGCACATGCATAACATTAAAGATACCAATTGCAGTGTTGTTTCTACAATATCTGCAACTACAAAAGATTCTGCAAATCACCAGGAATCTGATCATCCTTATTCTCATACTCTTGCTCCCCATGCTTGGAAACCCCTCCTCCTTCTCTATTCCTCCCCACTTTAAGTCCTTCATCCAGTAATGCAAATCAGGTTGTGTTGCAACAAGCTAGTCATTCTCCAGCTAGAAATAGTAAGGCGTCCAAATCTAAACTGCCTTCTAACTTGGACCTCAATCCATGTGTTGGCACAACTTCTTTTTCTTCATATCCAGAATCTAATGTCCAATCCACTCCTCTAACCAGGGGTAACAAAAAGAAACTCCTAAATAAACAATTTGTTGATCAATGTTGAACAACATTGGTGCATGGAATATTAGAGGTGCCCACTCGAAAATTAAATTAAACCAATGTAAAAAACTCATTGCTACCCATTCGCTGAGTCTTCTTGCTATTCTGGAAACCAAGCTTAATGCTTCTCTCTCTTCCAAGGCAGCTAGCTTCATTAACCCCACTTGGAAGATGATTAATAACCTTTCTGAAGCTCCTTACGGAAGAATTCTTGTTTTATTTAACCCCTCTATCTTTTTATTAACTCCTATCATTTCAACTTCTCAACTTATACACTTGCACTTTATCCATATATCATCATCCACTTCCTTTTACCTTACTGTTATTTATGGTCTTAACTCTGTTTCAGCAAGACAATCCTTTCTTAATCTCCTCCCATCGTTCAGACAAGAATCTCATCCTTGGTTAGTAATTGGAGACTTCAATTGCTCCTTCCTTAAATCTCATAGACTTGGTGGCAACCCCTTGTCTCTTCGACAAATTAGTCCCCTTAGCTGTTCAATCTCCCATTCAAATCTTATTGAGATTACTTCCGTGGGTGCCCCATTCACTTGGAACAACTCTAGAAGATCTTCTTTGCGCACTTTCTCCAAAATTGATTTCTCCTTTTCTAATCATAATGCTCTTTCCAAATGGCCTAATATGTTTAATCCTCTTCCAATGCCTGGCCTATCTGATCACTCTCCCTAAATTTTTTCTTTTGGTGCTGCTTTGAGAAAAAGGAAATCAAATTTTAATTTTTTTAGTGCATGGGTTCTTCATCCAGAATTTTTACATATTGTTAACAAGGCTTGGTCCATAATTTTCTTTGGTAATCCTATATATATCTTGTAGTGTAAGCTTAGAGCAGTCAGATCTGAATTGGAAGTATGGTCGTTCAGCAAATTTGGTAATGGCAACTTGACGTCCTCCAGCCTCTCGCACAAATTCCAACAGGTTCAGGAGTCCATGATGACTAGCACGTTAAACTGTGATTTGGCTGCTCAAGAAGCTAACTTATCTTCCCAACTCTTTGAGGCCTTAAAGCTTGAAGGCACAATGATTAAGCAGAAGACGAGGTTGCAGTGGTTCAAGGATGGTGATAGAAACACTTCTTTCTACCATTCCTCTCTAAAAGCCAAGCAATCACGAGAGTTAATTAATACTCTCATTAATGATAATGGTGAGTACATCTCTGACCATCCCCTTATTGCTAACATTTTTCTTGATTATTTCAGCAAGTTGCTTGGTAACAGTAATCAATTCACTCCATCGCTTGAGTATCTTGACTCGATTAACATTCCCAGAATATCCTCTGAAGACAATGACTTACTATGTTCTGCCATTACTGACTCTGAAATTAAAGTGGCCCTTTTCGCTCTTAATTCTAATTCCACTGGTGGTCCAGATGGCTTCAATGCCTGTTTTTTTACATCATGCTGGGAAATTGTTGGCCCATCTATTTTGAAGGCTGTTCATAACTTCTTCAACAAATGCAAAATGATTGGTTCTATCAATGCTACTAACATAACCCTAATTCCTAAAGTGAAAAATGCATGATGTATCTCTGATTTTAGGCCTATATCATGCTATAATACCATTTACAAGTACATCTCTAAGGTTATAGCTAATAGGCTCAAGATGGTTCTTCCAAAGGTCATTTCTTCCAATCAAGTTGCCTTTCTTTCTGGCAGAAGCATCCTTGATAATGTAATGATATCTCACAAATTCTGAAGGGATACAACACCTCTCATGTTTCTCCCAGAGCTATGTTCAAGCTTGACATCTCAAAAGCCTTCGACTCATTGCAATGGGAGTCTGTTGTTAGAATAATGGGGCTAATGAATTTCCCCAAACATTTTGTGGCCTGGATTGAATCTTGCATCTCTACTCCTTGGTTCTCCATTATGGTCAATAACTGTAATGAGGGATATTTTCAAAGTAAACAGGGTATTAGGCAGGGAGACCCTATGTCTGCCTATTTATTCATTCTTGTTGTGGAAGTACTAACACAAATTCTGATCCAGCATGTTCATGATGGTAGTTTCAAGGTTCACCCAAAATGTAGGAATCCCCTCATCACTTCTTTAATGTTTGCTGATGACTTGGTTATTTTTTTCAAGCCAACTATGATGACTGTTAGATCTATTATGGACGGTCTCAATAAATTTTACAAAATTACTGGCTTATCTATTAACTTTGCTAAGTCTGATTTAATGATAGCTGGTGTGAGTAATGACTTGATCTCCCAAATCTCTAACTTCTCATCCATCAATCATAGAGTTGATACTTCCATGTACTTAGGTATCCCATTGGCTACATTGAGAATTTCGTTTGCTCAATGTTTTCCTTTGTATGAGAGGATAACTGCTAGACTTTCTTTGTGGACGAATAGGATGCATAGTCAGGCAGGTAAACTTACTCTAATCAACTCCATTATTGTGACGACCCAAACTCAATGTCCGATAAACGACATCAAATTCGTATCGCCGGAGCTTATAACAACACTTAGATGAATATAAAACAGCGGAACAGAACCAATATCATAAATATCATCACAGTTACAACATCAACATAATATCCATACTGCAACAGAGTACATAATACATACACTACAACTCCAAATACAACATCATGATTAATATAACAGAGATCATATATCCAAAAGTCCTCTAATGAGAGAGGTGATAACGAACTCCCAAAAGCTAACATCTGAAATCTCCAATAGCTCCTAAGATATCTCTAAGATAAGAGCTCCAAAATACTGCTACTCCAAAATACAGAAACCTGCTACTAGGCTGCCCGTGTGGAAATAATGGGCACCCAGAGTTTAGGAAAGAAAAAAATAAACTCGGGATCAGTCATGGGACAGGTATGAGTAAACAAAAACAGTTGCATTTAAATAAACAAGATTTATAAAAGAATTTTCGGAATGCTTTTAAAAATGGAACTACCATAAGACCTCCCGCCACACACACAATGCAAACGCAGAATTGGAGGAGATTTCTTCTTATGATAGTTAAATATGCTTGGTACGAGAAATTTTTTTTTGATATTATACTAGTGCATAGTGAAGTAAATCATTTCGAAAATAGAATATTAATCTTAGCCAACATACGACCATTATCGTATGCCTACTATAGCTACCATGTTTTGTGGCAGGTTACCACGGATGGAACTACTATAGCTACTATAACCTACTATAGCTGCATGACAGGTTTTACAACTAAAACCGTATAGGGTTTCGTATTGTTTCTTTGGATTTCCAACAAATGGTCAGGCCAAGGAACTTCCCATTGCCACATGAGAACGCCTCTGGAAGGACGTCCTCGAGAACCAAACCGGATCTCTGCCAACACAAGGCCGGGTTACCCCTAACTGGGTAACTACTGACACGAGTATGTCATCCCCGGTTGTAACCAACTTTTAACCGGGGCCCCACCAACAAATCACAAAGTAATATATATATATATATATATATATATATATATATATATCTGCGATATCAACATAAGTTAAGTATCTGGGCTCCATACCATGATACCACTTCTATCCAGAAGGAAATGCACATACCATAAGGGGTGCTACCCCCAATAACCTTGTTGCATCTTTCCTGTTTTGACCATTTCGGGGTGTGAGGCTCGACGAAGTCTCGTCCACAAAAACACGCTTTATACAAAAGCTGTGTTTTGGGTCAACAAATGATCATAGAAATGATTACAAAGATAAACGATCAAACAAATGATCTTATCACAAATAATCAACACAATGATCATTTCACAGCAACACTCAGCATGTCACATTACCAAATTGGGAATATATCGCTGATAACCTTCAACTAAATAACCTCTGAGCTCGTACGTCTCAGAGAAGGGTGTTAAGCTAAGAGAATAAATTCTCCGCCACCAACAGAAATATATTTGAAAGAAATCGACTTTATATCTCAATTTGTAATGTCAGACATACTATCCATACAAGTCTGTTCCGGGCTCGAACAGAACCGAAGGCACTTCCAAAGAAGTCCTTGCAATCCAGATATCCACAATCCTGATCGGATTCCCCATCACATATGGAGAACTCTATACCGGAGCAACTCGGTGCGGAGTCAATCGACAGGTCATCCTATCGCTCTCGCAAATACCCGGTCTTCAACACCGGTCTTCAAATGCTATCCATAACGTCGAATCACATATTCGAAATGGGTTATATGACCCAAAGGTCCTTTCCCGGCTAATTCGAATAGTGAGTGCCAAATTTTAAAACATGTGGATGTCATTCACAAATATTCACAGGTTCGATGTGGGTTTCGGATAACCAACTGAAATCCGATTCCCTGTCGCATCGAAGTTTAAATGCCGTTTTACGGACAACACGGTTTTCACATCAATACAGAACGAATCACAATCACAATGCAGTACATGGCAATTTATATAACACAACATCACAATCTGAACAAAAATATTAATATAGTACACAGCGATAGTTAATCGTTTTCCAATCAAAGTGAATATAATTTAATAAATTAACCATAAAAATATTATTTTTTCTTGATTACTTTAAAACGATGATTTATTATTTATAATTACAATTTGATTAAATCTCAATTGACTAAATTAATTTATTAATTCTTAATAAATTATCTTAATGTAACTATCAATTTTGAATCAATCAACTTAAATTTATCAAATTAACGATTCTTAATTTACAACTTTAATTTTAATTGCTTTTATTTATTTATTATTGTTGATTAAAAAGTAATTATAAATCATATATTATTTAATCATTATTTAATTAACTTCACATTCCATTTACAAACGATCATCATTTTATAAACAATGCTTATAAAAATTGTTTAAACTTAAGTTTTCAACAAATTTCAAACTGAATATGCTGTTTCAGGTGGCCAACCTGAGGCTCCCCCGAGTCACGCCCGAGTTCGAACGCTTCCTGCTTCGAGTTTCAACCCGATGCTACCCGTGTAAATAAAAAAATTTCAAAATTTATTTTCCAAATTTGACACGACCCAACGCTGAAACCCCCCCTCCCCCGAGTCTCCCTTTGAGTTCTGCCCAGTTTTCCCCGGGTCATGCTTCGAGTACAATCCATAAGAAAACCAAAACCTGAAATGCTTCAGGTAATCAAAAAAATTCAGGTTATCAATTTGTGCACGTATACGTGCACAACGTCGTTGATGATCTTCAGGCGTTACTACATCGACGAGCAAGTCAATAATCCTCCCTAATCCAATCCCCGATCACCAAATCTCCTTCTCCATCTCGAATTCGAAATTTGAGTTCGAGCTCCAAACCTGCAACATACACTGGAACTACCACCCGTCCCTGCCAACGCCTCGCCACGACGCCTGACGCCGCCAGAAACCCAACAACTCCGTCCATAGTTCGACAACACCCTAAGCAATCATTCCTCAAGTCCTCGTGAAGCTCGGTCAACTCAAGAGGGCGCAATCCTCTTTTTGCTAAGTACGTTCAAAACTGGAACTAAAACCCTAATGGGACTTTGAATCCAACTTTCACGCAATAGAAAAATTAATTAATAATTTTCCTGGATTCGTGGGTGTTCAAACATGCTTCCATGAGAATTTCAGTATTTATAATTGATTTGATTTTCTGCAATTCATAAAAATGCAGCTTTTGTTCATACACCAATTTCTCTGTGAATACCAAACTAAAAATTTAAATTCTTGTTTAAAATTCATGTCTTGAGGTATATATTCAATAAATATTCTTGAATTCATATTTTACAACAATCTATTTTTATCCATATTAGTGAAGATCTGTAAACCAAAGTTATAGTGGTGATAATCCACTGTATATTTAAATAAACTTGCAAAAATCTTGTTTCATGGTTTAACCAACTTGATTATGTAAAAAATCATAGCTTGTTAGTGATTAAAACAAATAGACTTCAGTTTTAAAAAAAACACATGTAATCCCTGCATGAATGTTTACAGAGAACACAGAGCACCATACTGTAATATGAACAAAATAGTTAAAATGGAAGTTTAAACTGTTTTAAATAAACTCAATATCCTTTACAAATCATGTTTACTCACCTGGCAATTATTTGAAACAGAGAATATTTTTGTATTGAAAAATTGCAGCAGTTTTTTTTTTCTTTCTTCCTGGATCTACTCTTGAACCCTGCTTTGAGTAGCTGAATAAACTTGCTCCAGTTTGTTGAATAAGGTGATGTTTGCTTTTATTTCTTTTTATTTTCTTTTCTGATCTTTGCAAAAATTTGTTGAACATATAAACTAAGGCAATTGCCATGTATATAAGGAGGTAGGCAGGTTTAAGCAAAGTACTGAAATTAAATTTTGTATAGTTGCTTCCTACAGCATTTGTACAACACATGCTTTCCTCCTTCCTTCAAGGGAGGCTGATAACTATTAATATTTAATCTATAACATATATTTTATTTTTAAGGCTTAAACAATTTCTTGTTTTGTTACATATTTCATTCACCATTTAATTATTTAAAACTAAAACTATCTATTATTTATTTAATTCCATATAACTTTGTAATATTGATTTTTTTACAATAGTTTATTTTCTTTTGAAATTCTCAAATTAAAATTCAAAAGTTCAAACAATTTAACAAATTTTATATCCAAAATTTTTGGGATGTTACAATATCCCCTCCTTAGGAAAATTTCGTCCTCGAAATTGAAAGAGAGAGAAACGCAATCAAAAAAATATACGAATTCGGAAAAAGAAGGAAATGACTTACAGCTTTAAGTTGAGATGTCAATTCTGCAATTGGGATACGATTTCTTCATATTATCTTCGGTCTCCCAAGTACAGTCCTTTGGATCGCCACTCCATTAAACCTTGACCAGCCTCACAATCTTGTTTCTTAATCGCTTCTCGTCACGATCAACAATTTTTATCGGTTCCCTTCTAACTGCCAAGTTGGGAGTGATTTCAAGATCCTGCTGAGCAGCTTCTTCAATAATAACATCTGGATCGTGCACATATTTCCGAAGATTAGAAATATGGAACACGTCATGTACGCCAGACAACCAGCTGGGTAACTGTACTCCATATGCTAGAGAACCAATCCTTTCCAGAATAGGAAAAGGACCAATATAACGCGGTGCCAACTTTCCAGTTTTCCCGAATCTCAATACTCCCCGCATCGGAGATACTTTTAGAAATACAGAATCTCCAACTTGAAATTCCAAATTCCTCCTTCGGAGGTCATAGTAGCTCTTCTGACGGCTCTGGGCAGTTAATAACTTCTTTCGAATAAAGTCTACCTTCTCAGTGGCTTCCTTTATCATATCCGGTCCAAGAACAAGTCTGTCTCCTGATTTGATCCAGCATGTAGGTGATCGACACGGACGACCATATAAAGCTTCGAAAGGAGCCATTTCTATACTGGCCTGATAACCGTTATTATATGAGAATTCTACCAGATGCAAATGGTCCTCCCAAGAACCACCAAAATCATGAACACAAGCACGTAGTAGGTCTTCTAAAATTCGATTAACCCTTTCAGTCTGCCCATTAGATTGTGAGTGATAAGCAGTGCTGAAATTTAATTTCGTTCCCAATGCATCCTGAAATGCTTTCCAAAATCTACTAGTGAAGATCGGGTCACGATCACTCACTATACTACTGGGAATACCATGGAGGCGAACAATTTCCTTTATATAAATACCTGCCAAGCTTGCTGCAGTCCGAGTAGATTTAACTGGAATGAAATGACCATTTTTGGTTAGACGATCCACAATAACCCAAATCGCTTCATTGCCTTTCTTGGTTCGTGGCAATCCGTCGATGAAATCCATCGATACCTGATCCCACTTCCATTTCGGTACTTCCAAAGGTTGAAGTAAACCGGCCACTTTCATTTGATCGCTCTTGATTTGCTGACAAGTAGCACAGCGACTCACATAAATAGATATGTCTCTCTTCATCGTCTTCCACCAGAATGTTCTTTTAACATCTCGATACATTTTGTTGACTCCTGGATGGATGTTGAATTTTGACTTGTGGCATTCGTTCAATATTTCACGTTTCAGTTCTGGAATGTCAGGGACACAAATTCTGCCCGTCATCCCTATAACTTCTCTATTATCTATCTTAAAAGTAGTATCCTCTCCTCGATCTATTCTTCTACGCATTTCTCGAAGAAACTTGTCTTCAGTTTGCTTGCTCGCGATCTTCTCAAGGAGAGTAGGAGTGATAACAAGATATGCGAGAACAACATGCCTTCTGCTTAAAGCATCCGCAACCACATTGGCTTTTCCCAGAGTATATTGAATATCTAGGTCATATGATGCCAGAAATTCCAACCAACGTTGTTGTCGCAATTTAGATCTTTCTGGGTGAAAAGATATTTCAAGGATTTATGGTCGGTGAATAATTCGAATTTTTCACCTAAAACAAAGAGAGTTTATTAGGTATATTTCTTCAGTTAAGCTAGTTCATAAATTGTTAGGAAAACTGAAAAGATTCTTACCCAGAAGATAGTGTCGCCATATTTTCAAAGCGAAAACAACAGCCAAAAGTTCCAAATCGTGCGTTGGGTAGTTCTTCTCGTGTGGACGTAATTGTCTACTCACGTAGGCAACCACCTTTCCATTTTGCATTAATACTGCACCTACCCCTTCACCACATGTATCAGTATAGACAGATAAGCCTTGGTTCCCATTAACAATAGTGAGAACAGGAGCAGTGGTCAATCTCTTTTTCAACTCTTGAAAAACTTCTTTACATTCTGGAGCCCAAATGAACTTTGCATTTTCATTGTTAACTTAGTCAGCGGACTAGCCAACTTAGAAAAATCTTGAACAAATTTCCGGTAATAGCCTGCTAAACCCAAAAAGCTTCGAACTTCTCTTGGAGTAGTGGGTTGTTTCCAATCAAGAATAGCGGAAATTTTGCTAGGATCTACTGAAATTCCTTCTTCATTAACTATATGGCCAAGGAATTTGACTTCATTGACCCAAAAGTGGCATTTGGAAAATTTTGCATATAGAACATTTCTCCTCAATATTTCCAATACGATTTTAAGATGTTCGGCATGCTCTTCTTTAGTTTTAGAATAGATCAAAATATCATCAATGAATACAAGCACAAATTTATTCAAAACTTCCCGAAACACACGAGTCATAAGATCTACGAAGTATGCTGGAGCATTGGTTAGACCGAAAGGCATAACTAACCATTCATAAAACATATCAGGACCTCTGAAAGCGGTCAGATGTACACAATCTTCGGTGATTCGTAATTGATGGAATCCCTGGGCTAGATCCATTTTTGAAAAGAAACGAGCGCCGTGCAACTGATCAAATAAATCATCAATTCTGGGCAGTGGAAATTTATTTTTGAGAGTTTGTTTATTTAGATCGCCGTAATCTACACACAATCTCAAAGATCCGTTTGATTTGGCAACAAATACGACGGCTGAGCCCCATTCAGAAACACTGGGTCGAATTAATCCTTTTGCTCGTAGCTCATCAGTTTGATGAACCAATTCAATCTTTTCCCTGGGCGCCATCCTGCGACTTGCGTGAACAACAGGACGAGTATTAGGTACAAGATCGATTCGGAATTCTATTTCTCGATGAGGAGGTAAAGATTTCACTTCTTCAAATACGTCGGAAAAATCCCGAACAACAGGTATAGACTGCAAAGTGGGTTCAAGATTTCCCAAAGTATACATCAACCTATCTCTCCTTGGACTTGGATCCTCACAAGAGATTTCAATAAAATTTCCAAGGCTTGTTTTGATTAAAACTGTCCGATTACTACACTCCAATATAGCTTCGTATCTCGATAACCAGTTCATACCGAGTAAGATTTCAAATTCATTAAATTCGAGGACAAAAAGGTTGATAGGAAATTTATAGCTAGCATATGAAATAGGAACTCTCTTACAATATGAACAAAGATTTGCGGGACCTCCAACCGGATTTTTCACGCAAATAAGATCGTTAGCAAATTTAGTTTCAAGTCCTAATTCATTTACGGTTTGTTGGGAGATAAAGCTATGTGAAGCTCCTGTATCAAATAAAACTCTAACAGTTCTATTATTAATAGTAAGGTTACCTTCCAAAACACTTTTCCCTTTATCAGCTTTTGAAGATGAGGGGTCCTTCTTTATCGTGTAAACTTTTGCCACCTGCGCTGGCTTCATCACTGGGCAATCTTTAACTAAATGTCCTGGTTTATGACAATTGTAACATTCTTTAGCTGGCTTCTTCGGTTTTGGGCAGTCATTTGAATAGTGGACCTTCTCTTTACAGTTGTAACAAGTGACATTTTCTGTTGCGCTTCCTTGAATGCTCCTCTTCTTCTCATTGCCTTGCCAAGGTTTCTTGCCTCCGAATTTCCGCTTTTTATAATTCGGACTACCTGAATTACCTTTCTCCACAGTTGCTTCTTGTATATCAAGGGTAGCGTATCTGTAACCCATATCTACTAAATCTGAAAAAGATTCTTTAACATGACCCGTCATTCTTCCATGATATTTCTAGTTCATACCACGGATAAACCTTTCGTTTTTCTTAAGAGGTGTATTTAGCAATTCCGGGCCAAACCGAGATAGTTCGCTGAATTTATTCAAATATTCTTCAAACGACAAACTTCCTTGTTTCAAATCCATAAATTCCTGATACATTCTGGAAACTCCCGCCGATGGCATGTAACGTTTCTCAAACACTTCCTTAAAACGATCCCAAGTAAATTCTTCCTCGGGTTCATCTATAATGATGGTTTCCCACCAAGCTGAAGCTTCTCCTTGGAGTTGCCAAGAAGCTATAAGTCTCTTCTGCTCATCCTGCAGTTTTAGCCCTTTAAAAATCTTTTCACACGATCTTACCCATGCTTGATCGTCAATAATTGACTCCTTGCCAATGAACGGTTTGCCACCAAGCTTTTCGAACTTCTTATATAAATCAGCCAAGTCCGGCTGCTGCTGAATTTCTATTACTGCTTATGCGGCTGGGGGAATTTGATTAGGTGCTGTGGCATTGCCTTGACCCCTAGCTCTTCCTCTGCGTCCACTCATTTTCACTATCCGAGATTAGTAAGAAAATTGATTCAGATATACAAATGAAATATCTTATGGAATATCAACAGTAAAAGGAAACAGACAAAGAAAATTTAAAGTTTCAGTCTTGGTTATACTCATTCTAGGGTATACTTCACCCTGTCTCTAATGAGCCATCTAATGTGTTATACTCCGTAGCTAAATTTCTTACTCAACCAACAGCTCTGATACCACTTGTGACGACCCAAACTCAATGTCCGATAAACGACATCAAATTCGTATCGCCGGAGCTTATAACAACAATTAGATGAATATAAAACAGCGGAACAGAACCAATATCATAAATATCATCACAGTTACAACATCAACATAATATCCATACTGCAACAGAGTACATAATACATACACTACAACTCCAAATACAACATCATGATTAATATAACAGAGATCATATATCCAAAAGTCCTCTAATGAGAGAGGTGATAACGAACTCCCAAAAGCTAACATCTGAAATCTCCAATAGCTCCTAAGATATCTCCAAGATAAGAGCTCCAAAATACTGCTACTCCAAAATACAGAAACCTGCTACTAGGCTGCCCGTGTGGAAATAATGGGCACCCAGAGTTTAGGAAAGAAAACAATAAACTCGGGATCAGTCATGGGACTGGTATGAGTAAACAAAAACAGTTGCATTTAAATAAAACAAGATTTATAAAAGAATTTTCGGAATGCTTTTAAAAATGGAACTACCATAAGACCTCCCGCCACACACACAATGCAAACGCAGAATTGGAGGAGATTTCTTCTTATGATAGTTAAATATGCTTGGTACGAGAAAAGAATTCTTTGATATTATACTAGTGCATAGTGAAGTAAATCATTTCGAAAATAGAATATTAATCTTAGCCAACATACGACCATTATCGTATGCCTACTATAGCTACCATGTTTTGTGGCAGGTTACCACGGATGGAACTACTATAGCTACTATAACCTACTATAGCTGCATGACAAGTTTTACAACTAAAATCGTACAGGGTTTCGTATTGTTTCTTTGGATTTCCAACAAATGGTCAGGCCAAGGAACTTCCCATTGCCACATGAGAACGCCTCTGGAAGGACGTCCCCGAGAACCAAACCGGATCTCTGCCAACACAAGGCCGGGTTACCCCTAACTGGGTAACTACTGACACGAGTATGTCATCTCCCGGTTGTAACCAACCTTTAACTGGGGCCCCAGCAACAAATCACAAAGTAATATATATATATATATATATATATATATATATATCTGCGCTATCAACATAAGTTAAGTATCTGGGCTCCATACCATGATACCACTTCTATCCAGAAGGAAATGCACACACCCTAAGGGGTGCTACCCCCAATAACCTTGCTGCATCTTTCCTGTTTTGACCATTTCGGGGTGTGAGGCTCGACGAAGTCTCGTCCACAAAAACACGCTTTATACAAAAGCTGTGCTTTGGGTCAACAAATGATCATAGAAATGACCACAAAGATAAACGATCAAACAAATGATCTTATCACAAATGATCAACACAATGATCATTTCACAGCAACACTCAGCATGTCACATTACCAAATTGGGAATATATCACTGATAACCTTCAACTACATAACCTCTGAGCTCGTACGTCTCAGAGAAGGGTGTTAAGCTAAGAGAATAAATTCTCCGCACCAACAGAAATATATTTGAAAGAAATCGGCTTTATATCTCAATTTGTAATGTCAGACATACTATCCATACAAGTCTGTTCCGGGCTTGAACAGAACCGAAGGCACTTCCAAAGAAGTCCTTGCAATCCAGATATCCACAATCCTGATCGGATTCCCCATCACATATGGAGAACTCTATACCGGAGCAACTCGGTGCGGAGTCAATCGACAGGTCATCCTATCGCTCTCACAAATACCCGGTCTTCAACACCGGTCTTCAAATGCTATCGATAACGTCGAATCACATATTCGAAATGGGTTATACGACCCAAAGGTCCTTTCCCGGCTAATTCGAATAGTGAGTGTCAAATTTTAAAACATGTGGATGTCATTCACAAATATTCACAGGTTCGATGTGGGTTTCGGATAACCAACTGAAATCCGATTCCCTGTCGCATCGAAGTTTAAATGCCGTTTTACGGACAACAGGGTTTTCACATCAATACAGAACGAATCACAATCACAATGCAGTACATGGCAATTTATATAACATAGCATCACAATCAGAACAAAAATATTAATATAGTACACAGCGATAGTTAATCGTTTTCCAATCAAAGTGAATAGAATTTAATAAATTAATCATAAAAATATTATTATTTTTCTTGATTACTTTAAAACGATGATTTATTATTTATAATTACAATTTAATTAAATCTCAATTGACTAAATTAATTTATTATTTCTTAATAAATTATCTTAATGTAACTATCAATTTTGAATCAATCAACTTAAATTTATCAAATTAACGATTCTTAATTTACAACTTTAATTTTAATTGCTTTTATTTATTTATTATTGTTAATTACAAAGTAATTATAAATCATATATTATTTAATCATTATTTAATTAACTTCACATTCCATTTACAAACGATCATCATTTTATAAACAATGCTTATAAAAATTGTTTAAACTTAAGTTTTCAACAAATTTCAAACTGAATATGCTGTTTCAGGTGGCCAACCCGAGGCTCCCCCGAGTCACGCCCGAGTTCGAACGCTTCCTGCTTCGAGTTTCAACCCGATGCTACCCGTGTAAATAAAAAAATTTCAAAATTTGTTTTCCAAATTTGACACGACCCAACGCTGAAACCCTCCCCCCTCCGAGTCTCCCTTCGAGTTCTGCCCAGTTTTCCCCGGGTCATGCTTCGAGTACAACCCATAAGAAAACCAAAACCTGAAATGCTTCAGGTAATCAAAAAAATTCAGGTAATCAATTTGTGCACGTATACGTGCACAACGCCGTTGATGACCTTCAGGCGTTACTGCATCGACGAGCAAGTCAATAGTCCTCCATAATCCAATCCCCGATCACCAAAACTCCTTCTCCATCTCGAATTCGAAATTTGAGTTCGAGCTCCAAACCTGCAACATACACTGGAACTACCACCCGTCCCTGCCAACGCCTCGCCACGACGCCTGACGCCGCCAGAAACCCAACAACTCCGTCCATAGTTCGACAACACCCCAAGCAATCATTCCTCAAGTCCTCGTGAAGCTCGGTCAACTCAAGAGGGCGCAATCCTCTTTTTGCTAAGTACGTTCAAAACTGGAACTAAAACCCTAATGGGACTTTGAATCCAACTTTCACGCAATAGAAAAATTAATTAATAATTTTCCTGGATTCGTGGGTGTTCAAACATGCTTCCTTGCGAATTTCAGTATTTATAATTGATTTGATTTTCTGCAATTCATAAAAATGCAGCTTTTGTTCATACACCAATTTCTCTGTGAATACCAAACTAAAAATTTAAATTCTTGTTTTAAAATTCATGTCTTGAGGTATATATTCAATAAATATTCTTGAATTCATATTTTACAACAATCTATTTTTATCCATATTAGTGAAGATCTGTAAACCAAAGTTACAGTGGTGATAATCCACTGTATATTTAAATAAACTTGCAAAAATCTTGTTTCATGGTTTAACCAACTTGATTATGTAAAAAATCATAGCTTGTTAGTGATTAAAACAAATAGACTTCAGTTTTAAAAAAAACACATGTAATCCCTGCATGAATGTTTACAGAGAACACAGAGCACCATACTGTAATATGAACAAAATAGTTAAAATGGAAGTTTAAACTGTTTTAAATAAACTCAATATCCTTTACAAATCATGTTTACTCACCTGGCAATTATTTGAAACAGAGAATATTTTTGTATTGAAAAATTGCAGCAGTTTTTCTTTCTTTCTTCCTGGATCTACTCTTGAACCCTGCTTTGAGTAGCTGAATAAACTTGCTCCAGTTTGTTGAATAAGGTGATGTTTGCTTTTATTTCTTTTCATTTTCTTTTCTGATCTTTGCAAAAATTTGTTGAACATATAAACTAAGGCAATTGCCATGTATATAAGGAGGTAGGCAGGTTTAAGCAAAGTACTGAAATTAAATTTTGTATAGTTGCTTCCTACAGCATTTGTACAACACATGCTTTCCTCCTTCCTTCAAGGGAGGCTGATAATGATGTTATGGAGGCTTGCATTTAATGCCTCATGCTTCCTTGTACCTCCACAGCATGTGCTGTTTGATTTCTTGCAAGTGCTGTTTTGCTCTTTTGTGATCAAGTCTTGTTTATTTTGCTAAATGTAAGAGTTTGTTTTATTTTATTTTTTTCTTTTGCTTATATATTTTAGTTTACTGGTTTGTATATTTTCTTGCAAACTTGTTTTAGTTATTAACTTTTAATAATTATGTGATTTTATTACAATATACATTTTCTTAAATTTTATTTCTATTCAAGATTTAACTATTAATATTTAATCTATAACATATATTTTATTTTTAAGGCTTAAACAATTTCTTGTTTTGTTACATATTTCATTCACCATTTAATTATTTAAAACTAAAACTATCTATTATTTATTTAATTCCATATAACTTTGTAATATTGATTTTTTTACAATAGTTTATTTTCTTTTGAAATTCTCAAATTAAAATTCAAAAGTTCAAACAATTTAACAAATTTTATATCCAAAATTTTTGGGATGTTACAATATCCCCTCCTTAGGAAAATTTCGTCCTCGAAATTGAAAGAGAGAGAAACGCAATCAAAAAAACATACGAATTCGGAAAAAGAAGGAAATGACTTACAGCTTTAAGTTGAGATGTCAATTCTGCAATTGGGATACGATTTCTTCATATTATCTTCGGTCTCCCAAGTACAGTCCTTTGGATCGCCACTCCATTAAACCTTGACCAGCCTCACAATCTTGTTTCTTAATCGCTTCTCGTCACGATCAACAATTTTTATCGGTTCCCTTCTAACTGCCAAGTTGGGAGTGATTTCAAGATCCTGCTGAGCAGCTTCTTCAATAATAACATCTGGATCGTGCACATATTTCCGAAGATTAGAAATATGGAACACGTCATGTACGCCAGACAACCAGCTGGGTAACTGTACTCCATATGCTAGAGAACCAATCCTTTCCAGAATAGGAAAAGGACCAATATAACGCGGTGCCAACTTTCCAGTTTTCCCGAATCTCAATACTCCCCGCATCGGAGATACTTTTAGAAATACAGAATCTCCAACTTGAAATTCCAAATTCCTCCTTCGGAGGTCATAGTAGCTCTTCTGACGGCTCTGGGCAGTTAATAACTTCTTTCGAATAAAGTCTACCTTCTCAGTGGCTTCCTTTATCATATCCGGTCCAAGAACAAGTCTGTCTCCTGATTTGATCCAGCATGTAGGTGATCGACACGGACGACCATATAAAGCTTCGAAAGGAGCCATTTCTATACTGGCCTGATAACTGTTATTATATGAGAATTCTACCAGATGCAAATGGTCCTCCCAAGAACCACCAAAATCATGAACACAAGCACGTAGTAGGTCTTCTAAAATTCGATTGACCCTTTCAGTCTGCCCATTAGATTGTGAGTGATAAGCAGTGCTGAAATTTAATTTCGTTCCCAATGCATCCTGAAATGCTTTCCAAAATCTACTAGTGAAGATCGGGTCACGATCACTCACTATACTACTGGGAATACCATGGAGGCGAACAATTTCCTTTATATAAATACCTGCCAAGCTTGCTGCAGTCCGAGTAGATTTAACTGGAATGAAATGACCATTTTTGGTTAGACGATCCACAATAACCCAAATCGCTTCATTGCCTTTCTTGGTTCGTGGCAATCCGTCGATGAAATCCATCGATACCTGATCCCACTTCCATTTCGGTACTTCCAAAGGTTGAAGTAAACCGGCCACTTTCATTTGATCGCTCTTGATTTGCTGACAAGTAGCACAGCGACTCACATAAATAGATATGTCTCTCTTCATCGTCTTCCACCAGAATGTTCTTTTAACATCTCGATACATTTTGTTGACTCCTGGATGGATGTTGAATTTTGACTTGTGGCATTCGTTCAATATTTCACGTTTCAGTTCTGGAATGTCAGGGACACAAATTCTGCCCGTCATCCTTATAACTTCTCTATTATCTATCTTAAAAGTAGTATCCTCTCCTCGATCTATTCTTCTACGCATTTCTCGAAGAAACTTGTCTTCAGTTTGCTTGCTCGCGATCTTCTCAAGGAGAGTAGGAGTGATAACAAGATATGCGAGAACAACATGCCTTCTGCTTAAAGCATCCGCAACCATATTGGCTTTTCCCAGAGTATATTGAATATCTAGGTCATATGATGCCAGAAATTCCAACCAACGTTGTTGTCGCAATTTAGATCTTTCTGGGTGAAAAGATATTTCAAGGATTTATGGTCGGTGAATAATTCGAATTTTTCACCTAAAACAAAGAGAGTTTATTAGGTATATTTCTTCAGTTAAGCTAGTTCATAAATTGTTAGGAAAACTGAAAAGATTCTTACCCAGAAGATAGTGTCGCCATATTTTCAAAGCGAAAACAACAGCCAAAAGTTCCAAATCGTGCGTTGGGTAGTTCTTCTCGTGTGGACGTAATTGTCTACTCACGTAGGCAACCACCTTTCCATTTTGCATTAATACTGCACCTACCCCTTCACCACATGTATCAGTATAGACAGATAAGCCTTGGTTCCCATTAACAATAGTGAGAACAGGAGCAGTGGTCAATCTCTTTTTCAACTCTTGAAAAACTTCTTTACATTCTGGAGCCTAAATGAACTTTGCATTTTCATTGTTAACTTAGTCAGCGGACTAGCCAACTTAGAAAAATCTTGAACAAATTTCCGGTAATAGCCTGCTAAACCCAAAAAGCTTCGAACTTCTCTTGGAGTAGTGGGTTGTTTCCAATCAAGAATAGCGGAAATTTTGCTAGGATCTACTGAAATTCCTTCTTCATTAACTATATGGCCAAGGAATTTGACTTCATTGACCCAAAAGTGGCATTTGGAAAATTTTGCATATAGAACATTTCTCCTCAATATTTCCAATACGATTTTAAGATGTTCGGCATGCTCTTCTTTAGTTTTAGAATAGATCAAAATATCATCAATGAATACAAGCACAAATTTATTCAAAACTTCCCGAAACACACGAGTCATAAGATCTACGAAGTATGCTGGAGCATTGGTTAGACCGAAAGGCATAACTAACCATTCATAAAACATATCAGGACCTCTGAAAGCGGTCAGATGTACACAATCTTCGGCGATTCGTAATTGATGGAATCCCTGGGCTAGATCCATTTTTGAAAAGAAACGAGCGCCGTGCAACTGATCAAATAAATCATCAATTCTGGGCAGTGGAAATTTATTTTTGAGAGTTTGTTTATTTAGATCGCCGTAATCTACACACAATCTCAAAGATCCGTTTGATTTGGCAACAAATACGACGGCTGAGCCCCATTCAGAAACACTGGGTCGAATTAATCCTTTTGCTCGTAGCTCATCAGTTTGATGAACCAATTCAATCTTTTCCCTGGGCGCCATCCTGCGACTTGCGTGAACAACAGGACGAGTATTAGGTACAAGATCGATTCGGAATTCTATTTCTCGATGAGGAGGTAAAGATTTCACTTCTTCAAATACGTCGGAAAAATCCCGAACAACAGGTATAGACTGCAAAGTGGGTTCAAGATTTCCCAAAGTATACATCAACCTATCTCTCCTTGGACTTGGATCCTCACAAGAGATTTCAATAAAATTTCCAAGGCTTGTTTTGATTAAAACTGTCCGATTACTACACTCCAATATAGCTTCGTATCTCGATAACCAGTTCATACCGAGTAAGATTTCAAATTCATTAAATTCGAGGACAAAAAGGTTGATAGGAAATTTATAGCTAGCATATGAAATAGGAACTCTCTTACAATATGAACAAAGATTTGCGGGACCTCCAACCGGATTTTTCACGCAAATAAGATCGTTAGCAAATTTAGTTTCAAGTCCTAATTCATTTACGGTTTGTTGGGAGATAAAGCTATGTGAAGCTCCTGTATCAAATAAAACTCTAACAGTTCTATTATTAATAGTAAGGTTACCTTCCAAAACACTTTTCCCTTTATCAGCTTTTGAAGATGAGGGGTCCTTCTTTATCGTGTAAACTTTTGCCACCTGCGCTGGCTTCATCACTGGGCAATCTTTAACTAAATGTCCTGGTTTATGACAATTGTAACATTCTTTAGCTGGCTTCTTCGGTTTTGGGCAGTCATTTGAATAGTGGACCTTCTCTTTACAGTTGTAACAAGTGACATTTTCTGTTGCGCTTCCTTGAATGCTCCTCTTCTTCTCATTGCCTTGCCAAGGTTTCTTGCCTCCGAATTTCCGCTTTTTATAATTCGGACTACCTGAATTACCTTTCTCCACAGTTGCTTCTTGTATATCAAGGGTAGCGTATCTGTAACCCATATCTACTAAATCTGAAAAAGATTCTTTAACATGACCCGTCATTCTTCCATGATATTTCTAGTTCATACCACGGATAAACCTTTCGTTTTTCTTAAGAGGTGTATTTAGCAATTCCGGGCCAAACCGAGATAGTTCGCTGAATTTATTCAAATATTCTTCAAACGACAAACTTCCTTGTTTCAAATCCATAAATTCCTGATACATTCTGGAAACTCCCGCCGATGGCATGTAACGTTTCTCAAACACTTCCTTAAAACGATCCCAAGTAAATTCTTCCTCGGGTTCATCTATAATGATGGTTTCCCACCAAGCTGAAGCTTCTCCTTGGAGTTGCCAAGAAGCTATAAGTCTCTTCTGCTCATCCTGCAGTTTTAGCCCTTTAAAAATCTTTTCACACGATCTTACCCATGCTTGATCGTCAATAATTGACTCCTTGCCAATGAACGGTTTGCCACCAAGCTTTTCGAACTTCTTATATAAATCAGCCAAGTCCGGCTGCTGCTGAATTTCTATTACTGCTTATGCGGCTGGGGGAATTTGATTAGGTGCTGTGGCATTGCCTTGACCCCTAGCTCTTCCTCTGCGTCCACTCATTTTCACTATCCGAGATTAGTAAGAAAATTGATTCAGATATACAAATGAAATATCTTATGGAATATCAACAGTAAAAGGAAACAGACAAAGAAAATTTAAAGTTTCAGTCTTGGTTATACTCATTCTAGGGTATACTTCACCCTGTCTCTAATGAGCCATCTAATGTGTTATACTCCGTAGCTAAATTTCTTACTCAACCAACAGCTCTGATACCACTTGTGACGACCCAAACTCAATGTCCGATAAACGACATCAAATTCGTATCGCCGGAGCTTATAACAACAATTAGATGAATATAAAACAGCGGAACAGAACCAATATCATAAATATCATCACAGTTACAACATCAACATAATATCCATACTGCAACAGAGTACATAATACATACACTACAACTCCAAATACAACATCATGATTAATATAACAGAGATCATATATCCAAAAGTCCTCTAATGAGAGAGGTGATAACGAACTCCCAAAAGCTAACATCTGAAATCTCCAATAGCTCCTAAGATATCTCCAAGATAAGAGCTCCAAAATACTGCTACTCCAAAATACAGAAACCTGCTACTAGGCTGCCCGTGTGGAAATAATGGGCACCCAGAGTTTAGGAAAGAAAACAATAAACTCGGGATCAGTCATGGGACTGGTATGAGTAAACAAAAACAGTTGCATTTAAATAAAACAAGATTTATAAAAGAATTTTCGGAATTCTTTTAAAAATGGAACTACCATAAGACCTCCCGCCACACACACAATGCAAACGCAGAATTGGAGGAGATTTCTTCTTATGATAGTTAAATATGCTTGGTACGAGAAAAGAATTCTTTGATATTATACTAGTGCATAGTGAAGTAAATCATTTCGAAAATAGAATATTAATCTTAGCCAACATACGACCATTATCGTATGCCTACTATAGCTACCATGTTTTGTGGCAGGTTACCACGGATGGAACTACTATAGCTACTATAACCTACTATAGCTGCATGACAAGTTTTACAACTAAAACCGTACAGGGTTTCGTATTGTTTCTTTGGATTTCCAACAAATGGTCAGGCCAAGGAACTTCCCATTGCCACATGAGAACGCCTCTGGAAGGACGTCCCCGAGAACCAAACCGGATCTCTGCCAACACAAGGCCGGGTTACCCCTAACTGGGTAACTACTGACACGAGTATGTCATCTCCCGGTTGTAACCAACCTTTAACTGGGGCCCCAGCAACAAATCACAAAGTAATATATATATATATATATATATATATATATATATATATATATATATATATATATATATCTGCGCTATCAACATAAGTTAAGTATCTGGGCTCCATACCATGATACCACTTCTATCCAGAAGGAAATGCACACACCCTAAGGGGTGCTACCCCCAATAACCTTGCTGCATCTTTCCTGTTTTGACCATTTCGGGGTGTGAGGCTCGACGAAGTCTCGTCCACAAAAACACGCTTTATACAAAAGCTGTGCTTTGGGTCAACAAATGATCATAGAAATGACCACAAAGATAAACGATCAAACAAATGATCTTATCACAAATGATCAACACAATGATCATTTCACAGCAACACTCAGCATGTCACATTACCAAATTGGGAATATATCGCTGATAACCTTCAACTACATAACCTCTGAGCTCGTACGTCGCAGAGAAGGGTGTTAAGCTAAGAGAATAAATTCTCCGCACCAACAGAAATATATTTGAAAGAAATCGGCTTTATATCTCAATTTGTAATGTCAGACATACTATCCATACAAGTCTGTTCCGGGCTTGAACAGAACCGAAGGCACTTCCAAAGAAGTCCTTGCAATCCAGATATCCACAATCCTGATCGGATTCCCCATCACATATGGAGAACTCTATACCGGAGCAACTCGGTGCGGAGTCAATCGACAGGTCATCCTATCGCTCTCACAAATACCCGGTCTTCAACACCGGTCTTCAAATGCTATCGATAACGTCGAATCACATATTCGAAATGGGTTATACGACCCAAAGGTCCTTTCCCGGCTAATTCGAATAGTGAGTGTCAAATTTTAAAACATGTGGATGTCATTCACAAATATTCACAGGTTCGATGTGGGTTTCGGATAACCAACTGAAATCCGATTCCCTGTCGCATCGAAGTTTAAATGCCGTTTTACGGACAACAGGGTTTTCACATCAATACAGAACGAATCACAATCACAATGCAGTACATGGCAATTTATATAACATAGCATCACAATCAGAACAAAAATATTAATATAGTACACAGCGATAGTTAATCGTTTTCCAATCAAAGTGAATAGAATTTAATAAATTAATCATAAAAATATTATTATTTTTCTTGATTACTTTAAAACGATGATTTATTATTTATAATTACAATTTAATTAAATCTCAATTGACTAAATTAATTTATTATTTCTTAATAAATTATCTTAATGTAACTATCAATTTTGAATCAATCAACTTAAATTTATCAAATTAACGATTCTTAATTTACAACTTTAATTTTAATTGCTTTTATTTATTTATTATTGTTAATTACAAAGTAATTATAAATCATATATTATTTAATCATTATTTAATTAACTTCACATTCCATTTACAAACGATCATCATTTTATAAACAATGCTTATAAAAATTGTTTAAACTTAAGTTTTCAACAAATTTCAAACTGAATATGCTGTTTCAGGTGGCCAACCCGAGGCTCCCCCGAGTCACGCCCGAGTTCGAACGCTTCCTGCTTCGAGTTTCAACCCGATGCTACCCGTGTAAATAAAAAATTTTCAAAATTTGTTTTCCAAATTTGACACGACCCAACGCTGAAACCCTCCCCCCTCCGAGTCTCCCTTCGAGTTCTGCCCAGTTTTCCCTGGGTCATGCTTCGAGTACAACCCATAAGAAAACCAAAACCTGAAATGCTTCAGGTAATCAAAAAAATTCAGGTAATCAATTTGTGCACGTATACGTGCACAACGCCGTTGATGACCTTCAGGCGTTACTGCATCGACGAGCAAGTCAATAGTCCTCCCTAATCCAATCCCCGATCACCAAATCTCCTTCTCCATCTCGAATTCGAAATTTGAGTTCGAGCTCCAAACCTGCAACATACACTGGAACTACCACCCGTCCCTGCCAACGCCTCGCCACGACGCCTGACGCCGCCAGAAACCCAACAACTCCGTCCATAGTTCGACAACACCCCAAGCAATCATTCCTCAAGTCCTCGTGAAGCTCGGTCAACTCAAGAGGGCGCAATCCTCTTTTTGCTAAGTACGTTCAAAACTGGAACTAAAACCCTAATGGGACTTTGAATCCAACTTTCACGCAATAGAAAAATTAACTAATAATTTTCCTGGATTCGTGGGTGTTCAAACATGCTTCCATGCGAATTTCAGTATTTATAATTGATTTGATTTTCTGCAATTCATAAAAATGCAGCTTTTGTTCATACACCAATTTCTCTGTGAATACCAAACTAAAAATTTAAATTCTTGTTTTAAAATTCATGTCTTGAGGTATATATTCAATAAATATTCTTGAATTCATATTTTACAACAATCTATTTTTATCCATATTAGTGAAGATCTGTAAACCAAAGTTACAGTGGTGATAATCCACTGTATATTTAAATAAACTTGCAAAAATCTTGTTTCATGGTTTAACCAACTTGATTATGTAAAAAATCATAGCTTGTTAGTGATTAAAACAAATAGACTTCAGTTTTAAAAAAAACACATGTAATCCCTGCATGAATGTTTACAGAGAACACAGAGCACCATACTGTAATATGAACAAAACAGTTAAAATGGAAGTTTAAACTGTTTTAAATAAACTCAATATCCTTTACAAATCATGTTTACTCACCTGGCAATTATTTGAAACAGAGAATATTTTTGTATTGAAAAATTGCAGCAGTTTTTCTTTCTTTCTTCCTGGATCTACTCTTGAACCCTGCTTTGAGTAGCTGAATAAACTTGCTCCAGTTTGTTGAATAAGGTGATGTTTGCTTTTATTTCTTTTTATTTTCTTTTCTGATCTTTGCAAAAATTTGTTGAACATATAAACTAAGGCAATTGCCATGTATATAAGGAGGTAGGCAGGTTTAAGCAAAGTACTGAAATTAAATTTTGTATAGTTGCTTCCTACAGCATTTGTACAACACATGCTTTCCTCCTTCCTTCAAGGGAGGCTGATAATGATGTTATGGAGGCTTGCATTTAATGCCTCATGCTTCCTTGTACCTCCACAGCATGTGCTGTTTGATTTCTTGCAAGTGCTGTTTTGCTCTTTTGTGATCAAGTCTTGTTTATTTTGCTAAATGTAAGAGTTTGTTTTATTTTATTTTTTTCTTTTGCTTATATATTTTAGTTTACTGGTTTGTATATTTTCTTGCAAACTTGTTTTAGTTATTAACTTTTAATAATTATGTGATTTTATTACAATATACATTTTCTTAAATTTTATTTCTATTCAAGATTTAACTATTAATATTTAATCTATAACATATATTTTATTTTTAAGGCTTAAACAATTTCTTGTTTTGTTACATATTTCATTCACCATTTAATTATTTAAAACTAAAACTATCTATTATTTATTTAATTCCATATAACTTTGTAATATTGATTTTTTTACAATAGTTTATTTTCTTTTGAAATTCTCAAATTAAAATTCAAAAGTTCAAACAATTTAACAAATTTTATATCCAAAATTTTTGGGATGTTACAATATCCCCTCCTTAGGAAAATTTCGTCCTCGAAATTGAAAGAGAGAGAAACGCAATCAAAAAAATATACGAATTCGGAAAAAGAAGGAAATGACTTACAGCTTTAAGTTGAGATGTCAATTCTGCAATTGGGATACGATTTCTTCATATTATCTTCGGTCTCCCAAGTACAGTCCTTTGGATCGCCACTCCATTAAACCTTGACCAGCCTCACAATCTTGTTTCTTAATCGCTTCTCGTCACGATCAACAATTTTTATCGGTTCCCTTCTAACTGCCAAGTTGGGAGTGATTTCAAGATCCTGCTGAGCAGCTTCTTCAATAATAACATCTGGATCGTGCACATATTTCCGAAGATTAGAAATATGGAACACGTCATGTACGCCAGACAACCAGCTGGGTAACTGTACTCCATATGCTAGAGAACCAATCCTTTCCAGAATAGGAAAAGGACCAATATAACGCGGTGCCAACTTTCCAGTTTTCCCGAATCTCAATACTCCCCGCATCGGAGATACTTTTAGAAATACAGAATCTCCAACTTGAAATTCCAAATTCCTCCTTCGGAGGTCATAGTAGCTCTTCTGACGGCTCTGGGCAGTTAATAACTTCTTTCGAATAAAGTCTACCTTCTCAGTGGCTTCCTTTATCATATCCGGTCCAAGAACAAGTCTGTCTCCTGATTTGATCCAGCATGTAGGTGATCGACACGGACGACCATATAAAGCTTCGAAAGGAGCCATTTCTATACTGGTCTGATAACCGTTATTATATGAGAATTCTACCAGATGCAAATGGTCCTCCCAAGAACCACCAAAATCATGAACACAAGCACGTAGTAGGTCTTCTAAAATTCGATTGACCCTTTCAGTCTGCCCATTAGATTGTGAGTGATAAGCAGTGCTGAAATTTAATTTCGTTCCCAATGCATCCTGAAATGCTTTCCAAAATCTACTAGTGAAGATCGGGTCACGATCACTCACTATACTACTGGGAATACCATGGAGGCGAACAATTTCCTTTATATAAATACCTGCCAAGCTTGCTGCAGTCCGAGTAGATTTAACTGGAATGAAATGACCATTTTTGGTTAGACGATCCACAATAACCCAAATCGCTTCATTGCCTTTCTTGGTTCGTGGCAATCCGTCGATGAAATCCATCGATACCTGATCCCACTTCCATTTCGGTACTTCCAAAGGTTGAAGTAAACCGGCCACTTTCATTTGATCGCTCTTGATTTGCTGACAAGTAGCACAGCGACTCACATAAATAGATATGTCTCTCTTCATCGTCTTCCACCAGAATGTTCTTTTAACATCTCGATACATTTTGTTGACTCCTGGATGGATGTTGAATTTTGACTTGTGGCATTCGTTCAATATTTCACGTTTCAGTTCTGGAATGTCAGGGACACAAATTCTGCCCGTCATCCCTATAACTTCTCTATTATCTATCTTAAAAGTAGTATCCTCTCCTCGATCTATTCTTCTACGCATTTCTCGAAGAAACTTGTCTTCAGTTTGCTTGCTCGCGATCTTCTCAAGGAGAGTAGGAGTGATAACAAGATATGCGAGAACAACATGCCTTCTGCTTAAAGCATCCGCAACCACATTGGCTTTTCCCAGAGTATATTGAATATCTAGGTCATATGATGCCAGAAATTCCAACCAACGTTGTTGTCGCAATTTAGATCTTTCTGGGTGAAAAGATATTTCAAGGATTTATGGTCGGTGAATAATTCGAATTTTTCACCTAAAACAAAGAGAGTTTATTAGGTATATTTCTTCAGTTAAGCTAGTTCATAAATTGTTAGGAAAACTGAAAAGATTCTTACCCAGAAGATAGTGTCGCCATATTTTCAAAGCGAAAACAACAGCCAAAAGTTCCAAATCGTGCGTTGGGTAGTTCTTCTCGTGTGGACGTAATTGTCTACTCACGTAGGCAACCACCTTTCCATTTTGCATTAATACTGCACCTACCCCTTCACCACATGTATCAGTATAGACAGATAAGCCTTGGTTCCCATTAACAATAGTGAGAACAGGAGCAGTGGTCAATCTCTTTTTCAACTCTTGAAAAACTTCTTTACATTCTGGAGCCCAAATGAACTTTGCATTTTCATTGTTAACTTAGTCAGCGGACTAGCCAACTTAGAAAAATCTTGAACAAATTTCCGGTAATAGCCTGCTAAACCCAAAAAGCTTCGAACTTCTCTTGGAGTAGTGGGTTGTTTCCAATCAAGAATAGCGGAAATTTTGCTAGGATCTACTGAAATTCCTTCTTCATTAACTATATGGCCAAGGAATTTGACTTCATTGACCCAAAAGTGGCATTTGGAAAATTTTGCATATAGAACATTTCTCCTCAATATTTCCAATACGATTTTAAGATGTTCGGCATGCTCTTCTTTAGTTTTAGAATAGATCAAAATATCATCAATGAATACAAGCACAAATTTATTCAAAACTTCCCGAAACACACGAGTCATAAGATCTACGAAGTATGCTGGAGCATTGGTTAGACCGAAAGGCATAACTAACCATTCATAAAACATATCAGGACCTCTGAAAGCGGTCAGATGTACACAATCTTCGGCGATTCGTAATTGATGGAATCCCTGGGCTAGATCCATTTTTGAAAAGAAACGAGCGCCGTGCAACTGATCAAATAAATCATCAATTCTGGGCAGTGGAAATTTATTTTTGAGAGTTTGTTTATTTAGATCGCCGTAATCTACACACAATCTCAAAGATCCGTTTGATTTGGCAACAAATACGACGGCTGAGCCCCATTCAGAAACACTGGGTCGAATTAATCCTTTTGCTCGTAGCTCATCAGTTTGATGAACCAATTCAATCTTTTCCCTGGGCGCCATCCTGCGACTTGCGTGAACAACATGACGAGTATTAGGTACAAGATCGATTCGGAATTCTATTTCTCGATGAGGAGGTAAAGATTTCACTTCTTCAAATACGTCGGAAAAATCCCGAACAACAGGTATAGACTGCAAAGTGGGTTCAAGATTTCCCAAAGTATACATCAACCTATCTCTCCTTGGACTTGGATCCTCACAAGAGATTTCAATAAAATTTCCAAGGCTTGTTTTGATTAAAACTGTCCGATTACTACACTCCAATATAGCTTCGTATCTCGATAACCAGTTCATACCGAGTAAGATTTCAAATTCATTAAATTCGAGGACAAAAAGGTTGATAGGAAATTTATAGCTAGCATATGAAATAGGAACTCTCTTACAATATGAACAAAGATTTGCGGGACCTCCAACCGGATTTTTCACGCAAATAAGATCGTTAGCAAATTTAGTTTCAAGTCCTAATTCATTTACGGTTTGTTGGGAGATAAAGCTATGTGAAGCTCCTGTATCAAATAAAACTCTAACAGTTCTATTATTAATAGTAAGGTTACCTTCCAAAACACTTTTCCCTTTATCAGCTTTTGAAGATGAGGGGTCCTTCTTTATCGTGTAAACTTTTGCCACCTGCGCTGGCTTCATCACTGGGCAATCTTTAACTAAATGTCCTGGTTTATGACAATTGTAACATTCTTTAGCTGGCTTCTTCGGTTTTGGGCAGTCATTTGAATAGTGGACCTTCTCTTTACAGTTGTAACAAGTGACATTTTCTGTTGCGCTTCCTTGAATGCTCCTCTTCTTCTCATTGCCTTGCCAAGGTTTCTTGCCTCCGAATTTCCGCTTTTTATAATTCGGACTACCTGAATTACCTTTCTCCACAGTTGCTTCTTGTATATCAAGGGTAGCGTATCTGTAACCCATATCTACTAAATCTGAAAAAGATTCTTTAACATGACCCGTCATTCTTCCATGATATTTCTAGTTCATACCACGGATAAACCTTTCGTTTTTCTTAAGAGGTGTATTTAGCAATTCCGGGCCAAACCGAGATAGTTCGCTGAATTTATTCAAATATTCTTCAAACGACAAACTTCCTTGTTTCAAATCCATAAATTCCTGATACATTCTGGAAACTCCCGCCGATGGCATGTAACGTTTCTCAAACACTTCCTTAAAACGATCCCAAGTAAATTCTTCCTCGGGTTCATCTATAATGATGGTTTCCCACCAAGCTGAAGCTTCTCCTTGGAGTTGCCAAGAAGCTATAAGTCTCTTCTGCTCATCCTGCAGTTTTAGCCCTTTAAAAATCTTTTCACACGATCTTACCCATGCTTGATCGTCAATAATTGACTCCTTGCCAATGAACGGTTTGCCACCAAGCTTTTCGAACTTCTTATATAAATCAGCCAAGTCCGGCTGCTGCTGAATTTCTATTACTGCTTATGCGGCTGGGGGAATTTGATTAGGTGCTGTGGCATTGCCTTGACCCCTAGCTCTTCCTCTGCGTCCACTCATTTTCACTATCCGAGATTAGTAAGAAAATTGATTCAGATATACAAATGAAATATCTTATGGAATATCAACAGTAAAAGGAAACAGACAAAGAAAATTTAAAGTTTCAGTCTTGGTTATACTCATTCTAGGGTATACTTCACCCTGTCTCTAATGAGCCATCTAATGTGTTATACTCCGTAGCTAAATTTCTTACTCAACCAACAGCTCTGATACCACTTGTGACGACCCAAACTCAATGTCCGATAAACGACATCAAATTCGTATCGCCGGAGCTTATAACAACAATTAGATGAATATAAAACAGCGGAACAGAACCAATATCATAAATATCATCACAGTTACAACATCAACATAATATCCATACTGCAACAGAGTACATAATACATACACTACAACTCCAAATACAACATCATGATTAATATAACAGAGATCATATATCCAAAAGTCCTCTAATGAGAGAGGTGATAACGAACTCCCAAAAGCTAACATCTGAAATCTCCAATAGCTCCTAAGATATCTCCAAGATAAGAGCTCCAAAATACTGCTACTCCAAAATACAGAAACCTGCTACTAGGCTGCCCGTGTGGAAATAATGGGCACCCAGAGTTTAGGAAAGAAAACAATAAACTCGGGATCAGTCATGGGACTGGTATGAGTAAACAAAAACAGTTGCATTTAAATAAAACAAGATTTATAAAAGAATTTTCGGAATGCTTTTAAAAATGGAACTACCATAAGACCTCCCGCCACACACACAATGCAAACGCAGAATTGGAGGAGATTTCTTCTTCTGATAGTTAAATATGCTTGGTACGAGAAAAGAATTCTTTGATATTATACTAGTGCATAGTGAAGTAAATCATTTCGAAAATAGAATATTAATCTTAGCCAACATACGACCATTATCGTATGCCTACTATAGCTACCATGTTTTGTGGCAGGTTACCACGGATGGAACTACTATAGCTACTATAACCTACTACAGCTGCATGACAGGTTTTACAACTAAAACCGTACAGGGTTGCGTATTGTTTCTTTGGATTTCCAACAAATAGTCAGGCCAAGGAACTTCCCATTGCCACATGAGAACGCCTCTGGAAGGACGTCCCCGAGAACCAAACCGGATCTCTGCCAACACAAGGCCGGGTTACCCCTAACTGGGTAACTACTGACACGAGTATGTCATCTCCCGGTTGTAACCAACCTTTAACTGGGGCCCCAGCAACAAATCACAAAGTAATATATATATATATATATATATATATATATATATATATATATATATATATATATATCTGCGCTATCAACATAAGTTAAGTATCTGGGCTCCATACCATGATACCACTTCTATCCAGAAGGAAATGCACACACCCTAAGGGGTGCTACCTCCAATAACCTTGCTGCATCTTTCCTGTTTTGACCATTTCGGGGTGTGAGGCTCGACGAAGTCTCGTCCACAAAAACACGCTTTATACAAAAGCTGTGCTTTGGGTCAACAAATGATCATAGAAATGATCACAAAGATAAACGATCAAACAAATGATCTTATCACAAATGGTCAACACAATGATCATTTCACAACAACACTCAGCATGTCACATTACCAAATTGGGAATATATCGCTGATAACCTTCAACTACATAACCTCTGAGCTCGTACGTCTCAGAGAAGGGTGTTAAGCTAAGAGAATAAATTCTCCGCACCAACAGAAATATATTTGAAAGAAATCGGCTTTATATCTCAATTTGTAATGTCAGACATACTATCCATACAAGTCTGTTCCGGGCTTGAACAGAACCGAAGGCACTTCCAAAGAAGTCCTTGCAATCCAGATATCCACAATCCTGATCGGATTCCCCATCACATATGGAGAACTCTATACCGGAGCAACTCGGTGCGGAGTCAATCGACAGGTCATCCTATCGCTCTCACAAATACCCGGTCTTCAACACCGGTCTTCAAATGCTATCGATAACGTCGAATCACATATTCGAAATGGGTTATACGACCCAAAGGTCCTTTCCCGGCTAATTCGAATAGTGAGTGTCAAATTTTAAAACATGTGGATGTCATTCACAAATATTCACAGGTTCGATGTGGGTTTCGGATAACCAACTGAAATCCGATTCCCTGTCGCATCGAAGTTTAAATGCCGTTTTACGGACAACAGGGTTTTCACATCAATACAGAACGAATCACAATCACAATGCAGTACATGGCAATTTATATAACATAGCATCACAATCAGAACAAAAATATTAATATAGTACACAGCGATAGTTAATCGTTTTCCAATCAAAGTGAATAGAATTTAATAAATTAATCATAAAAATATTATTATTTTTCTTGATTACTTTAAAACGATGATTTATTATTTATAATTACAATTTAATTAAATCTCAATTGACTAAATTAATTTATTATTTCTTAATAAATTATCTTAATGTAACTATCAATTTTGAATCAATCAACTTAAATTTATCAAATTAACGATTCTTAATTTACAACTTTAATTTTAATTGCTTTTATTTATTTATTATTGTTAATTACAAAGTAATTATAAATCATATATTATTTAATCATTATTTAATTAACTTCACATTCCATTTACAAACGATCATCATTTTATAAACAATGCTTATAAAAATTGTTTAAACTTAAGTTTTCAACAAATTTCAAACTGAATATGCTGTTTCAGGTGGCCAACCCGAGGCTCCCCCGAGTCACGCCCGAGTTCGAACGCTTCCTGCTTCGAGTTTCAACCCGATGCTACCCGTGTAAATAAAAAAATTTCAAAATTTGTTTTCCAAATTTGACACGACCCAACGCTGAAACCCTCCCCCCTCCGAGTCTCCCTTCGAGTTCTGCCCAGTTTTCCCCGGGTCATGCTTCGAGTACAACCCATAAGAAAACCAAAACCTGAAATGCTTCAGGTAATCAAAAAAATTCAGGTAATCAATTTGTGCACGTATACGTGCACAACGCCGTTGATGACCTTCAGGCGTTACTGCATCGACGAGCAAGTCAATAGTCCTCCCTAATCCAATCCCCGATCACCAAATCTCCTTCTCCATCTCGAATTCGAAATTTGAGTTCGAGCTCCAAACCTGCAACATACACTGGAACTACCACCCGTCCCTGCCAACGCCTCGCCACGACGCCTGACGCCGCCAGAAACCCAACAACTCCGTCCATAGTTCGACAACACCCTAAGCAATCATTCCTCAAGTCCTCGTGAAGCTCGGTCAACTCAAGAGGGCGCAATCCTCTTTTTGCTAAGTACGTTCAAAACTGGAACTAAAACCCTAATGGGACTTTGAATCCAACTTTCACGCAATAGAAAAATTAATTAATAATTTTCCTGGATTCGTGGGTGTTCAAACATGCTTCCATGAGAATTTCAGTATTTATAATTGATTTGATTTTCTGCAATTCATAAAAATGCAGCTTTTGTTCATACACCAATTTCTCTGTGAATACCAAACTAAAAATTTAAATTCTTGTTTAAAATTCATGTCTTGAGGTATATATTCAATAAATATTCTTGAATTCATATTTTACAACAATCTATTTTTATCCATATTAGTGAAGATCTGTAAACCAAAGTTATAGTGGTGATAATCCACTGTATATTTAAATAAACTTGCAAAAATCTTGTTTCATGGTTTAACCAACTTGATTATGTAAAAAATCATAGCTTGTTAGTGATTAAAACAAATAGACTTCAGTTTTAAAAAAAACACATGTAATCCCTGCATGAATGTTTACAGAGAACACAGAGCACCATACTGTAATATGAACAAAATAGTTAAAATGGAAGTTTAAACTGTTTTAAATAAACTCAATATCCTTTACAAATCATGTTTACTCACCTGGCAATTATTTGAAACAGAGAATATTTTTGTATTGAAAAATTGCAGCAGTTTTTTTTTCTTTCTTCCTGGATCTACTCTTGAACCCTGCTTTGAGTAGCTGAATAAACTTGCTCCAGTTTGTTGAATAAGGTGATGTTTGCTTTTATTTCTTTTTATTTTCTTTTCTGATCTTTGCAAAAATTTGTTGAACGTATAAACTAAGGCAATTGCCATGTATATAAGGAGGTAGGCAGGTTTAAGCAAAGTACCGAAATTAAATTTTGTATAGTTGCTTCCTACAGCATTTGTACAACACATGCTTTCCTCCTTCCTTCAAGGGAGGCTGATAATGATGTTATGGAGGCTTGCATTTAATGCCTCATGCTTCCTTGTACCTCCACAGCATGTGTTGTTTGATTTCTTGCAAGTGTTGTTTTGCTCTTTTGTGATCAAGTCTTGTTTATTTTGCTAAATGTAAGAGTTCGTTTTATTTTATTTTTTTCTTTTGCTTATATATTTTAGTTTACTGGTTTGTATATTTTCTTGCAAACTTGTTTTAGTTATTAACTTTTAATAATTATGTGATTTTATTACAATATACATTTCTTAAATTTTATTTCTATTCAAGATTTAACTATTAATATTTAATCTATAACATATATTTTATTTTTAAGGCTTAAACAATTTCTTTTTTTGTTGCATATATCATTCACCATTTATTTATTTAAAGCTAAAACTATCTATTATTTATTTAATTCCATATAACTTTGTAATATTGATTTTTTTACAATAGTTTATTTTCTTTTAAAATTCTCAAATTTAAATTCAAAAGTTCAAACAATTTAACAAATTTTATATCCAAAATTTTCGGGATGTTACAATTATCTTCTCCATGACTGTATATTGGTCAAGATCTTTCATTCTTCCTATCAAGTTGATCAAAATGATTAGGAGTGCTATGTCAAATTTTTTCTGGCATGGATCAATTAACACAAAAAAGCTAACTCCTTGTACATTCTCTAAGCTTGAGATGCCGAAATCTAGAGGTGGACTAGGAATTAAAAATATGCTTCTGTGGAATCGTGCTGCCATGGTGTATCACATTGACAACTTCTTGAATCATAAAGGCAGCATATGGGTGAAATGGTCATTTAAGTATATCGTTGGCAATAAAAATTTCTGGACTATGGCTATTCCTCAATCATGTAGTTGGACGTGGCATTGTATTCTCAAACTCAGATCTGAAATCCTACCTTATGCTAAAACTAAAATTGGTATCAATGGTCGTATTTCATTCTGGCATGACTAGTGGGTGAAGGAAGGAATGATTCTGTGTCACCTTCTTTCTTTCAACCAGCAAGTGCAAACTGGTATTAGTAATGATGCTCATGCTTATAATTTTATTTCTGATGGTTGTATTGTCCTTCCTTACTCTAGTAATCAGATTGTCCGACAACACTGAAATGTTTTGTGTGGCTGTCATGTTCTGGTTTCTCCTGATGATGCTATATCTTGGTCCTGTAGTAAAGACAGGTACAGGATTGGAAGCATGTACAAGCATCTTGTTCGCTAGATTAATAGTGTTACTCTCAGCTGGCATAAACGTATTTGGCTTAATCATAACACTGAGAGGCAAAATCTTTTACTTTGGAAGATTTTTAGTAATACTGGAAACGAAAACTAAACTGAGACAGAGAGGCCTTAATATTGATACCACGTGTAGTTTTTTCCATGCTGCGGAAGAGGATACGCTTCATCTGTTCTTTAGCTGTCCATATGTCAACATGTTATGGTGCTTGACAAATTCTACCACCACTGGAAGGAGTGTTGATTTAGTTAGTGAGGTAGAATTGGATCTCATTTTCAAGGCAACAAGATGGAAAGGTGAATCTACCTATGTTATGCTATTCACCCTGAAAATTTTCATATTGATGATCTGGGACGAGAGAAATGCTATTATTTTAAGTGGAAAAAGAAAACTTTCATGCAAATGAAAGTTAGCATTGTGGAGGAATTTAGATTTGGTATTGCTGCTTCTAGCCATGAGTTTGAACCTGATTTTCTGTCCGGCCTCTCTTGATTTTGGCTAGTCTTTGTGTGCCTCTATTATGTATTTTTTAATTTTTTTTAGTTGTTTTTGATATGCCTGCTCTTCTTTGTATTCTTGTTTCTCTGTCGCTTGCCTGCCTATTTTGTTTTAGGTGGCTTTGTTTCCTCATCGTTGTACATCTCTCTTGGTATATCAATAAAATGGTAGGGATCCATTTCTAACCCCGCCGTCCTTGCCAAAAAAAAAGAAATGTAATAGTGGTTTAGGAGTTGTCAAATTAGAGCAAAATTTGGCAATAGTGCAAATTTTTAATCGTTTACCCATTCATTTAATGTATTGAATTAGATCTAAATCAATTGCAACATTTGTTTATTAATAAAAACTTATAAGTGGAATTAAACGTCAGTGGTAACAATTATTACAAGTTAACCATTTATTTAGTATATTAAATTTAAGCTGGTAATCAATTGCAATATATCTAAATTAACAGTTATGTTATTATAAATTAAGGAAATAATTGGAAATAATGTCAATTTTATTTATAATATGACAGTTAGTTGAATAAAAGGAATGGAAATAAAGTTTTATCAATATATTGGAATTTAATTTATGATAATAAGATTAATTGCAATTAAATGAAATTAAATATTTAAATATGACATAAATGGGAATTTAGATGAAATGTGAGAATATTAATGTAATAGATTATGAATCCAATGTTAATTTCATCCATTGGATAATAATGAATTGAATAATAAAATGAAAAGTAAATTTAATAGAATTATTGGAAATTAAATTTATAATTTTGAATTAAATGAAATTAAGGTTAATACTGAGATTGATGAATTAATCAACTCTATTTACATTTGAATTTGTTTAAATCATTGTAATGATTGAGGAATCAAAAATGATGAAATTTGTTAATAATAGAGTTGAAATTGAAAATTTTGATTTAATTAATTAATTATTAATTTGTTTAATTAACTGGAAAGTAGCTATTTTAGCCACTGACTCAGATTTCGATGAAACTAGTTTCATCGGATCCGTAACGGAGAATTATTGTAGGATTTCAAGTTTCGTAGCGATCGGATTTATCGTTTGATCGTACGGACTCGAAACGCCTTGAAATCAATTTGAAATAAATTGATTTTAGCATAACTTCTTCATACGATGGAATTTGAACTTGAAACCTGTTCCATCGCATTTAAAATATTTTAAAACATCTATTTTGATATATGGGTTGACCCAATTCCGTCCCGGAGTCAGAACGGGCATTTCGGGCCATTTTATCGGTCAACGCGTATACCGAATCGATCCGCTCCATTCTATTTTCAGCCTTGTCTATAAATACCCTGTTATAAACCCTAGCCTACCTCTATTTCTCATTTTTCTGTACGTATAATTCAACTATATCTACTCCTCAATGGCAGACTTACAAATTCTCACTACCAAATCCAATTGCAAATCAAATTCAAAGCAAAAATTTCAGTCTCCCCAAACTATATCAAATTTTATATGGATTTGAAGCTCTCGACGAGCGCAAGCTAAATCCATGATTCGTTTTTCATTTCGATTCATCGTTTGTCTAGAAATCAAGGGATTTATTTCGGCCGTCCATAGTTGATTGTTGGATTTGACGATGGATTTGCGACGTGGCGACGATCAGAGGGTATAGTCGCGTACAGGAAGCCAAATCATGCTCATCTATAGGGTTCGTTTGACCTGATGGTGCTCGAAATCGCCAGAAAATGCTGAGAAGGTGGAGGCGGCGCGTTGAACGAGACGCGACCATCGGGTTCGCACGCGTACCGAACGGCGCAGTTGGGCTTGGGGACAGCGATGGTGGGTGTCGATCTCATCGTAGTCGAGCATAGGGATGGCGGAAATTGAAGGTAGGGTTCGAAGGTGGCAGCTGTGATTATTGAGTTTGCGTTTGCTTTGCCGGCTAGGGTTTAGGAACATGGAAGAAAATGGTGACGCGACCCTATATTGTTTTATTCGATTTAATTAAATTTTAACTTTAAAAGTTTCTAATTTATCTATCTTGTGCTTACGAGGTCCAATTCACACACAATTTTGTTTGTTAGGATCATTTTCAAATTTCGGACATTTTGGCGCAGGTTTGGACGAATTCTGAGACTGTTCAAATTGGATTTAAATTCAATTTAAATTCAAAAGGTGAGTGTTTTAACCCACTCGCAACTTCTAAAATTTTTTATGTGTGTTAAATTAATTTATGATGTGATTAGAAATTTATTTGTTGCTGTTTGGTATATTTTATCATCATTCCAGTTAAATTGAATTAAATTGTTATTCAATTATTATTTCATATAAACTGCTAAATTAATTTACTCTTGAATATAAACTGCCAGTAATTACTTGTTATTTATTATTTGTTCTATATTGATGTTATTGTTTGAATTGGATGATGATTGTGATAAAAGGTTGATGATTGATATTGGTGAATGGATGCTGTATTTTATATTGCTATAGACTCAAGTTGTTATGCATTTGTATTTCATTCGAGAATGCGGTTTGAAATGATATATAACCGTATTTTTATTTTAAATTGCGGATTGAAATTATAAATATCCGTATCACTTGACCATAGGATAGAAAATTTTATATAGACATCGCGGTCTATATATAAAAATATTTTGAAATGATTTCTATGGCTTGTAAAGAAATATATGAATTTATGAGATATTGATTTGACTATTTTACAAATGTTATTTTATATATAGTTAAATTCTTGGTTTTAAGCTATGAATAAAATTGTTTAAAGTATAAAATAAGTTTAATAATAAAGTTTGATTTTATTAAAATATAATATGGTTAAGTATTTACTTAAATTATATTTAATATAGAGTTTATATTGGTTTTTATAAATCAAGGTTGAGAAGATAGTTTTGAAATTGATTTGGGATTTTATCTAAGTAAGGGTTATATTTAATAAGAATCCATTTGGAACTTATTGAAATTGAGATTTTAAAAAACAACTATCAGAACACCGTCAGAAGGACGATGAGCATTCTAAGTGAATGTTCTAAAAAGGTAACGTTGAGCCTCGAACCTCATCAAGCGGGAATGACTGGAAATAATGGGTTATGCAGCAAGGCTAAGTAGGTAGCACCCAATTAGGATAAGATCATCCCTGCCTAGAGATCCCTTTTTATTCGGCTGTGTGGACGGTTGCTGATCCCAACCGCGGGGTGATCTTATTTGGACTATCCAGTAAGGGTAGCTCCTGTCTTGTGTTGCAATGGATCAGGGTGGATCCTCCATATGCTGATCTAGACCAGGTACCGTGATAGGTGGTACCCCAGTGCCTAGTCATTAGTTGGAAATCCATTCTCCCTACGTGCCTTTACGGTTTTGTTTGTAAAACCTAGTATTGCTAGAACTTAATGAATGTAACAATTTCGGCTATTTGAATAAGTATTTGTATATAGACACTACTATAATATAAGAGGATTTGATAAGAAATGTTTTGGTTATCGTAAGGTAAAAACCCGGCATGTTTATTTGTGGTGTGGTCTTACGAGATATCTTTGATTTCAAAAAGAATTTTGGAAACTTAAATAATCCAATTGAGTGTGTTTTCTCATGCTGGTTTTCCAGACTGGCTCGGGTGTTATTTAAATATAATGCTCGGGACAGACCGAGTATTATAGAGTATAGATTCTGGATGGACTGCTATGGAGCTCAGAAGACGAGCTGGAATGCGAGACGTGTCACATGTATTTGATAAATATTCCGCTGTGCATGATTAACTGTATAGTCAGATTTGTGAGGACACGTTGTGATAACTTCCAGTTGTGTGCTATAAATTTTGTTGTACTCTGATGATGTAATGTATAAACAGATTTAGTTCTTTGTTTAAAGATTAGTCATTTATCTACTATATATTGTTTCGCTGCAATGGTGAGATTCTGAGATTGTTTCTATTTTTTCTTCTACCTCCTTCTTCTTTAACCCTAATGGTTCGATTTTCCGCCATTCGATTGTTCGACATTTGATACAGTGGATGTGTTGATGTCGATTTTCGAACGTCGAAAAATCGGGTCATTACATTTGGTATTAGAGTTGGAGGTTAAGCGAGAACCTTGGCTCTAGTGAGGATTACTCATTAAAAATAGAGTCCATAGTACTCTAAAATGAGGTTGAGAGTATTAATAGATATGAGCGTGTATTTTTTAGTGAATATAAAAATTGTTTTTATATTGTGTTGACTTATCGGTTGAGTGTTTAAAAATTCCTATTGGTTCGGTCTGGCCAACTATATCGATAGGGATTTCTAAACTCTTAAACCAGGTAAACAGATACAGTATTGTTTTCAAAAGTGGGTAAATGAAATAATTTTGCCCTAATTATTTTTGTATATAAAATAAATAATTTTTCGTAAATTATTATAGTATATAGTTGCTTGGTTGTTAGAGAATGATAATATTAAATTATTATCGTTATTATGTAGAAATTGAATAAGAAATTGAAAATCATAACTAAAAGCTAAGTTATAAATTCATATACAAATGGAGTTTGTAAATGTGAATTATAAATGAGACTTATAATTTGAAATAGAATAAAATTCCAGAGAAATATTTAAATATAGATTGAAAGAATTTGGAATTTGAAATTTTGGGAAAAGTTTAAACTCCTTTTTGTTTGAAAATGATCTTCAAAGGTTTTAAAGGAATAATGGTGATATTATTTGAGAAATATTTTGAATTGGATTTGAAATCTAGTGAGATTTGGAATTTAAAAATATTTGAAGGGTTTTAAAGAGATAAAAGCACTTAACTCTCTTTTGTCACTGGAAAATAACTTCGGTGAAGAATGCAACATCATCGATGTTCGTTTTCGAGTTTCCAAAGGAGAAATTGCTGCCTGAATATTTTGAATTGATATTTGTTGCAAAATTGGGATTGGTTTTGGGATACAAAGGAACAATTCGGTTTGTGTACATAATTGATTTCAAAAATGATTTTGAAATGTTGTGATTGTTTAAAGACTCTGGAATCTTATTTAAAATATTTACAGAATATAAATAAGTTTGATTGTAACGACCCGTAAATTTCGATAATTAAAATTGGTTAAATTTATAAGATTCTGTAATTAAATGTAGAAAGAAATGAAAATCTTATAATTTATATTGGAGCGAATGTTGGAAATTAAATGTTGCAATGGTAAATAAAATTAATTCTTGACAATCGGAATGAAATCCCAATAAAGAAATAGTGGAAAACATTATAATTTGTTAATTTAATATGATTGTGTAATTAATACTGAAAGAAATAAAATTGGAAATAGTATTAATGAAATAATAACTAAAATGAATTGCAACTGCATAAACGTAAGTTAATTGCTAATAACTTGGATGTAATTACAATAAGTGAACAATGTAAAGGTTATAAATTGGTTACAAAATTTATATACGAAAGTGTATGTAAATAAGAATTAATTAGTGAGATAATAGATAGTCAATGGTAATTGAATAAAATTAACTTTATGTAAGAATTGTAACATTTGTTTGTAAATAATGAATTCATATGTGTAATTAAAAGTTATGATAAGGATGGTTATAAGGTACCTGTTTAATTGGTCTATTAAATTTAAACGGGGAATCAATTAGAATTGAATGAACTTTAATGTTACATAGCAAGTTTAAGACAATAGCGGAGATTGTGAATGTAACAAAATGAATAAGAATGCTAATTTTATTCATAAAGTAATAGTTAATGTAATAAAAGAATGGAACCAAGATGAAATGATTAATTTGATATAAAATCTTAATTTGTGTGTGTGCATTAATTTATAATGGAATATAAAAGGTAGATTAATAATTTAAAATGTTGACATCACCTTTAAGATGGTAAGTTATAATTGATTCATAACAAGGAAAATAAGGAAAATTTCAAATGAATTGCAAGAATGTAAATGTAAGCTAATAAATAAGTAATTCAATTCAAACCCAATTGATTGAAGCAACTATTTGGGTTATAATTGAGTGTAAATGAGAATATTTGGTAATAAATTATTATAGGAAAAATGAATTTAAATTTTATTAGTCAATGAATTAATGATGAATAAATAGTGATTGAATAAAATAAATGTTCTGTATGTAATTGTTTGGAAATGACAACTTGTATAAATATGATTAAGGGTTTGTAACATTCCCGAATTTTGAACAAGCTTAATTTGACAATTAATTTAATTGTTGGAATCAAATTTTGAATAAATGTGAATTTTTCCAAATTTAATCAGATATTTTCATAAATTTTTTATTTTAAATTGAATTGTGAGATTGAAATTCAAGAATAAAAATCTTATAAAATAAATTGGACTTAAAACTATATTTTAAAGATAATAAGAAATTGTTTTCTAATTTTAATATATATAATTTGTATTTTGGAAGTTATGATTTAAATTCAGTATAATTTAAATTTCTAAAAGCCATTTAAAGAATAAGTTCTAATGTACATATATGTATACATGTTTGTTTATTTATACAGATAAATACTTATTCAAAGATATAATAGTTTGAAAATGAATAAAAGTATTTAATACTTTCTTTTAAAATCATATATATACATAAGGAAATATATTACATAATTTATTTTAACATAAGGATTTAAAACTAAAAATATAAATAAAATGAAACAAGGTTATAAAATTTTTTTTTTTTTTAAAATATACATATGTTTTGGAAATTAATGAAGTAAAAATTTAAATAAGTATAGTAGCTTAGGCTTGGATTTGAAATACATTTTCTTTTAAAGAATGAATAAATATAGTTGTATATTTATAAATTTAAAAATGTAATACATATGTTAAGTTATAAAACATAAGAGATAAATTGATTCAACAATCTTAAAATGAAAAGAGTTTAAAATAAAAATTATAAATTAAATCAAGACAAGGTTTAAAACATAATTTGTAAATAAATTAATGGAAATGGACTTAAACATAATTTAATGGGTTTTGACAAATGTTAAATAAGTAAAATATAAACTTATATGTGTAAGCTTTGTAGCTTATGAGATAACAAGTGTAAATGATGATAACAAGTGGCATTTAAATTTATTATCTTTTAAATTAAAATGTAAAATAACATACAAAAGAGAAAAATAGGCTTCATCTTTTTCTTTGTAAATATTCAAAACAACTTAAAACTGAAAATCAAAAACCAATAAAGCAACTCAAATTCTTCATCTTCAAACCGGTTAAAAACAATAACAAGCTGAAAGGAAAATCACAAAATCAAACCTGGAAACATCAAGTATAATGAAAAGAACAGGTAAACTCTATACTTTATAGTTTAGTTAATTTGTAATTTTGAAATCAAGTTGTAACACAAATTCAAACTGCAGATTTTAAAAGAAAAATACAGTGCTTCAGTTTGGACAGGAAAATAGTGCAATTCTATCAAATAAAATAAAGGCAAGTGACTTTCTTTAAAAATTTGAATTTAAAAGTGGTTAACTAATAGCAAAGCAGAGATTTAAACAATCATATTAAACAGTTGCAGGAAACAAAAATCAAAGTTTAAAGGGAAAAAATGTACAGGCTCAAAAACGTTCCTCTCTGTTTCTTCCTGTACAAACAACAGGTGAGCAAACATCATTTTAAATCCCTTACCAATCTGAAGCTATATGTGTTGTTTTGTGATGATGTTTGAAATAAATTGTGAAATATTTACATGCATGTGAATCTGTATATGTTTATATGTTGAGGAAGATGTGCATGTTAAATCTACAGGCATATTTACCTCTGCTCAGTCCCAGGTTGTTTAAAGTTCCAATTTCTCTTTATCGGAACCTTATCTGATTTTATAACCTGAACAAACTTTGTTTGTTTAGCTTTGTTTTGAAGTTTTAAATTTTATTTGAGTGAACTTAAAGTAAGTTTTTTTTTAAAATGCTGGAAACAACAGGCAAACCAAAATTTCATTGAAATTTGATTTTTATAATTCTTGTTTTCAATTTTACGAATGAAAACGTTTCAAAAATCCATGATTTATAAAAGAAAAATCGAAATTTTTAATAATGTATTATTGGTGAAACTCGAAGATGAACGACATGGCCATTTTTGCGAAATTCAGGTGATCGGGGAAGTGTTAATCCTCGAGATTGAAGTTAGAGCATGGCTGGAGGTTGGAGATCACCTGAAAAGTGCTTATTGATTTTTTAAATTGTTATGGTGACTTGAGGGGATTGAAATAGGGTTTAATAACCCAGTATGGTCGATAGCATTCAAAAGGGAAATTCGTAGTCGTCGAGGCGATTTAGGTGATCGCACTAGGGGGATCGTTGCAGGGGCCATCGTTGGAGGTCCCGATGAAGTGGCATGGGTACTTGCGCTGGATCATGATCAGGCGAGGTGGTTTATGGTGATGAAGTCTGTTCCAGGTGGAGGTCGATACCTTCGATTTTGATGAGAGGGGTTTTTCACAAATCTGGGTGGTCGCGAGGATTGAGGGCATCGTTTTCGACATGCCAGGGTTCTCGGTGATGGTCGGAGGGCACTGGATGGCTGATGCACATGCACACGATTTGATCTGGGTGATGATGCGTGGGGGAAGATGGAGATGGTCTCGAGTTCGACCTCGAAGGGATGAAGTGATGGCTCGGGTGATTTCTCGTGTTCATACGCGAGTGGTTCTAAAAAAAAGATAAAAGAAGTGCTGGGAAGAACTCCGGGAAGAATCAAGCGAGGCTCGGAGTTTTTAGCATTTTTGCTCGAAGTAGTTTCAGGTGTGACTCGAGTAAACAAAGCAAAGTTAAAAATGAGTTTTTAAATTATAGTTTAATAGTGAATTCAAGTCAGTTTGAATCTTGGTTTGGAAATGAATAAAGTTTAAATTCAAATTATTTTAATAAAGGGTATTTAGGTAAGTAAGTGAAGTAAAAAGGGATTTGAATTTAAATTGGGGTTTGAAATTGTAAGAAACAAGTTAAATCAAAATTTTGTAACCTGGACTTAAGTTTAAAATTTGAATCCTAGATTTTTAAATGAAAGAAAGTTTATAAATTTAAAAATGTTTTAGATAAGGAATTTGATTTCAAACTCTGTTAAGTTTCTTTCAATAACAAAGTATTACTTTAACAGATAAATTTATTTATAAAAGTAAACAAAAGATAATTACTTTGTGTAATTAATTAAAGATAATTACTTTGTGTAATTAAATAAAAGCTAATTACCTAGTGAAATTAATAAAGGATAACTAATTAAGGGTTAATTTATTAATTAAGGACAATTAATTTAATGGTTAATTTAATAATTAAAAGTTAATTATTTAATAATTGAAGGTTGAGTAATTTTAATTAAAGGTTGATTAAATTATTAATAAATGGTTAAATTAATAAATGATTAAAGAATAATTAATCAAAATGATTTGTAATTTATTAATATTAATTAGCCAGGATTAGTAAGTCATAAGTAATTAAATCTGATTTAAGTTAATCAGATAATTAATTGACATTACTTATGGAGGTTTGGATTGGATGATTTAATTGTTGATATCCCTGATATATGATGCTTTGCATTATGAATTATCCTGATTTGTGCTGTGATCTGTGATATAATTTATTTATCTGTGATGTAATTTATTATCTACGATGAACTTATATTATTCATCCATGATCTCTAAATGAAGATAAGCGTTATAGATTTTATCGCTTATCGATATTTCTGTGTTTGAATCTGTAATGGTTGAAGTTGTTGCACTATTGTGTGTAAAACCCCTAGACTACACTATACACACACAAATATGGATTTCACGAGGAAATCGATTGAGTCACAGATATTTGAATTTAATGAAATGGTTTTAAAAATTGAATTTTTAACTTCAAATAATTTTGGAAATGGAATTGGGTTGAATTTAAAAAGACTTTTGAAAAGGAATTCAAAGATAAAAGTTACTTTTGAATAACTTGATTTAGTTTTGAAATTTGATTTAAAATTTGAATTCAAAATTTGAAATTGAATCCCATGTTGAGAATTTATGATGGAAAAAGGTTATACAAACTATAAATGTGTTTATATGGGTTTTAAAACCATTTTGAAAGTGTGGTTTTGAGAATTTGAATTTAACCCAAGTTTATATTTGAAAGGCCTTAACTCGAGCAAATAAAATCGGGTTTTCCGAAACGAAAACAAGTGGTTTCAAATAATAATTATGATGAAAAGATTTCAAATTTGAAATTGAATGGTTTTGAAAGCTATAATTGAATCTTGTGAAAGATAGTTGAACCCTATTTTGAAATTGAAGAGGATTTTTTTTAATGGTGTATCTTTTATATATAAACGATTTGAAACGGGAATTGTTTTGAAAGTTATGAATGAATCTTCGAAAATTGTTTTGAAAGCTATGAAAAGAGTCTTTTATTTAAAGACCGGACGAGTTAATCCAACTTGAAATGGAATTGTTTTGAAAGGTTATAAATGAATCTTTGTCAAAGATTGGTGAACCTTGTTTAAAATTGAAAGGGGTCTTACAAGTGAATCTTTTGTTTAAAAGATTTAAATATGGAAATTGTTTAAACCATTGAAGGTTTCTGAAATGAATCTTTTTGTTTAAAAGATTGGGAATGGTAATTTGTTTTTACCATTTGAATGAAAGGTTTTGGGCTTTAAGTTGTGACTTAACTAAGATCCCATTATCCATATGTTTTTAAATATTGCGCTCACTATTCGATTTAGCCGGGAGAGGACCTTTGTGTCATATAACCCATTCCGAATATGTGATACGTCGTAAATGGATAGCAATTGAAGACGGTGGTGAAGACCGGGTGTCTTTGAGAACGATAGGATAACTTGTCGAATGACTCTGCACTGAGTTGCTCCGGTATAAAGATCTCCATATGTGATGGGAAATTCGATCAGAATTAAGAATGCCCGGATTGCAAGGGCTTCTTTGGAAGTGCCTACGGTTCTGTTCGAACCCGAAACAGACTTGTATGGCCGTGTGTCTGACATTACACTTTGAGATGTAAAACCGGTTTCTATCAAATACATTTCTGTTTGGTGGTGGAGATTTATTCTCTTAGCTTAACACCCTTCTCTGAGACGTGCGAGCTAAGAGGTTATGTAGTTGATGGTTACCAGTGATACATCCCCAATTTGGTAATGTGGCATACGAAGTGCTGCTGATCATTTGTTGATCGGAGCATGGCTTTTGTGAAAATCGTAAATTTGTGGACGAGACTTCGTCGAACCTCACAACCCGGTTATGGTCGAAACAGGAATCGTAGCAACAAGGTTATTTGAGGGTGGCGCCCTCTGAGGGTATGTCATTTCCTTCTGGATTATGAGTGGTATCATGGTATGGAACCAGATACTTAACTTCGTGGTTGCTGCAAACTTATTGCTTTGTGGTTGTTGGTTGAGAGGTACCTCGGATAAAGGTCACAAACGACCGGGGGATGGCATGCTCGTGTCAGTAGTTACCTAGTTACAGAGGTAACCCGGCCTTGTCTAGCAAAGATCCGGTTAGGTTCTCGGGGACGTCCCTCCATAGGCGTTCCATTTTATTTCGAAAGTTCCTTTGCCTGACCATTTGTTGGAAATCTAAACAAAACATACGAGCCATGTACGGTTTTAGTTGTAGAACCTGCCATTTAAAATGGTAGCTATAGTTGGCATAATATAATGGTACCTATGCGGGCTAAGATTAATATTATATTTTCGAAAGGTTTTCTGCACTATGCACTAGTAATAATATCAAATGGTTTTCGCGTATCAAGCATTTTTGACTATCATAAGGAGAAATCTCCTCCAAGTTTGCGCTTGCATTGTGTATGTGGAGGGAGGCCTTATGGTAGTTTCATTTTCCAAAAAGCATTGCAGGTTTATTTTAAAATCTTTTGTTTGTTTTTAAAGATAAACTATTTTTGTTTGCTCATACCAGTCTTGTTTATCTGGGTGAAACGTGGTGTGGGGTTCTCGCTTCGCGTTAGGTGGCAAACGGGAGACTCTTATCCCCACACGTCCTCTTTACGGGGTTGGTTAGGCGGAGGCCGTGACAGTCAAAAGGCTGGCCGTAAAAGCAAGGGCAGGGTACCGGTGTCATACCACGGAGGGGGGTTACCCACTGTTGGACAGTCGAAGGCTTGGATTGTGACATTTTGGTATCAGAGCCGAGGGTTAAAACTTTAGCGTAGGAGTATAACACATTAAGTAGCTCACTAGAGATAGGGTGAAGTATACCCTAGAATGAGTAATCCTTAAGATATCCATTCGAATGCCTCAGTAAATTCTCTTACTATCCACTAATAGTGAGTATGAGTGCAAGAAGAGGACGAGATAGGGGACAGGGGAGTACGACTACAAATGGTCGATACCCTGCAATAGCGGAAATTTTTTTCTCTATCTCCTTTGATTCATCTTTTCAATTCTTTGATGATTCCTGGCAGCTCCAGGAATAAGCTTTGATGTATTTGATGGGACATAAACTCCAAATGGGTCAGAATTGTTTGTTTGGATGAATTGTTTGCTTTGGTTGCTATGGTTGACAGGTATATTTTGGTTGTTTAAACTAAAATTTTTGGATTGCATCCATATATCTGTTTATTCTTTTGGGTCTCGATATATTCTACAAGTGGTTAGTTATCCTTCGAACTAACCAATACCCCTGTATATTTCGTAGATCTGGTGACCTGAGTGTCTTGTATTGTATGAGTTCGTTCTCATAATTATTAGTGATATTCTGATTTGGTAAGCCAAATGAAGAATATATAATCGGCTTGATTTATGAGTCAATTCTCTATCTTTGTACATCCATCCTTTGTTGTCTCCTTTACAAATTTCGAGGATGAAATTTTCTTAAAGGGGGGAATCTGTAACATTTTCGAATTTTGAACAAGCTTAATTTGACAATTAATTTAATTTTTTAAATCAAATTTTGAATAAATGTGAATTTTTCCAAATTTAATCAGATATTTGTATAATTTTTTTATTTTAAATTGAATTGTGAGATTGAAATTCAAGAATAAAAATCTTAGAAAATAAATTGGACTTAAAACTATATTTTAAAGATAATAAGAAATTTTTTTCTAACTTTAATGTATATAATATGTATTTTGGAAGTTATGATTTAAATTCAATATAATTTAAATTTCTAAAAGCCATTTAAAGAATAAGTTCTAATGTACATATATGTATACATGTTTGTTTATTTATATAGATAAATACTTATTTAAAGATATAATAATTTGAAAATGAATAAAAGTATTTAATACTTTCTTTTAAAATTATATATATACATAAGGAAATATATTACATAATTTATTTTAACATAAGGATTTAAAATTAAAATATAAATAAAATGAAACAAGGTTATAAAAAAATTTAAAAATATACATATGTTTGGGAAATTAATAAAGTAAACATTTAAATAAGTATAGCAGCTTAGGCTTGGATTTGAAATATATTTTCTTTTGAAGAATGAATAAATATAGTTGTATATTTATAAATTTAAAAATGTAATACATATGTTAAGTTATAAAACATAAGAGATAAATTGATTCAAAAATCTTAAAATGAAAAGAGTTTAAAATAAAAATTATATTTTGTAAATAAATTAATGGAAAAGGACTTAAACATAATTTAATGGGTTTTGACAAATGTTAAATAAGTAAAATATGAACTTATATGTGTAAGCTTTGTAGCTTATGAGATAACAAGTGTAAATGATGATAACAAGTGGCATTTAAATTTATTTTCTTTTAAATTAAAATGTAAAATAACATAAAAAAGAGAAAAATAGGCTTCATCTTTTTCTTTGTAAATATTAAAAACAACTTAAAACTGAAAATCAAAAACCCATAAAGCAACTCAAATTCTTCATCTTCAAACCGGTTAAAAAAAATAACAAGCTGAAAGGAAAATCACAAAATCAAACCTGGAAACATCAAGTATAATGAAAAGAACAAATAACTCTATACTCCATAGTTTAGTTAATTTGTACTTTTGAAATTAAGTTGTAACACAAATTCAAACTGCGGATTTTAAAAGAAAAATACAGCGCTTCAGTTTGGACAGGAAAATAGTGCAATTCTATCAAATAAAATAAAGGCAAGTGACTTTCTTTAAAAATTTGAATTTAAAAGTGATTAACTAATAGCAAAGCAGAGATTTAAACAATCATATTAAACAGTTACAGGAAACAAAAATCAAAGTTCAAAAAAAAATGTACAGGCTCAAAAACATTCCTTTCTGTTTCTTCCTGTACAACCAACAGGTGCGCAAACATCATTTTAAATCCCTTACCAATCTGAAGCTATATGTGTTGTTTTGTGATGATGTTTGAAATAAATTGTGAAATAATTACATGCATGTGAATCTGTATATGTTTATATGTTTAGGAAGATGTGCATGTTGAATCTACAGGCATATTTACCTCTGCTCAGTCCCAGGTTGTTTAAAGTTCCAATTTCTCTTCATTGGAACCTTATCTGATTTTATAACCTGAACAAACTTTGTTTTTTTAGCTTTGTTTTGAAGTTTTAAATTTTATTTGAGTGAACTTAAAGTAAGGCTTTTTTAAATGCTGGAAACAACAGGCAAACCTAAATTTCATTGAAATTTGATTTTTATAATTCTTGTTTTCAATTTTACGAATGAAAACGTTTCGAAAATCCGTGATTTTTAAAAGAAAAATCGAAATTTTTAATAATGTATTCTTGGTGAAACTCGAAGATGAACGACATGGCCATTTTTGCGAAATTCAGGTGATCGGGGAAGTGTTAATCCTCGAGATTGAAGTTGGAGCATGGCTGGAGGTTGGAGATCACTTGAAAAATGCTTATTGATTTTTTAAATTGTTGTGGTGACTCGAGGGGACTGAAATAGGGTTTAATAACCCAGTATGGTCGATAGCGTTCAAAAGGGAAATTCGTCGTCGTCGAGGCGATTCAGGCGATCGCACTGGGGGGAGTCGTTGCAGGGGCCATCGGTGGAGGTCCTGATGAAGTGGCGTGGGTACTAGCGCTGGATGGTGATCAGGCGAGGTGGTTTATGGTGATGAAGTCTGTTCCAGGTGGAGGTCGATACCTTCGATTTTGATGAGAGGGGTTTTTCACAAATCTGTGTGGTCGCGAGGATTGAGGGCATCGTTGTGGACATGCCATGGTTCTCGGTGATGGTCGGAGGGCACTGGATGGCCGGTGCACGTGCATGCGATATGATCTGGGTGATGATGCGTGGGGGAAGATGGAGATGGTCTCGAGTTGACCTCGAAGGGATGAAGTGATGGCTCGGGTGATTTCTCGTGTTCATACGCGAGTGGTTCTGGAAAAAAAGATAAGAGAAGTGCTGGGAAGAACTCCGGGAAGAATCAAGCGAGGCTCAGAGTTTTTGGCATTTTTGCTCGAAGTAGTTTCAAGTGTGACTCGAGTAAACAAAGCAAAGTTAAAAATGAGTTTTTAAATTATAGTTTAATAGTGAATTCAAGTCAGTTTGAATCTTGGTTTAGAAATGAATAAAGTTTAAATTCAAATTGTTTTAATAAAGGGTAGTTAGGTAAGTAAGTGAAGTAAAAAGGGATTTGAATTTAAATTGGGGTTTGAAATTGTAAGAAACAAGTTAAATCAAAATTCTGTAACCTGGACTTAAGTTTAAAATTTGAATCCTAGATTTTTAAATGAAAGAAAGTTTATAAATTTAAAAATGTTTTAGATAAGGAATTTGATTTCAAACTCTTTTAAGTTTCTTTCAATAACAAAAGTATTACTTTAACTGATAAATTTATTTATAAAAGTAAACTAAAGATAATTAAAAGTTAATTATTTAATAACTGAAGGTTGGTTAATTTTAATTAAAGGTTAATTAAATTATTAATAAATGGTTAAATTAATAAATGATTAAAGAATAATTAATCAAAATGATTTGTAATTTATTAATATTAATTAACTAGGATTAGTAAGTCATAAGTAATTAAATCTGATTTAAATTAATCAGATAATTAATTAATATTACTTATGGAGGTTTGGATTGGATGATTTAATTGTTGATATCCCTGATATATGATGCTTTGCGTTATGAATTATCCTGATTTGTGTTGTGATCTGTGATGTAATTTATTTATCTGTGATGTAATTTATTATCTACGATGAACTTATATTATTCATCCATGATCTTTAAATGAAGATAAGCATTATAGATTTTACCGCTTATCGATATTTCTGTGTTTGAATCTGTAATGGTTGATGTTGTTGCACTATTGTGTGTAAACCTCTGGACTACACTATACACACACAAATATGGATTTAACGAGGAAATCGGTTGAGTCATAGATATTTGAATTTAATGAAATGGTTTTAAAAATTGAATTTTTAACTTCAAATAATTTTGGAAATGGAATTGGGTTGAATTTGAAAAGACTTTTGAAAAGGAATTTCAAAGATAAAAGTTGTTTTTGAATAACTTGATTTAGTTTTGAAATTTGATTTAAAATTTGAATTTAAAATTTGAAATTGAATCCTATGTTGAGAATTTATGATGTAAAAAGGTTATACAAACTATAAATGTGTTTATATGGGTTTTTAAACTTTTTTAAACGTATGGTTTTGAGAATTTGAATTTAACCCAAGTTTATATTTGAAAGGCCTTAACTCGAGCAGATGAAATCGGGTTTTCTGAAACGGAAACAAGTGGTTTCAAATAATAATTATGATGAAAAGATTTCAAATTTGAAATTGAATGGTTTTGAAGGCTATAATTGAATCTTGTGAAAGATAGTTGAACCCTATTTTGAAATTGAAGAGGATTTTTTTAATGGTGTATCTTTTATATATAAAAGATTTGAAACGGGAATTGTTTTGAAAGTTATGAATGAATCTTCGAAAATTGTTTTGAAAGCTATGAAAAGAGTCTTTGATTTAAAGACTGGATGAGTTAATCCAACTTGAAATGGAATTGTTTTGAAAGGTTATAAATGAATCTTTGTCAATGATTGGTGAACCTTGTTTAAAATTGAAAGGGGTCTTACAAGTGAATCTTTTGTTTAAAAGATTTAAATATGGAAATTGTTTAAACCATTGAGGGTTTCTGAAACGAATCTTTTTGTTTAAAAGATTAGGAACGGTAATTTGTTTTAACCATTTGAATGAAAGGTTTTGGGCTTTAAGTTGTGACTTAACTGAGATCCCATTAAATATTGCGCTTACTATCCGGTTAGCTGGGAGAAGACCTTTGTGTCATATAACCCATTTCGAATCTGTAATACGTCGTAAATGGATAGCAATTGAAGACGGTGGTGAAGACCGGGTGTCTTTGAGAATGATAGATAACCTGTCGAATGACTCTGCACTAAGTTGCTCCGGTATAGAGATCTCCATATGTGGTGGGGAGTCTGATCGGGATTAAGGATGCTCGGATTGCAAGGGCTTCTTTGGAAGTGCCTTCGGTTTTGTTCAAACCCGTAACAGACTTGTATGGATGTGTGTCTGACATTACACTTTGAGATGTAAAACCGGTTTCTATCAAATACATTTCTGTTTGGTGGCAGAGATTTATTCTCTTAGCTTAACACCCTTCTCTGAGACGTACAAGCTTAGAGGTTATGTATTTGATGGTTACCAGTGATACATCCCCAATTTGGTAATGTGGAATACGAAGTGCTGCTGATCATTTGTTGATCGAAGCATGGCTTTTGTGAAAAGCGTAGCTTTGTGGACGAGACTTCGTCGAACCTCACAACCCGGTTATGGTCGAAATAGGAATCGTAGCAGCAAGGTTATTTGAGGGTAGCGCCCTCTGAGGGTATGTCATTTCCTTCTGCATTATAAGTGGTATCATGTTATGGAGCCCAAATACTTAACTTCGTGGTTGCTGCAAACTTATTGCTTTGTGGTTGTTGGTTGAGAGGTACCTCGGATAAAGTTTGCAAGTCTGTTCCTAATGGTTTTCGCGTATCAAGCATTTTTGACTATCATAAGGGGAAATCTCCTCCAAGTTTGCGCTTGCATTGTGTGTGTGGCGGAAGGCCTTATGGTAGTTTCATTTTCCAAAAAGCATTGCGGATTTATTTTAAAATCTTTTGTTTGTTTTTAAAGATAAACTGTTTTTGTTTGCTCATACCAGCCTTGTTTATCAAGGTGAAACATGATGGGGGTTCTCGCTTCGTGTTAGGTGGCGAACGAGAGACTCTTGCCCCCACACGTCCTCTTTACGGGGTTGGTTAGGCGGAGGCCGTGATAGTCGAAAGGCTGGCCGTAAAAGCAAGGGCAAGGTACCGGTGTCATGCCACGGTGGGGGGTTACCCACTGTTGGACAGTCGAAGGCTTGGACCGTGACATTTTGGTATCAGAGCTGAGGGTTAAAACTTTAGCTCAGGAGTATAACACATTAAGTAGCTCATTAGAGATAGGGTGAAGTATACCTTAGAATGAGTAATCCTTAAGATATCCATTCGAATGCCTCAGTAAATTCTCTTACTATCCACTAATAGTGAGTATGAGTGCAAGAAGAGGACGAGATAGGGGATAGGGGAGTACGGCTACAAATGGTCGATACCCTGCAATAGCGGAAAAAAATTTCTCTATCTCCTTTGATTCATCTTTTCAATTCTTTGATGATTCCTGGCAGCTCCATGTATTTGCATGGGACATAAACTCCAAATGGGTCAGAATTGTTTGTTTGGATGAATTGTTTGCTTTGGTTGCTATGGTTGATAGGTATATTTTGGTTGTTTAAACTTAAATTTTTGGATTGCATCCATATATCTGTTTATTCTTTTGGGTCTCGATATAGTTTACGAGTGGTTAGTTATCCTTCGAACTAACCAATACCCCTGTATATTTCGTAGATCTTGTGACCCGAGTGTCTTGTATTGTATGAGTTCGTTCTCATAATTATTAGTGATATTCTGATTTGGTAAGCCAAATGCAGAATAGATAATCGGCTTGATTTATGAGTCAATTCTCTATCTTTGTGTATCCATCCTTTGTTGTGTCCCTTACAAATTTCGAGGACAAAATTTTATTAAGGGGGGAATCTGTAACATTCTCGAATTTTGAACAAGCTTAATTTGACATTTAATTTAATTTTTGGAATCAAATTTGGAATAAATGTGAATTTTTCCAAATTTAATAAGATATTTGTATAAAAAATTATTTTGTATTGAATTGTGAGATCGAAATTCAAGAATAAAAATCTTAGAAAATAAATTGGACTTTAAACTGTATTTTAAAGATAATAAGAAATTGTTTTCTAGTTTTAATATATATAATATGTATTTTGGAAGTTATGATTTAAATTCAATATAATTTAAATTTCTAAAAGCCATTTAAAGAATAAGTTCTAATGTACATATATGTATACATGTTTATTTATTTATATAGATAAATACTTATTTAAAGATATAATAGTTTGAAAATGAATAAAAGTATTTAATACTTTCTTTTAAAATTATATATATATACATAAGCAAATATATTACATAATTTATTTTAACATAAGGATTTAAACTAAAAATATAAATAAAATGAAACAAGGTTATTTTTTTAAAAAATATACATATGTTTTGGAAATTAATAAAGTAAATATTTAAATAAGTATAGTAGCTTAGGCTTGGATCTAAAATACATTTTCTTTTGAAGAATGAACAAATATAGTTGTATATTTATTAATTTAAAAATGTAATACATATTTTAAGTTATAAAACCTAAGAGATAAATTGATTCAAAAATCTTAAAATGAAAAGAGTTTAAAATAAAAATTATAAATTAAATCAAGACAAGGTTTAAAACACAATTTGTAAATAAATTAATGGAAAAGGACTTAAACATAATTTAATGGCTTTTGACAAATGTTAAATATGTAAAATATAAACTTATATGTGTAAGCTTTGTAGCTTATGAGATAACAAGTGTAAATGATGATAACAAGTGGCATTAAATTTATTTTCTTTTAAATTAAAATGTAAAATAACATACAAAAGAGAAAAATAGGCTTCATCTTTTTCTTTGTAAATATTCAAAACAACTTGAAATCAATTGTTATAGGGTTTCAAGTTTCGTAGCGATCGGACTTGTCGTTTGATCGTACGGACTCGAAATGCCTTGAAATCAATGAAATTGAAATCAATTTGAAAAATATTGATTTTAGCATAACTTCTTCATATGACGTAATTTGGACCTGAAACCTGTTCCATTGCATTTAAAATATTTAAAAACATCTATTTTGATATATGGGTTGACCAAATTTCGTTCCGGACTCAGAATGCTTTTCGGGCCACTCATCGTTCAACCCGTTTATTAATAGGGTCCATCTATTCTATTTCAACCTTGCCTATATATAACCTGTTATAAACCCTAGCCTACCTCTGTTTCTCATTTGTCTGGGCGTACAATTCCATCATCTCTTCCGCGTTCCAATGGCTGCAAACCCTAATTTCAATTGCAATTCAAAAATCAAATGAAAATTGAATCTCCTTAAATATTATAAAATTTTATATGGATTCGAAGCTCTCGAAGAGCTTACCTCAGATCTGCAACTCGTTTTTCGATTCGATGCATTGTTTGTCCAGAAATCGAAGAACAATTTTCGACCGTTTATCACGTCGAAATCAAACTAGTCAGATCGTCAAACCATTTCTGGGTTTTGTAGAGACCATCCAGCGGAGTTCATCGGTGGTATTCGCATGGTGTTTCGATGGTCAGATCGTCGCAAAAATTCGATTTGGGTTTATGGATTTAGGGCGGCGGCTGTTGCTCCGCGTCGTGGTTCGTGAGCCAGAGGTCTTGTGAGGTGGTTAGGGTGGCGCGCGGCGTCGTGAGAGTGTCGGCGAGTGATGATGGCCAGAGGTGTTGTTCGTTTCGCGTGCGTGGGAGACTGATGGGTTCGAACCCTTGAGTGTTTGCGTGCGTGCGTTTGTCTGGGAAGAAGAGGTAATGTGGCATTGGATTGTGTGTTGTCTTATTTTTTTTGTGAATTTAATTTAATTTTTGATTTCATATGTTCTAACGTACATATCGTTTGCATGCGTGATCCAATTCACGCGCGGTTTTCTCTGCTAGGATCATATTGGAATTCTGGATATTTTAGCGCGGGTTTAGATGAATTTAGAGACTGTCCAATTTTTGGGTTTAAATTGGATTTAAATTCAATTTAAATTCAAAAGGTGAGTGTTTTACCCACTCACAACTTCTAAAATTTCTTATGTTTGTTAAATTTAATTTATGTTGTGATTTTGAATTTAATTACGACTGTTTCGTATATTTTTAATCATCATCTCAGTTAACTGCATTTATTTAATATTTAATCGTTATTTAATCTGTTATTGAATATAACTGCCTGTTAAATACCTGTTATATATTATCAGCTATATATTGATATTGGTTGATTGTTTTGGGATGATGATTGTGATGGATGTGTGATTTAGATGATGGATGAATGGATGTTTTATTTATATCACTATAATCTGCCAGTTCGTATGGATTTATTTTTATTTCATTTGGGATTACGGTTTGAAATGATATAACCGTAATTTTTATTTTTAATTGCAGACTGAAATGATAAATATCCGTATCACTTGACCATAGGATATAAAATTTTATACAGACACCGCGGTCAAGATATAAAAATATTTTGAAATGATTTCTATGGATTTGTAAAGAAATATATGATTTTATGAGATATTGATTTGAATATTTTAAAAATGTTATTTTATATATAGTTAAATTCTGGGTTTTAAGCTATGTATAAAATTGATTTTAAGTATAAAAGAAGTTAATAATTAAGTTTTATTTTATTAAGATAAAATATGATTAAACATTTATTTAAATTAAATTTCTGGAGTTTATAATGACTTAAATGAGAATAAGGTTGGAAAATGAATATAGAATTTATTTGGAATTTAATAAAATTTAGAATTTTAAAGGATATGATTTTTATAACTCGATTTTTTGTTTAGAGTGATTTAAATGAATATCAATTGATTTAAATGAATATATCAGGTTAAATAAATTGAAAGGATATCCAGTTGTTGAAGTTAAAAGTTTTACTTAAATTATATTGGATTTATTAAGTAGACATTTCAAATCTAAATAATAGTAATCAAATTTGATATCTATGGAATTATCAAAGAATTAGCTTTGAAATGGTGGAATATTTAGAGCTTTGAATTATAAGGAAATTGAAATGGTTTAATTGGAGGTTCAAATCGGTATTTGGAATTTATTTGTGAAATTTAAAGAGCTATTTTATTACATAAAGTAATTTAATATTTAAACCGTTTAAGTATTCGAAGTTATATTTCAAAGCTATTGGGTTCAAGGTATATAGACTTGAAAGTACTATGATTTTGGAAAAAAAGAATATATTTTGAAATAAAAATGATATCATATTGATTTGGGTTTTGAAACGGAAATGATATCGTATTTATATAGTTTGAAATGGATATTATATTCGGGTTTTGAAGTATAAATTATTTTGAAAGGACCGCGGTGTTATAATAACGTTTGGTTGTTGAAGAGACCGGGATCGAAAGTTGTCATACTCTCTGCCAACTTCGAAAACCACTTTAACAACCGTGTATGCGGCGGAGATTCCATAATGAAGTAGGATGGCGGCAGCGTTTTCTTTGAGGTAAATACGTGGACCTGACTCCCGTGAGTTGGCATAAGGTGGCCAAACAGGAGCGAACGACGGGTTAAGAAGGTAGCCCGTTTTATCAGACACATCCCTTCGATATTATACTCTAACTTTGAATTGATTCGGTGGCCACTTTTGATTTTTGATTTGGGGGTGTGGCTCGAGGTGGGCGGTAGTTGCGCGCTACGCGTTACCACCGACCCATAAGCGTAATTGGTATATCTACCCTGGCATTGCCTAGTTGTGCACCTACCTTAGCACGCCTTGTACAAGTTTGGTTTTCTCCCGTAGCCCGTGGAGTATTTAGGGTAGTCTCCCGATCTGGAGATGCGCTGATACTGGATGGACTACTGGGACTATTATGCGTTAAGGTGGAAAATGTAAAGCCTTAATGCTATTTAAAAGTAAATTTATTTTACTATTAGACATTATTATAATAGAGAAATATTGCTACATAGTAAATAGTTTAACAGATCCTTAGGAGATGTGAATCCCGAGCATCTCTTAAGTTACCGTACTCATGTTAGACACCGGATAGGAGATGTAAAATCCCGTAAATATCTCTGACGCCATTCCACTCATATATTTATCATTGATTTAACTTACATAAGATCTTTTAGTTCTGACTCGAGTGTTTTGTCTTTTCAATTCGCTCGGGTCAATCTGAGCATTTCAGGATTTAGAAGACCGTATTCTATAGGACAAAGACGAAGATTTATTATTATTTATTATAGTATTCCACTACATTCATACTGTTCCGCTGCATTATTCATATTCTCTGGTATGTGTAACTCTGATATGTATTGTATAAATAAAATCAAATATTTTGTAAAACAGCTTCATGAACTGTTTATTTGATTACTATATTTTATCGTTCCGCTGCAAGATTCTATTTTGTTTTTCTTTCTTTGCTTTTTCTTATTTACCCCATAACAATCCGCCCTTCTGTATGGTTTAAGACTGACGTGTGTGGTTTATCGTCGATTTAAAGCGTACAAAAAGGCGGGACGTTACATTGATAATTTATTAAAATTTGAAATTTGTTGGAATAAGATTCAACTTGAAAGGGTTAAATAAAAGTAAGTGTGAAACTCAAATAAGTTGGAAAGTAAGCTAATTAATTGAGGTGAATTAAAATAATTTAGCAAATGAAATTAAATTTGGAAAACTTATAGAAGATTAAAATTTAAATTGAATCAGGGTGTAATTAAATATCGTTAAGCAAAAGTGATTCTAAAGAAAAGTTTATGGAGACTAAGTGAAATGGTTGCTTAAATAAAAAGTTATAAGTTGGAATTTAATTTGAATTGTGTGAAATAAAGTGAAATGGAAAGTTAGTCAAGATTGGACTAAATAAAACAAAAGACTGAAATAAAATTAGTAAGTAAACTAATTGATTTAAATGGGTAAGCAAGTATATTGAAAATGAATATTGGAATGATATTTAATTTAAATTGTAAGTAAATGGAACCTGAGATGAATACTCGAATTCAAATTAAATTCAGTTAAGTAAAGTAAAGTGGAAGAATTGGTTCGAGGTGGACTAAAAGTGAATATGGTTTAGAAATAAAACTGTTGGAAATTTAAAATGAATTCGTAAGTGGAATTAATTAAAGAAATGACAAATTAAATGTGGTTTGAAATGAATTGAATTCAATATTTAAAAATGAAAGGTGAATTGAACTCAGAAAAGGAATTGGAAATTCAGTTAAATGAAATTAGATGTAAAAGCTTAAGTGGTGTAGTTATAGTAGTTATAAGAAGTATATAAAATTTTCATATTGACTTAAGAAATGGTGAAATTCTTAAGTAAAATTTGGTATCAGGAAAATATTCTAAGTTAATGTTAAATAAAGGTAAAGTAAAGTTGTGAAATGGAATAAGTGTGGATAAGTGAATAGAAATCGAAATAAATGTGAATAAAAAGGAAATTGATACAGTTAATAATCAATTGAGATAAATATGTAGGATATACGAATATTATTTTATTCGCATAGCGATTTGATCCAGATTCAAGCACAGAATTTCGAGATAGTTATATCGATCCGAGTTGAGATTTTTCACTCGATTTTCAACGACGAACCCTAGATATGGATTTTTGATTGATTCTGAAATTCTCTATCATAGTATATGACTATGCAAGGAGAATGATGGTTTCTGATCAAGAAACTAGATCTGAGTCCGCACTAGGTCGGGTGGACGATACTAGTTCGGAAGAGGAATTGTGTGATCGAGTAAGCGATCGGATTTGGTATTGCATACGGATGATATACGACATCGTAAGGGCTTGAATGAAATGGATATTGAAAATTTTAAAGGGAAAAGTAAAAAAATGATTTTGAATGCTGTGATTGGATACTATTGCTTAGTACTCTACAGGTATTTAAAAGCAAAGGGGAAATTCAGAAGGTAAGTTAAATGGCTCGATATAAGGTATGTATTTAAATTTCTATATGAAATTTGATGGTTTTCTTATCTAGCCACTTGGCGTTTTGTTTTCTTTTGAAATTTGGGGGCCCATGGAGGCGTTTTGTGGTTGTACCGAGCTAGCCGCGCAAAGAAGACGCTGGTGAATTTTTTTGAAATCTAAGGAGTTAGAAATTTTTTGATAATTTAAAATTTGGTTTTAAATTTAAATTTGAATTATTGAGTAAATAATATTATTTGGAAATTATGGATGAGTTTAGGAAGTTAGTAAGGTGGTTGTGTCTTTAAATAAAAATTGTTTTGGAAAGTTGAAACTGTTGGGTTTCGGGAAGTTGTTAAAAACTATTTGGATTGGGAAAATAGTGAACGGGTTATGGATCATGCTTCTTAACTAGTAATTTTGGAGACGAAATTCTTTTAAGAGGGAAGGAATGTGATGACCCAGAATTTTTGGATATTTGAAATTGGAATATTTAATAAATTTTAAATATTTGAAGTTAGTTTAACTTGAATTTCAAATATCACTGTTTATTTGGCAATTAAATTATTGAATTCAATAATTAGAGATTGGGTAAAAAATTAAATCTTGAGTTTTAGGCTTGTTAAAAATATTTAAATGGCTTATAAAATTTGTATTAATAGTATTGAAAATAATAAAAGCTTTAAATTATATTTTAAGGTGTTTTGTTCAATTTTAAAAGTATATAGTTTAAATTGATATTTAAAAATAGCCTTCTGAGGCACAGTCTCGGAATTTGACGAAACCAGTTCCATTAGATCTGTAATAGTGTATTATTATCGGATTTCAAATTTGGTAGTGTTTCAAGTTGTCGTGTGATCGAAACCTTTTCCATTGCGTTCGAAATAGGGGTTTAACATTATAAATGCCTAGCGGCACGTCTCGATGGGAGATCGAGATTGTGAATTGCGTAAATCGAGACAATTTAAATTTAAATATAATATGTATGCTTTCCCTTCATTTCACTATGGACACATCCAAAATTTGTCCACCCTAAGGACACGTCTCCTGCATTGTCTGACACATGCAATTCTTTTTTCTTGTTCCCTTGTCCTTTTTAAATCGTAAAAACAATCGAAAAAAAGAAGAAGAGAGATCGAGTTCTCAGAGAAGAAACTATGGCCGATACTTAAAAACCCAAATCAAGTTATTTGTTCTCGAAGTAAAATAAAAAATGACGGAATTGAATTCGAGTCGAATTCGATTTTGAAAATAGAGAGGGGGAGTTTCGCGTCGTCAATGGCCGCGTGTTGCAATCAAATCGAATTAGAAGCTGTCGAACTAGGGTTCGAGAATTGAGGAGAGAGTTTCGACTTGAGAGGGATGGTGTTGCGAAGCCAGAAGGGTTGAGTTGCTCACGCGAGTTCGGTGGTGGTTCCCTTGGCGCATGGGAGCGAGGTGGGTTCGGTCGAGCAGCTGTCTAGGTAGGTTCGCGTGTGAACAAAGGATGTGGTGACGAGCTTTGGGTTCGTGATCACTACAAAAGAATTCTGGATTCCCTACGCCAATTTGGCGTATGGACGGCGTAGGAAAGCAAATTTCCCTACGCCACCCCTACGTCAAAAATGAAGTTGGAAAACAGTGCGTCGCAAAAATTCCCTACGGCTTCCCTACGCCGATGCCCTACGCATTTCCTACACCACATTCCCTACGCCTTCCCTACGCTGCATTCCTTACGCGTTCCCTATGCCGGACTTTATACGCGTTACCTACGTCAGATTCCATACACATTACCTACGCCAATTTCCATACGCAATCCCTACGCCATATTCCATACGCCTTCCCTATGTCTTCGTCCATATGCATTTACGCCTAACCTTCTTTTTACAAGTGCAAAATTTGAATTTTTATTACAAGTTTCATACATCTTCCCTACGCCACCGTACACCAAAATTCAATATGATCATATTGTATTCATATTCATCTACCTTACATATCGTAATAAAATCTAATAAAACCTGTAACGACCCGTATAATTCGTGGATTTAACTAGGTTGGATTTATGAGCTTTGTAATTTAATTTAGTGGAAAAATTTTCACTTTATAAACAAATATTGAAATAAAGGCTAAAATAAATTATATGAATGATGCCTTAAAAACCTATTTATATAGAAATTTGTATAATATTCAAATGAAGTAAGTAGGAAAATGATTCTTACCTGGATATAAGATCTAATAAGAGAAATTTAAGAAAGTATTTAATTGATTTAGTGCAATAAAAGTTGTAAATGGAAATTTAAATAAATTAAGGTATCATATTTGTGCAGGTTAATAATTTATGACTTGAATAAAATATCGATCCAATAAAATAAGTTAAATGCTATAATTTGATTTTTAAATATGAGAGAAACAAAAGTAAGAACATGATTGATATTTATGTTATTTATTCAGGGTATTGAATAAAATTAGGAATCCAATTGTAATAAATGGTAATAATGTGTTATTGGCTAATAAATTTAATTTCAATGCAATACCCATAAATGAATGTATGTAAAGGTATACTGGATTTTTTTATCAAATAGAAGGATCGAAAGTAAATATCGGATTTGATTGATGAATAATTATACATTGAATAGTAATTTAACGTAAGGTTATAATAATAAATAAAAATTTGATGATATTAAATGAGTTAATTTAATATGATTTCTAATCTAATTTAGTATGAAATAAAAGTCTTAAGATTTTATTTGAGTAAATGTAGGAATTAGATATAGTAACTGTAATTTAAGGTTAACAATTTAAATGTTTATATGGCAATAGATTGAAATAACGTAAATTGGCGTTTGTGGTTATAAGTTATAACTTGTTGATTAAATTGGTTTGTGAATTTAATACTGGAAGATATAAAGCGGAATAGTATTAATGAAATAATAACTGAATTGAATTGCAACTATATAAATGAAAGTAAATTTTATTTAGTGGATGTCAACATTGAATAAATTTATTTAACATAAAAAGATTTAAATGCATGTTTGGATAGAATATATGATTGATGGATTAAGTGGTAAGTAATTAGAATTTAATTCTATAAATTTTGGAACTGAATGTATGTAAATAATTTTGTAGGAATAAGTTAATAAACAATTTATTTGTGCATACCCGATTTAATTGAAATAACAGAAAAGACAAGAACTTGATTTTCCTAGGTATTAATATATTGATAAACTATAACTAAGTAGGAAGTTTGGTAGTAAACAGGAAATAAGATGACAAAGGCAACTAGTAAATTAATAAATGAATTCATAATATTAAGTAGTAATTAATGCAAATATATTTGGAATTTGGGATAATTACAAAATTTTACCCATTCCTCTAATTTATTTAATTGAATCTAAATCTATGGCAACATTGTTGTTATTGATGTTGAAAGTGAATTTGAATACAAAAGGGTAACAAATTTTTAGGAAATGGCTATAAAGGGGAATTTATAGGAAATAAAACATGCACTAATGAAATGTATTATGATTCTAATGTTATTTATAACCATAAGATGTCTTTTAATGAATAGAAAGAGTTTAAATCAATAAACGAATTTATTGAGGTTCCAATGTATAAGTTATAACATTTAATGTAGACTAAATTTCAACTTATTTGACTTAAATTGTGCAGTTAGCGTAAGTTTGTTTTGTAATAGAAGTAGTTAATTCTATAAGATGAAGTTAATGCTAATTCTATTTATAATTGGACCATTTGTTGATATAGACTTTAGAAAGCTGGATGTATAAATTTAATTAAAGTATCAAAATTCAACAATGGTATTTATTGCAAATAAAGTGGAATTAAACGGTTAAATGTTACGTTATTGAAATTAGGATGGAATGTGTGGATAATAAGGTGAAATCATAAACCAATGTTAGTGGCATTCTTATTTTGGATAAAAGTTGAGAATATAAGAGTTGAAAAATCCGATAAATGGGTTTTGAGAAATTTATTTATAATTCCTTAATATAAGGAAGCGGAGAAATTAATATTGAAATCGATAGACTTATCAACTTTTAATTCACATCTAAACTTGTTAAATCATTTAAATTGATTATGAAATATATAAGCGATAAAATTTGGTCAATTTTAGAATTTAGATATAAAATTTGGATTTTTATAATTTATTTTAATTTATTTAATGAATATAAAAATAGCCATTTTGGCCACGGACTCGGATTTCGACGAAACCAGTTTCATCGGATCCGTATCGGTGAATTATTGTAGGGTTTCAAGTTTCGTATCGATCGGACATGTCGTTTGATCGTACGGATGCGAAACGCCTTGAAATCGATTTAATTAAAATCAATTTGAAATCAATTTGGAAATTTTGTTTTCAGCATAACTTCTTCATACGATCGAATTTGGACGTGAAACTTTTTCCATCGCGTTCAGAATATTTTAAAATACCTATCTGGATATATGGGTTTAACATATTTCGTTCCGAGGTTAGAGCGGGCTTTTTGGGCCATAGTTGTTCCGTACGTTCATCTATCTGGTCTATCTACTCCAATCCAACCCTACTTATAAGTAGACAATTATAAACCCTAGCCTCCATCTTCTATCAGTTGTCTATACGTTCATTTTCTTCGTCTCTTTCTCTTCCTCAATGGTTGCAAAACCTAGATCTATCTACAGTTCAAAATCAAAAGTGAAAATTCAAACTCTCCAGAAAATTCTCAAAAAAATATATGTTGTGGCTGTCGATGTATACGTCACAGATCCGTGATTCGTTTCTCGATTCAGTTGTTCGTTCGTCCAGTAAAATTCAAACCATTTTCGGCCACTCATCATCGTCGCAACAAAACTCGCCCGATCGAAAAACTATTTCTGGGTTTTGACGAGGGGACTAAGAGGAGGCGGTATATGTGGTTAGTTTGGTGGATTGACGGTCGGATTGGGCCCAAAGACCGATTAGGGTTGCGTGTATATGTGGCGGCCGGTGGTTTATACGCGCGTTCGAGCATAGGGGAGAGGCGCGAGTTGGTGGAGCATTAGGAGGAGGACGGCGCGCCTCCTGGCCGAGCACGACGGCGAGTGGTGCGACGGCCTGTGGTGCGTTTGCGAGCAGTTGGATGGGTTAGGGTTTTGTTTGCACGCGTTTTCTGTACAAGGAAGAAACATCGTGCTGACGTGGAAGCTTGGTGTGGGTGAGATTGGGTTTTGTTTTAAATTTATTTTTTTGATTTCAATAACGTTTATTCGAATAACTTTCGCGTACGAGCTCAGTTTCATGCGCGATTTTTTTTGGTTAGGTTCGTAATAAAATTCCGGATCTGTTGACGCTGGTTTGGACAGATCGGAGACCGTCAAAATTTTGGGTTTAAATCGGGTTTAAATTCGATTTAAATTCAAAAGGTGAGTGTTTTAACCCACTCACAACTTCTAAAAGTTTTTATGTTTGTTAAATTTATTTTAGATATGAGTAGAAATTTATTTATGACTGTTTGGCATGTTCTATTCATCATATCTGTGAAATCGCATTCATTTAATATAACTGTTCATTAAATTTTATTACTGCACATAGATTGACAGTTATAGTTATTTATTTGCATATAAACTGTTAGTTTAATAGTTGTTAAATTTTATTTCGAATATAACTGCCAGTTATTACCTGTTATATATTATCAGATATATATTGATATTGATTTATTATTGGATGGATGATGGATGATTTTGATGAATGGATATTTTATTGTATATCATTAAACTGCAAGTTATCATGCATTTTTCATTTCATTCGGGATTGTGGTTTGAAATGATATACAACCGCAAAATTTTATTTTTAAATTGCGGATTGAAATGATAAATATCCGTATCACTTGACCATAGGATAGAAAATTATATACAAGCACCGTGGTCCATATATAAAATATTTTAAAGTGATTTCTATGGTTTGTATGGAATACGGTTTATAATTTTTAATTTTGATATTTTCTTCTGTATATATATACATATGAAGGTAGATATTTTGAATTTAAGCTGTGTATAAATCTCATAAATAAAAATGGAAAAATTGAGAAAAATGGAGTTTGGTAATTATATCATATGTTTAATGTTTAAGTTTGGAAATTTTAAGATATGATATTTATAACCGGACTTTTCCAAGATAATTAAAAATGAATATGTTAGTATAAATTAAATTGAAGAAAATATTTAATTATTAGAAATTGGAGTTTTATTTATGGATTTTATGTAAATATTCAAGACTAAATAATAGTACGATTAATTTGCTGAAAGAAAAATTTCCAACTTTAGTTTTGAAATATTAATACTCCAAATGGATATATATATATATATATAGAAATTGAAGTAGTTTTGGAACTTGAAAGTGATATTTAAATTTTGGGTTAGACTTTAAATAAAGAAACATATTTGTAAAGCCATGGAAATTATTTTTCTTTACAAAGTTACCTTAAAGTTAAACCATTTATTTTATATATCGTTGAATATCCAAACCATTCAAGTTTTAGAAGTTATGGTTTTAAAATATATGAATTTCGAAATATTATGCTTTGAAAGTATAACTCAAATATTTGGTTTCCAGATATTTTAAAATTTAAAGCAGTATGATTTTGGAAAAGAATTATATTTGAGAAAAGGATATCATATTGTTTTGGGCTTTAAATTGATATCGTATTAATAGTTTTGAAATGGAAATTTTTATTCTGGTTTGGAAGTATAAACTATTTTTAAATGACCGCGGTGTTATAATAACGTCTGGTTGTTAAAGAGACCGGGATCGGATATGGACATACTCTTTGTCGATACCGAAAACCACTTTGACTAACCGTGTACGCGGTGGAGATTCCAGAATGAAGTAGGTTGGTGGCGACGTTTCCTGTAAGGTAAATACGTGGACCCAACTCCCGTGAGTTGGCACAAGGTGGCTAAAACAGGAGCGATTCTCAGGCCAATGAGGTCATTCCTCTAATCGAACGCACTCCTTCGATACTGTACTCTGACTTTGGATTGTTTCGGTGGCCACTATTGATTTCTTTGATTTGGGGGTGTTAGTTCGAGGTGGGCGGTAGCTGCGGCTATGCGTTACCATCAGCCCGAGTAGCAATTGGTATATCTACTCTGGCATTGCCTAGTTGTGCCGTGTCACCTACCCTAGCGCGCCTTATACGATTTTGGCTTTGTACCATACCTATGGAGTGCCCTCTGACGACGCCCAGTACGGGGGAGATTACGGTACTGTATAGACTATGGGAATATATTCTGTGTTAAGGGCTATATGGGTAACCCCTTAACGCTATTTAAAAGTAAGTTTATTTTACAATTAGACACTATTATAATAGCGCAATATACTATATAGTAAATAGTTTAACGGATCCTTAGGAGATGTAAATCCCGAGCATCTCTTGAGTTACTGCACTCATATTTATTTCTGTTAATTTAACTCACATAAGATCTTTTAGTTCCGACTCGAGTGTTTTGTGTTTTCAAATTCGCTCGGGTCAGTCCGAGCGTTTCAGGATTTGAAGATTTAGCTCTGGAAGACGAAGACGAAGATTTGTATTATTATTATTTATAATATTGCACTACACTCACACTATATTCCGCTACATTGATATTATTGTGTGAACTCTGATATTTAATTGTATAAAGAAGAATCAAATGTTTTGTAAACAGTTTTATAAACTGTATATTTTATTATTATATTTTATCCTTCCGCTGTGAGATTCTATTTTTTATTTATTTATTTCTTCTCTGTTTTCTTATTTACCCCATAACAATCCGCACTTACGTATGGTTTGATCGGCACGTGTGTCGGTTTAAATCATGCGAAAAGGCGGGATGTTACAGTTGGTATCAGAGCTTTGGTTTAGCGATAAACCTTAGCTTTGTGGGGTTTGACTCTTTGTTAATAGGGTAGGAATACCCTATGGGAGTCGCTGAGTGTATATATATGAGAGAACGTATTTGTTAGTGTTATAAAAAGATTTTGATATTGTGTTAATCCGTTCCGTTTTGTATTTATAAATTCTGGTTGATGCATGGGATGCTATGTCATCAATAGGGATTTCTAAACACTTAATAGGACAGACCGACATAATATCTGTTTTTAATATAGGTGAATGAAATAACTTTGCCTATTATATTTATATAAAAAAATATTTTATAAAGATATACATATTTGGTTGCTATAGATTGGGTGTTAGGTAATAAAAATATTTATAATAATTGAAGCTAAGTTGAAATTATAATAAATGAAATTTGGAAATTTTAGAACTTAAGTCCGGGATTCTGAAAATTTGCTTTCAAAGTATTTATGAAATATAATAATTTTGTTTATAAGTATTTTCTTACATAAATATTTAGTATAATTCGAAAGAATTGTTTAAAGAAGATTTTGGAGAAAATAAATTTTGTACTTTCCTCTCTGTCGCTGGAAAATATCTTCGGTGATGGCGGCCGCATCATCGACTTTCATTTTCGGGTTTCGAAGGGGAAAGGCCACTGTAGTACATTCTACTGCAGATTTAATTTGAAATTATCTAAAATTTTAATTGTTTTAAATATAATTAGAGGTATATAAGTTATAAGAATATATTTATCTATTATTTTAAAATAAATTGAAATTTAACCTGGTATTTAATTCTTAAATTTCCATTAATAAAATTGTTTCAATTATGGTAGTAAAATAGAATTAAATTAATAACTTGGACCTTAAATAAAATAAGAGACTTAAATGCTAAGTTATAAATGAAGTTAAAATTTGAACTTATAAGAAAAAGGTAAAGATTTGTTGAACAATGAATTTAATTAAAAGAAGAGATAAAACTTGTATAAGTTCTTTTGCATTTTCTTTAACATATATAACTTACCAAATATGAAAAGTTGAAATGTTAAGTAAGAAATTGACATAGAATATTATACAAGTAGAAATTTTGGAAACAATAAGTTATTCAATGAATTGCTGTTATGAGAATTTAATATTTTAAACTTAAGTTATAAATTGAAATTTTAAGGCAAGTATTATAAACAGGTGATTTTAAACTTAAGAAAATAAAATGAAATTCTTTAATTAATAAAGATTGATGTGTAGGGTTATTAACTTAAGTATGATTTAAATGCTACTATTTTAATATAATAAAAAGTAGGTAATATAAATAAATGACTGTAAACCTTAGGTAATAAATTAATAAAATCCTTTATTTATAAGAATGGATGTTATAAGGTTAAGAATTTAAGTGTAATTAAAAAGGGTTACTATAATTAAAAATAATATAAATGTAAGCATTAAATAATGATTAAAATTGAGAAGTGCATTAAATATAATACAAATAAAAGAAACTTACATGACCTAAATAAGAAAAAATGAATAACTGTAAGTAATAAGTAGAAATGAAAGAAACAACCACTGAATGAGAAAATAAAAGATAAAGTTTGTTAGAAATAAGTGTAAATTATAAAAGGAAAATTTATGTGGTTGAATAAAAGAAAGGAAATCAAACAACTAAAGTATGTAGTGAATTTATAATGAGTTAATTTGATTTGTTGGTTTGAATTGTTATTGTTTGATTTAGGGTTGGTTGGGTAAGGAAATTTGAAGTTGTTGGATGAATAAATAATCTATTCGATCTCATCTAAGACTGTTGAGTAAATGGTGCACTGGATAGCTATTTTTAATTCCATACCATTTCAAGTTTGAACCCGAACAACTATTTGTTTGTTTGATTATATGGTTGTTTTATATTTGTTGTGTATGCTGTTTGTTGAAATGAATGGTTGTTGGATTGATTTGTTGTTAGTGATTGAAACCACTTAGAGATTATTTGAAAATGCTTTCCAAACTTTATTTATCTAAGTATAAAAAGATATAATGATTATAAAACGGGTATATTTTATTTAAGGTAATAAATTTAGTAAATTATTGTTTATAAATTTAATATTTTGAATAAGATGTATTGTTATTTAATTCTTTCTTCTCCCTTCTTTTTCCTTTTCGGGGACGAAAAGTTTTGAGTGGGGGAGAGTGTAACGACCCGTATAATTCGTGGATTTAACTAGGTTGGATTTATGAGCTTTGTAATTTAATTTAGTGGAAAAAATTTCACTTTATAAACAAATATTGAAATAAAGGCTAAAATAAGTTATATGAATGATGCCTTAAAAACCTATTTATATAGAAATTTGTATAATATTCAAATGAAGTAAGTAGGAAAATGATTCTTACCTGGATATAAGATCTAATAAGAGAAATTTAAGAAAGTATTTAATTGATTTAGTGCAATAAAAGTTGTAAATGGAAATTTAAATAAATTAACGTATCATATTTGTGCAGGTTAATAATTTATGACTTGAATAAAATATCGATCCAATAAAATAAGTTAAATGCTATAATTTGATTTTTAAATATGAGAGAAACAAAAGTAAGAACATGATTGATATTTATGTTATTTATTCAGGGTATTGAATAAAATTAGGAATCCAATTGTAATAAATGGTAATAATGTGTTATTGGCTAATAAATTTAATTTCAATGCAATACCCATAAATGAATGTATGTAAAGGTATACTGGATTTTTTTATCAAATAGAAGGATCGAAAGTAAATATCGGATTTGATTGATGAATAATTATACATTGAATAGTAATTTAACGTAAGGTTATAATAATAAATAAAAATTTGATGATATTAAATGAGTTAATTTAATATGATTTCTAATCTAATTTAGTATGAAATAAAAGTCTTAAGATTTTATTTGAGTAAATGTAGGAATTAGATATAGTAACTGTAATTTAAGGTTAACAATTTAAATGTTTATATGGCAATAGATTGAAATAACGTAAATTGGCGTTTGTGGTTATAAGTTATAACTTGTTGATTAAATTGGTTTGTGAATTTAATACTGGAAGATATAAAGCGGAATAGTATTAATGAAATAATAACTGAATTGAATTGCAACTATATAAATGAAAGTAAATTTTATTTAATGGATGTCAACATTGAATAAATTTATTTAACATAAAAAGATTTAAATGCATGTTTGGATAGAATATATGATTGATGGATTAAGTGGTAAGTAATTAGAATTTAATTCTATAAATTTTGGAACTGAATGTATGTAAATAATTTTGTAGGAATAAGTTAATAAACAATTTATTTGTGCATACCCGATTTAATTGAAATAACAGAAAAGACAAGAACTTGATTTTCCTAGGTATTAATATATTGATAAACTATAACTAAGTAGGAAGTTTGGTAGTAAACAGGAAATAAGATGACAAAGGCAACTGGTAAATTAATAAATGAATTCATAATATTAAGTAGTAATTAAAGCAAATATATTTGGAATTTGGGATAATTACAAAATTTTACCCATTCCTCTAATTTATTTAATTGAATCTAAATCTATGGCAACATTGTTGTTATTGATGTTGAAAGTGAATTTGAATACAAAAGGGTAACAAATTTTTAGGAAATGGCTATAAAGGGGAATTTATAGGAAATAAAACATGCACTAATGAAATGTATTATGATTCTAATGTTATTTATAACCATAAGATGTCTTTTAATGAATAGAAAGAGTTTAAATCAATAAACGAATTTATTGAGGTTCCAATGTATAAGTTATAACATTTAATGTAGACTAAATTTCAATTTATTTGACTTAAATTGTGCAGTTAGCGTAAGTTTGTTTTGTAATAGAAGTAGTTAATTCTATAAGATGAAGTTAATGCTAATTCTATTTATAATTGGACCATTTGTTGATATAGACTTTAGAAAGCTGGATGTATAAATTTAATTAAAGTATCAAAATTCAACAATGGTATTTATTGCAAATAAAGTGGAATTAAACGGTTAAATGTTACGTTATTGAAATTAGGATGGAATGTGTGGATAATAAGGTGAAATCATAAACCAATGTTAGTGGCATTCTTATTTTGGATAAAAGTTGAGAATATAAGAGTTGAAAAATCCGATAAATGGGTTTTGAGAAATTTATTTATAATTCCTTAATATAAGGAAGCGGAGAAATTAATATTGAAATCGATAGACTTATCAACTTTTAATTCACATCTAAACTTGTTAAATCATTTAAATTGATTATGAAATATATAAGCGATAAAATTTGGTCAATTTTAGAATTTAGATATAAAATTTGGATTTTTATAATTTATTTTAATTTATTTAATGAATATAAAAATAGCCATTTTGGCCACGGACTCGGATTTCGACGAAACTAGTTTCATCGGATCCGTATCGGTGAATTATTGTAGGGTTTCAAGTTTCGTATCGATCGGACCTGTCGTTTGATCGTACGGATGCGAAACGCCTTGAAATCGATTTAATTAAAATCAATTTGAAATCAATTTGGAAATTTTGTTTTCAGCATAACTTCTTCATACGATTGAATTTGGACGTGAAACTTTTTCCATCGCGTTCAGAATATTTTAAAATACCTATCTGGATATATGGGTTTAACATATTTCGTTCCGAGGTTAGAGCGGGCTTTTTGGGCCATAGTTGTTCCGTACGTTCATCTATCTGGTCTATCTACTCCAATCCAACCCTACTTATAAGTAGACGATTATAAACCCTAGCCTCCATCTTCTATCAGTTGTCTATACGTTCATTTTCTTCGTCTCTTTCTCTTCCTCAATGGTTGCAAAACCTAGATCTATGTACAGTTCAAAATCAAAAGTGAAAATTCAAACTCTCTAGAAAATTCTCAAAAAAATATATGTTGTGGCTGTCGATGTATACATCACAGATCCGTGATTCATTTCTCGATTCAGTTGTTCGTTCGTCCAGTATAATTCAAACCATTTTCGGCCACTCATCATCGTCGGAACAAAACTCGCCCGATCGGAAAACTGTTTCTGGGTTTTGACGAGGGGACCAAGAGGAGGCGATCAATGTGGTTAGTTTGGTGGATCGACGGTCGGATTGGGCCCAAAGACCGATTAGGGTTGCGTGTATATGTGGCGGTCGGTGGTTTATACGCGCCGTTCGAGCATGGGGGAGAGGCGCGAGTTGGTGGAGCATCAGGAGGAGGACGGCGCGCCTCCTTGCCGAGCGCGACGGCGAGTGGTGCGGTAGCCTGTGGTGCGTTTGCGAGCAGTTGGATGGGTTAGGGTTTTGTTTGCACGCGTTTTCTTTACAAGGAAGAAACATCGTGCTGACGTGGAAGCTTGGTGTGGGTGAGATTGGGTTTTGTTTTAAATTTATTTTTTTGATTTCAATAACGTTTATTCGAATAACTTTCGCATACGAGCTCAGTTTCACGCGCTATTTTTTTTATTAAGTTCGTAATAAAATTCCGGATATGTTGACGCTGGTTTGGAAAGATTGGAGACCGTCAAAATTTTGGGTTTAAATCAGGTTTAAATTCGATTTAAATTCAAAAGGTGAGTGTTTTAACCCACTCACAACTTCTAAAAGTTTTTATGTTTGTTAAATTTATTTTAGATATGAGTATAAATTTATTTATGAATGTTTGGCATGTTCTATTCATCATATCTGTTAAATCGCATTCATTTAATATAACTGTTCATTAAATTTTATTACTGCATATAGATTGACAGTTATAGTTATTTATTTGCATATAAACTGTTAGTTTAATAGTTGTTAAATTTTATTTTGAATATAACTGCCAGTTATTACCTGTTATATATTATCAGATATATATTGATATTGATTTATTATTGGATGATGATTGTGATTTGGATGATGGATGATTTTGATGAATGGATATTTTATTGTATATGCATTTTTCATTTCATTCGGGATTGTGGTTTGAAATGATATACAACCGCAAAATTTTATTTTTAAATTGCGGATTGAAATGATAAATATCCGTATCACTTTACCATAGGATAGAAAATTATATACAGGCACCGTGGTCCATATATAAAATATTTTAAAGTGATTTCTATGGTTTCTATGGAATACGATTTATAGTTTTTAATTTTGATATTATCTTCTATATATATATACATATGAAGGTAAAGATTTTGAATTTAAGCTGTGTATAAATCTCTTAAATAAAAATGGAAAAATTGAGAAAAATGGAGTTTGGTAATTATATCATATGTTTAATGTTTAAGTTTGGAAATTTTAAGATATGATATTTATAACCGGACTTTTCCAAGATAATTAAAAATGAATATGTTAGTATAAATTAAATTGAAGAAAATATTTAATTGTTAGAAATTGGAGTTTTATTTATGGATTTTATGTAAATATTCAAGACTAAATAATAGTACGATTAATTTGCTGAAAGAAAAATTTCCAACTTTAGTTTTGAAATATTAATACTCCAAATGGATATATATATATATATATATATATATATATATAGAAATTGAAGTAGTTTTGAAACTTGAAAGTGATATTTAAATTTTGGGTTAGACTTTAAATAAAGAAACATATTTGTAAAGCCATGGAAATTATTTTTCTTTACAAAGTTACCTTAAAGTTAAACCATTTATTTTATATACCGTTGAATATCCAAACCATTCAAGTTTTAGAAGTTATGGTTTTAAAATATATGAATTTCAAAATATTATGCTTTGAAAGTATAACTCAAATATTTGGTTTCCAGATATTTTAAAATTTAAAGCAGTATGATTTTGGAAAAGAATTATATTTGAGAAAAGGATATCATATTGTTTTGGGCTTTAAATTGATATCGTATCAATAGTTTTGAAATGGAAATTTTTATTCTGGTTTGGAAGTATAAACTATTTTTAAATGACCGCGGTGTTATAATAACGTCTGGTTGTTAAAGAGACCGGGATCGGATATGGACATACTCTCTGTCGATACCGAAAACCACTTTGACTAACCGTGTACGCGGTGGAGATTCCAGAATGAAGTAGGTTGGTGGCGACGTTTCCTGTAAGGTAAATACGTGGACCCAACTCCCGTGAGTTGGCATAAGGTGGCTAAAACAGGAGCGATTCTCGGGCCAATGAGGTCATTCCTCTGATCGAACGCACTCCTTCGATACTGTACTCTGACTTTGGATTGTTTCGGTGGCCACTATTGATTTCTTTGATTTGGGGGTGTTAGTTCGAGGTGGGCGGTAGCTGCGGCTATGCGTTACCATCAGCCCGAGTAGCTATTGATATATCTACCCTGGCATTGCCTAGTTGTGCCGTGTCACCTACCCTAGCGCGCCTTATACGATTTTGGCTTTGTACCATACCTATGGAGTGCCCTCTGACGATGCCCAGTACGGGGGAGATTACGGTACTGTATAGACTATGGGAATATATTCTGTGTTAAGGGCTATATGGGTAACCCCTTAACGCTATTTAAAAGTAAGTTTATTTTACAATTAGACACTATTATAATAGCGCAATATACTATATAGTAAATAGTTTAACGGATCCTTAGGAGATGTAAATCCCGAGCATCTCTTGAGTTACTGCACTCATATTTATTTCTGTTAATTTAACTCACATAAGATCTTTTAGTTCTTACTCGAGTGTTTTGTCTTTTCAAATTCGCTCGGGTCAGTCCGAGCGTTTCAGGATTTGAAGATTTAGCTCTGGAGGACGAAGACGAAGATTTGTATTATTATTATTTATAGTATTGCACTACACTCACACTATATTCCGCTGCATTGATATTATTGGTATGTGAACTCTGATATTTAATTGTATAAAGAAGAATCAAATGTTTTGTAAACAGTTTTATAAACTGTATATTTTATTATTATATTTTATCCTTCCGCTGTGAGATTCTATTTTTTATTTATTTATTTCTTCTCTGTTTTCTTATTTACCCCATAACAATCCGCACTTACGTATGGTTTGAATCGGCACGTTTGTCGGTTTAAATCATGCGAAAAGGCGGGATGATACAAAACCGAACATCAACAGTAGAAAACATTAAATATATTATATAAGCACATGAAAAAATAGTAACTACATATCTCATTGAAAACATTAACGTAGAATGCGTATAATGGTCAAATTACCATAAACTTGTTACAAAATGTATTTAAAATGCATCATGCGTAACAAAAAATAAAATAATGTTGCTACATAACTCCAACATAGTTGTTTCATCTAATTCAAACATCATACAATATACGTTATGAAAATAGAACATCAAACCCATAACCAAAATAGCTCACGAAGTTGGTCATATCTATTGTCCTTGCTCCTGCCTCAACCCATGTATAAACTCCTGCACAGAACTCGTCTATGTTGATCAACATAAAAAGATGAGGTACCATATAGTTGCTATAAGTATAGATTAAATTTCATAGTTTTGGATAACTTTATTTCATGTTATATGTAGCTATATAGAATCAAGGACAACAGCATTCTCAACGTCACACGATTCAAGTTCGTGTTAATTTTATTTCAAGCAACTTTTAATTGGCATAATGCTACCAAACTAAATATAAATGCCCTCTAAATCCCAACCAATAAGATGTTTAACTTATGTTTAAGCAAGCTTAGCAAGTACTGTTCTCTCATACACCTGGTACTTGTTGAATCCACTATGTCAAAAGACTAATATCAATGGATCCTGATTCTTCAGAATATTTGGTGAAAATCTATGTTGCAAGATAAATACTTCTATAGTTTGATTTATTAAAAGAATTACATCTATTGGATTGATGTGCATTTGAAGTTTGAGGTAGGTTTGCAAAATTAAACATAAATGTATAAACAAGATAAAAGATATTTAACTTCGGATTTATGTATCATCATTTTAGTTTGTATTTATCTGTGTATTTTGAATGACTATTTTAGGTTAAGTAAACTTCTACGTTTGACATCAGGATGGTGTAGCAGGACCGTAGTGGAGGAGTTTTCAGTATATGTTTGATTTTGTTCAGAGGCGAAATATTGTTATAGTTATTTCTTAGATATGTTTCTTCATCTTTGAAAAAATTTCCGTTCATAACAAAATCATAATTTTAAGCAACAACAGTTGAAGACACCCTTACCGAAAAACATTTTTTGGAGGCGGTTATGCTCTCAAATACGAGCAAAGATTAAGTACCCATCCTCGAATACGAGCAATAACATTCTAATCCAATTTCTTCTTATTTGAATCAGACATGATATACTTTAAACTATTAGTTTTGTTTAATGCTATAGTAATATTGCTTGCTTTGAATGTTATTTATTCTTGTTAGTATCTTAGTATATCAGCTTCGAATCTAATTGCATCATTGTTTAAATCTTCAGTTATCTCCTCTAAAACTTGAGAGATATGTTTAAAAAACTTACATTCATGACATGTCAGCGTGCGCACATCACATGTACACCATCCACATACTGCACATGTAAATTCATTCACATCCAATATTTATTTGACATGAGGTGAAAACATACTATAAAATATAAACAACATGTGTGCATGTCCTTTGTAATAAAAGATAATTAAAGTCCAAATAAACCTAAAAGAAATATTTTGACTGAAAATAAAATGATAGCCAACAATACTTAAGGATATATTAGTATTAAATAAAGTAAATTGGCACAAATTTACCACAACATTGTATTGCAGAATGAATAAGCTTATGATGATTTTTAGGAGGTAAAAAACTTCTATCAGATTCAACTTGGAATAATGCAAACGATAGAACATGTAAATATAATTTGTAGGAAAAAAAGAAGAAGGGAAGGCTGAAACAACAAAACCCTAAACTTGCAACTCATAATCATTTGGTAAATCTGACAAAATCATAATATAAATTACCCATTGAAGAAGTAAATTTCCTATTAAGTTTCAAGTCTCCTCAGATAGTCCCAGCAAGTAAATCAGGATCAGCACATGTTTTCCACTGACTTTGTTATAAGAATGCATCACACTTACAATATTTCCTTTGATCATACAATTTTTCGATAAAGGTTGAAATGTATCATCTACATCTTGCATTGCTACCTATTCAATAAAACGACAATGACATAAAAATGCATTTAGGATATATATATATATATATATGGAAATAATACAAATTTCCAAACAAGACATTCAACTGGTTAACATGAGTTACCACAAAAGCATGAAGCTTCCTTTATCTGCGTATGACCTATAATGTCAATTTGTCAAGTTAAGTAAATTTTTCTAGTTAAAAAATGTCAATATTCACTATCACAGGAACAATGACATGCATGGACAATGCTATGAGTACTTAACTTGATTTAATGAAAGCTAAAATGGCAAATCCACTGGGCAAACTTTGAACCAAATAGTTAATCAAAAAATTGAACTATGATTACTTAGTTTCAAATTTCCTTTATCTTTCATTCTGAACCTTATTTTGACAGATATTGTTTGCTTGGTTCAACTTTTTGCCGTTGAAATGTAATATTTTGGAACTTATCCATGATATTTGATAACTGGTTTGATCCTTGGTTGAAACTCCAAGGTTGATGTTTAAAGGAATACAGAACTATATATTTTTTCCAAAATAAAAAATAAATAATGTCATCTTTTGCTGGATCATAATTCAATACATAAGCCAACTTGCTTTGATTAAGGAATGAAATAGCACCATTGCTATGAGTGTACCATACAGACAACCTATATTAGCCTTAAGCATTAGTCACACAGATTTGAAGAAGACAGAAAAGATAACATGACAGAGAACCTTATTTCTAAAATAAGCCGAAAACCAAATTCCTAGATTGGAAAATAAATTACATAAAACGATTAATTTTATTTGTAAGAAAATAGATTTCGATAGTATACGTGTAAATCAAATAAAAACCTAATGAAGAGGAGTCAGTGTAAATCTGATACCAATAGTATCGGAAAAGAACAAGCAGGTTAGGAACCATACTTCTTTCTCACACATTTCATTGAGCAACTTACTTGCAATATCAACATCGTCGCATCTGCACAGACCATCCACCACGATGGCTGCTTCTACATACGCTGACAAAAAACCGTTGTTATGCTTGACCATATACTTGGAAAAAGTCGAGAGATTGGTGGGGCCGACGATTTCAGTGGATGGCTTGAAGGAAAATGGTGCAGGAATGGGGATCGACTCGATTGAAGGTTTCGAGCATGAAATCAAAGATTTTGATGGCATTCTCGACAAAGATGGCGTTGGAGTAGGCTTTGAAGAGCATGTCGAACATCTTGAAGAATGTGTTTGGAGGTAGACGCGAGTAGAGAAGAAGAAATGTTAAGGAACGGGAGAGCTGGGTTGGAGGAGATGTTGGATCGATGGAGGTGTATGGGCACGGCAGTCTGGATGCAGGTGGTAGACGCGCGGAGGAAGATGTGAGGAAGGAAGCGATAGATTTAGGGCTTTTTTTCTTTTCAAGAGCCGTGTGAATGAAATTGGGGAAAGAATGTGTCTTACGATTCTTCATTTAGCCCACGGTAGCCGATTAATATATGAAATAAAAGAACTATTAATTTTTTTGCATCTTGAAGGGGCATAAAAAATAATTGATTTACATGCAAAAGTTGAACAAATATATCTGAATGTTTATATTTTACAAGTTTAATGTTAACCAGGTTAAAATTTAAATCAACTGCAACCAATTATCAAAAGCAAAAAGAAATTATTTTTACAATATATTATAGTTAAACTATGATTCATTAAAAAAGTCACCTTTCCAACTAAAGCAAATTTTTCGCAAAGTTTAATTAGTTTTATTTTTAAGTTTAATTGAAATTTAAATTTTATTTATATAATGTAAATTTCTTGTTTGCTGTTATCATACCTTAAATTTAATTTTTCATATTTTGGACTATTAGCTTAGCACTTCAACTTATTAAATTTAATTATTATTCTTTTTTAGTTAAACATCTAAAAGTTAATTATTATAATTTAATTTTAGTGTGTGTGTGTATAATTTTATTTCAGTTTCGAAAGTTTGTATAATTTAACGAAAATTTAAATTATATTTTTATAATATAATTTCAAGTTAAGCTACAAAAGTTAATAATTTTTCGGCGTAGGTAAAGCGTAGGGAAATTCCAAATTCCTTTTTCCTATGGGCGTAGGAAATGCGTAGGGAAAACAACATGGCGTATGGAATGGATAGGCAATTCCCTACATATTCCCTACACCGTAGATAACTGTTGGAGAACATGTTCCGCGTAGGAAACGTGTAGGGAATTCCTTACGTCGTCTCTAAGCCTTCTCCATGTTTCCACGTTTTCCCGACGCCGCGCCTACGTGGTGTAGGGATCGTGTAGGGAATTCTGGGTTGGAAAATTGCCTTTTCTTTTGTAGTGGATGGTTCAGAAATAAAGGCGAATGGGGGAGAGTCACGAGGCTAGGATTTCGATAGGAAGTGAGGTATTATCGTTTGTTTTATTTTATTTTATTTTATTTCCAATTAAACTTAATTTATAAACATTTATGGAATCAAAAGAAAAATATGTTGCAGTAAAGTATAAACATTTCTATTTGATACATATATAAAGATTTGAAAAGGAAAAACAATTTATGGCTCTGCACTTGATTTTGCAGTAAGGTAAATTTGTTAATTATCTTTTAGTTTAAAGATTTTACTTATATGTATATATACACACACCTACTTTGATTTAAAAATAATAAATAGTAAGTAAATGTGTATGTATATAATTTTGGAAAATATATGAGAGTTTAAAGTTTAGGTAAAATTAGATTTTCGAACTTATATAGATTGTTTCATATGCAGTTTAAAAATGAAAGTAAAATAAATATACGTAGTAAAGTGATTAACTTATTTAATCTATTCTAGTTACTAAAATATATTTTTTTAAAGAAAAAAGATTTAGTTAAAATTTAATTATTAGTTTAAATTAAATCATTAGTTGAAAATAAATTATTAAATTTATAAATGGAAATTAATTGTTCGATTTTATTTTGAATATTGATAAATCATATAAATTATTTATTCAAGGTCAGAACCGTGAAACTGGTAAAGATTTGGAAGGGATTGCAAAACAAAAATCAAAGGTGAGTTAATCTCACTCATTCGGATACCTATGATATCCTGGAATTTCAAGGAATTTAAAATGTGATAATCTCTTAATAAATTATTAAAAATTGATAAAATTGTTGTTTTCAAATATAAATAACCAAAATAATAATAATGTGATGTTTTTAAAATATAGATATAGATTTTTAAATGGAATAATTATTTTCAAATTTAATAAGTGTTGTCAAATAGATTTTAATAGATTTAATATTTCCAAATTTAGTGATGTGTTTATTTAAATTAATATAGATATATTTGAGTTGATTTTAAATTTAAGTTTTAAATTGAATTTGAATTTGAAATTTGGATTTAAATTTGAAATTTAAAAAGAATATATATATCAAAATTATTTTGGATATAAAATAATATATGAATAATGTTTTTATTTAAAATAAGATTTTTTTCCTTAAAAGAATTTTATTTATATAAATTTAGAAAATATTTATTTAATAGTAATAAATACAAAAGCTTTTAAATTAGCATTTAAAAATGGATTGAATAATTTTATATGATTTTATTTAGAATCTAATTGGTTTTTATTTTATTTACTTTTAAAAAGTGTTATTATCTAAAATTAAGAAAAGCATTTATAAATTAATAAAAACACTTATTTATTTGGAAAATTAATAATAAAAGCTTTTAAATCTTTTAAAAATAATTTAAAAATAAATAATGACAAGTGGTTAATTTTAAAGCTTGTAGTTAACATGTGTTAAGAGTTAAATAATGGAAATTGACAAATGTTAACTATTGTAACAAGTGTCATAATTTGTTGTCCATTTTCTTTAATTTCAATAAATCCTAAATTTAACACTATATAATCATACATTCCCTTTCTTCTATCTCTTTTCTTATCTTCATTTCTAAAAACTCAAGAAAAACTCAACCTGTAAATATCTTGCAAACTAGAATACAACCTGAAACCATCTCCTCTAAAACAAATCAAAGCCTTGTAAAATTCTCAAACTCAAACCTAAAATCACTTCCTCAAATCAAACCTGAAAACATTTTTCAATCCACAGATCTTCAACTAGAGAAACTCAAAATCCTGAAAGCAATTTTCAAAACCCTATAACCATTTTATATCTAAGCCTGTAAACCTCTTTTATCTAGCCTGGAATTAAAGTCTTGAATCATCATGTTCCAATTTTTCAAGCATTCCAGCTTTCAAACAATTCAAGTCATCAAAATTTTCAGTAAACAAGATCATAGTATTTCTTCTGCAAATTCAAAGCAATTCAGTTTTCAATCAAAGCAACACAAAGCTTTCAGAAATCAAAAACAACTGCATACAAGTTTTCAAATTCCAGAGCAAGCTCTCTGCCTTTTCAACTGTGAGTAAACTTTTAATTTAAAAGTTTAAGTAGGTAAATGATTGTTGTTTGTGGAATTACTATGATGATGATGCCCTGCATGTGTATATATAAGTATAGAATCTATGTATATGAGTGTGTCCAGATGTGTATGTCTGGTTGTGTTCATACTCTTCTCTGTTTTATATTGCAGAGTTTGTAGAGTTTAAATCTAGATAAAAATCCATTCTCTCTTCCCCTGATTTCTGTTAAGACTTAATTTTCATAATAAATGTTTGTTTAAATATAAATTTAATTTTAAAAATGAATTTAAGTAAAAATACTTAAAATTTTATTTGGGAAATGTAATTACAGTAGACATGTTAAAAACATGTTAAATCAAATATTGTAAATTTCTGATTCAAGTTTATAACCTGAATCGAATTTGTAAAATATGATTTTTAAGATAAAAATCTAAATTTTTAGTTATGTTTTGGGAGAGCATTTTTGAGTTGATCGATTTTTGATTTCTGGGCATTTTCTTCCGACTAGAAGATGGTGGGATCTCGTGGTTGCTACCGGAGGTTGCTGGAAGGTTGTCGAGGCCTGGAAAAATGGCGATTGATTTTATCCATCACTGCGGCGTCTGCTATCGTTCGAAGTTTAAACCCTCAGTTTGGTCAAGGTTGGGTTTTGGGTCACCATGTTGACTCTGATGGATCAAGTGTCACATAATTCTGCGAAATGGTGGTGTGGATGGTCGGTAGGGTGTGGCCATAGTCACTCGACCTCTGGTGGTCGGAGCAGTGTGGTCGAAGGGTTTTGCTGGAGGTTGTTTTGGTTCCAGTTCATCTATGAAACTCGATTTTGGATCGAGGCTTGTAGTTTGGATCTGATGGTCGGGATAGGTTGTAGCATCGATAGGTGGTGAGCCGGAGGGTGCGTCGATGGTCGGAGATGGCTCTGGCAATGGTGCATGTGCACGGTGGAGCCTTGTGTGTCTGTGGGTTTTAGTGTGGGTTTGCTCGAAGAAAGGGTCGGGATTTAAGGTAGATGACTCGAGTGTACACTCGAGTAGTTGCGAGTGATAGGCCTATAGGTTTAAAAAAAAAAAATAAGCGAAGTTTTTGGTAATGGAAGAGAAGCAAGGGAAACTCGGGGAAGACCGGAGTGGACTTCGGGTTTGACCCGATGCATGCGTCGAGCAGTTTTTTTTTAAATCTAAGTTTTGAAATTTAAAACTTTAATTTAGTTTAAATCTTCTTATATAAATTTACTTTTTATATAATAAATGTTTTCTTAAACATTTTTGATTAAAAAGTTTTAAGTTTGTTAAATTTACATTTTGTTAAGTAAATCTGAAGCAATTTTAAAACTGGAATTAGGAATAATTTTTTTAAAAAGTTTATATAAAAGCAAGTTTATATATGGTTAATTAAATTTTAATGTCTTGATATTAATTAAATTAATTAAAGGAAATTAAGTATAATTAATTAGTTTAATTAACTATAAAGGATTGATTAAGAAATTAACTAAGAGTAATTAATTGATTTAATTAATAAATAATTAAGGATTTAAAAGTTGATTAATTTAAAGGTTATTTAATTTGAAATTAAAGATCATTAATTAGATAACTAAAGATTATTGATTAGTGATTAGAGACTAATTAATTTAGTAATTAAGTGTAATTATGAATTAATTAATTAAGTAATTAAGATTGATTCAATAAGTGATTAATAAGTAGTTAATTAAGTAATTAAAGGTTACTTAAATAGTAATTAAGAAGTGCTTAATTTGTAATTTAGTTTTATTAATTAATAATTATGTTTTATTAATTAATAATTAAAGAATAATTAATCTGTAATTAAAGATTAATTAAGAATTTGTTAAATGGTAATTAATTGATTAATCAAATGGTGATTAAGGATTAATCAAGGGTTAGTTAAAAATGGATTAACTATTAATTAAGGATGGGTTAACTGTTAATTAAGGATTAATCAACTGGTGATTAAGGATTAATTAATTTGTAATTATGGTTATTAATTAATAACTAAGGTTTATTAATTAATAATCAAGGGATAGTTAATTAGTTAATTGAGGATTAATTAATTGATTATAAGAGTAATTATGGATTAATTAATTTGTAATGAGAGATATTGATTAATAATTAAGGTTTATTAATTAATAGTTAAAGGATAATTAATCTATGGTTAGAGATTAATTGATAAGGTAATTAAGAAGTGATTAATTAATATGGTTTGTAATTAATTTATTGATTAACTAAGCAGGATTAGGTGATTAATTCTTAAGTAATTAATTTAATTTAAATTAATTATGATATGCATTAATAACTCCTGTTGTGGATAATTGTTTGTGTAAAATGTCTGAATTGGATGATATCTATTGGACGATGTCTACTGGATGATATACTGTGATATTCTGTGATGATGATATTGGATATATCAGTGATAAATGTGTGATATTTATCCGTGTTAATGCTGTGTGAATTCAAGAATTGAATTGGAATTAAATTGTTTAACTCTTTAAACAACTTGGCCTTTAAGATACGTTTGGATTTCGATGAGACCGGGATCGGATATCAAATTTGATTATCCAAAAACCACGTCGATCCAAGTTAAACGTTAGGTTGTGAATCTAAGTGAAGATCAAGTTGAAGACTCGAAGTGTAAGAACTATTTGACGTTAAAACTCTGAGGGTGATTCCAATACAAATATAACGGAGATAGTGCTTTCAGGATTCGAGATGGAGTTTCAGAGTGCAAGGGTTATTGTCGTTAACTCTGAGGGTGATTCCAAAATGAGTGTAATGAGATAATGCCTTCGGTTTCGTTCGAATTCGGAATGAACTTGTGTGGATTGAATGCTTTTAGAACATCGTCAGGTGGACGATGAGCATTCTAAGATAGATGTGTTCTATAAAGGTAATCGTAACCTCAAGCCTCATCAACCGGGAATGGCTAAAACAGGGGAGAAGCAGCAAGGCAAAGTGAGTCGCGCTCAAGTAGGATAAGAGCTTCACCTGTCTAGAGTCTCTTTTTATTCGGCTGTGTGGGCGGTTGCTAGCTACAACCGTGGGGTTGTCTTATTCAGGACTATCCAGTAAGGGATGGTTCCAGCCTTGTGTTGTAGGGATTTAGGGTGGATCCTCAGTACAGTGATCTAAACCACGTACAGTGATGGACGATACCCTAGTAGGCCTGCCATTGATGGAAACCCATTTTTCCTACGTCCCTTACGGTTTTGATTGTATAACCCACTTTGTGGCTAGTATGCTGGAATTTGATGAATGTAACAATTTCGGCTATGTGAATATTTATTTGAAAACCCTATACCCTATTATAATATAACTGGATTTCCTATCAAATGTTTTGGTTATCGTAAGGTAAAAACTTTTCTGTGATTATGTGCAGGAAGTCTTATGAGATACCTTTTGTTTTCAAAGGTTTTTCAAAGTTAAGCAACTTTAACCCGTTTACTTACACTAGACCCATGTCTGACCCAGAGTTTATTCTGTATTTCTTAAACTCTTGGGTACTTATATTTTTACGAGGAGCCAAGGGATTCAGGTTGGCTTTGATGAATTCCGAAGGAGAGATGGAGCTGGAGGCTTCAGCGTTTGTAGATATATAGTGTTTCCGTTGTGCATGTCACTGTGATGATGTATGTATTGTTCTAGATAGGGGTGGGCATAAACCGCACCGCTATACGGAAACCGCCCGCACCAGACCGTAAAAGTGGTGCGGAAACCCGCACCGAATCTTCTAACCAAAGTAGATACCCTAAACCGGACCAACCCGCATCGATACGGTTCGGTTGTGGTTTGGACGATTGGACCAACCATATTAAACCGGACCGAACCGAAAATTTAAATTAGTAATTTTGTGATAAAAATATAAGAAACTCCTATCTTATTTTAGATTCTAACGATGTACATTCTATTTTTAGCATATGTTGTTGTTATATTAATAATAATTGCTGACGTAAAGGAAGAAGTTATAGTTTGGTATAATATTTTTCATCTCATTTTTTGTGAATAAATTCTAATTATAATCTTATTCTAGTCATTTTCCTTAATGATTATGCATTGATTAATGTTGATGTTTTGTTAATCTACCAAAAAAAAGTCTCACTTGTAGGTAAATGTCAAATTGAAATATTCATACAATTAAGAACTAATCTTTCATTTCAGTATAACATTGTGTATTTCAACCTTTACATGTAAAAGTTTCACACGGTTGCTTTTGTAAATTGATTGTTAATGGAAGTAATTCTTTTATTTCATATTTAATATGGGTTCAAACCGAACCGGACTGAAACCGAACCGTATTACATTCAAACCGGACCGAAACCGAACCGTTTAAAAGATTGGTATAATGGTTTGTATTTTTTATTAACCATTTGATGCGGTGTGGAAGCGGTTTTGACTCCAAACCGCACCAAACCGACCCGCACCCACCCCTAGTTCTAGAGTTGTATAATAGACAGACTTTTATAACTGTCTATTTTGTGTTGTATAAGCTATGTAACTTTGATACGTTAATGATTATGTAATATCTATGTGATATATTATATTTTGTTCTGTTTCTGCTGTAAGATTATGATATTGTTGAGTTCTTTCTTCTACCTATTTTATTTCTACCTCTTTCTTTCTTATTAATGATGCGTCTTTCTATGGAATGAAAGGCAGGTCGTTACAATACCTTTTAAATTTAAATAGTTAAATTTAAATTATCGGTTGTTTGTTTGGATTGACAATTTAATAACAGTTGGATGTGGTATTATATATATATATATATATTGGAGTGACTGATTTCTCGCATCATATAGCGGATGAGACCCTATGTCCCCGCATAATAGCGAATGACCCCTTATACCGCGATATCCCCCTAGAAGTGGGATTGCTATTTTAAACTATTGTGCAAACATCCGTGGATGCAGAAACAGGTTGGAGGGATCGAACTGGATTCCTCAAAGTAGTGTAATTTATTTTTATAGTCTATGTTTACTTTGATAATCTGTGATAGGTTATTGATTATATTGGGAATTGAAATATTGGATGTTATGGATGGATTGAATATATTTGGGTATATGGAGTTATCAAAATATAAAGATTGGATTTTGAAGGAAAATAAAAGAGAGAATTTTTAAGTAAAATAATTTTAGAAAATTTGGATAATTAAACAATGAATTGGAAAAGGATAAAAGTTGATTTTAAATTCTAATACATAATCCCGAGAATGGGTAAGGAGATTTTTGAATAAATGGGAATAAATGAATTTTTAAACTTAAGTGATATTATTTAAAGGAGTAAAGAATTTATTTTTAAATTTCAAGGTTCAAATTTGTTTGGAAGAGATAAAGAAGAAATTTGGAAAAGCATGAAATTGGTATTTTCAGTTTAAATAAGAGTTTGAATCATAATAAAGAAGTTAAATCTCTGATGAATGAGTTTTGAAATAATTTGAATAAGTAAAGAAATTTATTTTTAAAATGGAGTAAATTTGGAAGTCGGTTTGAAAATTGATTAAATGTTTGAAACTGCGTTTTAAAAAAAGAGGATGAGACTATGGAAATTATAAACTGGGTTTATTAAGTGAAGTAAGATATCAATGGATATTTGAAAGTAAAAATTCATGATGTGTATTTATAAAGGAATGTGTAATTGGTTTCAAAAATAAATAGTGGTTTTGTTTTTAAAGGTGTGGAATGGAAGGAGTATTTTCCTAAAAAGCCAAGTATATTTTAGAAAGATTTTCAAGTATAAGTTAGAGATTTTAAAGTGGTTTTAAATGAATGTTTTAGAGAAATTTATTATTTTAAACTGTTTAGAATTTTAAAGTAAATTTTTATTTAAATTAATTATAGTAGTAATTATTTAAAGGTTTAACTAGTATTATGTTTTAAAAGATAATTATTTAATATTTATACCTTATACGATAGCTTTTATTTTAAATTAGTTTTAGCTTAAGTTTTACATGAGAATTTGTTATAAGATTTCATAACTAGTATTTTAAATAAAATATTTTAAGTAAGTTTATTTTTAAATGTTTTTAAAGTATATATATTCGGGTAAAGTGATTTAAATTATTTTAAAATCTAAAGTATTGAGTCTTGGTGGTTTTTCAGCGGAAATAAAACAATTGGGTGGGAATTTATTTCACGAGAGAGAAAGCGATTTGAAAAATATTTTCAAAGGAATTAAAGTGTAGAAAATATCTTGCGAAGATATTTCAAAATAAATAATTTGGAAATTATTAAGACTGATGTTTGTTGTGAATGTTATTTGATAGTTAAATAACCTACTATCAATATTGTCCAATTCGCTGATCGTTTCGAAGAGACCGGGACCGGGATTAATTTTTCAAAAACCACTTCGATCATGTTTGAAAATTTTCATGAGGAAGACAAGAGCTTGGAGTCGAAGATGGAGCAGTGAAGTGCAAGGGCTAATCGCTACTAATCCTGAGGTTGATTCCAAAATGGATGTAGTAGGAGTAGTGCCTTCGGCTCCATTCGAACCCAGAATGGACTTGTAAGGATGAATGCTATCAGAACATCGTCAGGAGGACGATGAGCATTCTAAGCGAATGTTCGAAAAAGGTAACGCTGAGCCTCGAACCTCATCAAGTGGGAATGACTGAAAATCAAGGGTTATGCAGCAAGGCTGAGTGGGTAGCACCTAATTAGGGTAAGATCATCCCTGTCAAGAGATCTCTTTTTATTCGACTGTGTAGGCAGTTGCGGATCCCAACCGCGGGGTGATATTATTCGGACTATCTAGTAAGGGGTAGCTCCCATCTTGTGTTGCAAGGGATCAGAGTGGATCCTCGGTATGCTGATCTAGACCAGGTATTGTGACAGGTGGTACCCCAGTGCCTAGTCATTAGTTCGAAATCCATCCTCCCTACGTGCCTTTACGGTTTTGTTTGCGGAACCTAGTATTGCTAGAATTTAATGAATGTAATAATTTCGGCTATTTGAACAAGTATTTGTATATAAACACTACTATAATATCAGAGGATTTGATAAGAAATATTTTGGTTATCGTAAGGTAAAAACCTGACATGTTTATTTATAGCATGGTCTTACGAGATACCTTTGATTTCGAAAAGAATTTTGAAAACTTTGATAATCCAATTGAGTGTATTTTCTCACGCTAGTTTTCCAGACTGACTCGGGTGTTATTTAACTATAATGCTCAGGTCAGACCGAGTATTATAGAGTACAAATTCTGGATGGACTGCTATGGAGCTCAAGAGACGAGCTAGATAGCAAGGAGTATCACATGTATTTGATAAATATTCCGCTATGTATGATTAACTGTATAGTCAGATTTGTAAGGACAAGCTATGATAACTGTCCAGTTGTGTGCTATAAATTTTGTTGTACTCTGATGATGTAATGTATAAACAGATATAGTTCTTTGTTTAAAGATTAGTCATTAATCTATTATATATTGTTCCGCTGTGATGGTGAGATTTTGATATTGTTTCTATTTCTTCTTCTACCTCCTTCTTCTTTAACCCAAATGGTTCGATTGTTCGCCATTCGATACAGTGGAAGTATTGATGTCGATTTTTGGGCATTGAAAAATCGGGTCATTACAACCAAATTTTAGTGATATGACATATTTGGAAAAAATAAGTTTCTTTTCAATTAGAAGTAAAATTAAAGTAAAAATAAAAGAAAATTTGAAATTTGAAGTGAAACGACTTTGAAAAGGATATTGAAATTGGGATGAATAGTGAAATTGAAATCGATTTTGAAAAATTGAAGCTGAGATCAAGGTTGAATTGAAGTTTAAATTGAAATTAGATTTGAAATCTAAGTTTTAAATGTGTTTAAGAATTGAAATTGAATGGAAATTAGAATTTAAAATTTAATATTAAAATAACACACTACGTATTCAAATTGGCTTATCAAAAAAAACCTTTATTTAATGGCTTCCTCATCCTCCTCTCGCCCTCCCATCCCCTTTGCCCCTTCGTTATCATTCTCAGATATCTCCTTCGTCCCTCCTAAATACCTCCATCAACCCCATTATCCTCCTGCCTCTTTTCCTGCCACCCCCTCGTCATCTCATACTAATGCAACACGTCCCACTCCCCCTGGTTCAGGTCGTGGCCCTCCTGGCCACTCTCGGTCAATCCTTAGCAAGGCTCGAACATATGCGCAGGTGGCAGCCACCCCTGCTCCGCCTAACCAGGAGCCTCTTCTCCCAAACCCCCAATTATACAACCGTAGGCGCTCTTTGCCGATCTTTGACTCATACTGCCAAACGTTCGATTTTTTAAAGTCAAATAGAAGATGTTTCCGATGCGCTGGCAAGGGCCACGTGGCGAAAAAATGTAGGGAAGCGAAGATTTGTTACTTCTGTGGTTATTATGGACATTATTACTCCTGTTGTACTTCTAGGCTTTTTGCATCGGGACCCGCCAAAAAAAACCCTTGGGTTCCCACAAACATTCATTTTGCTCGCAGTGACACATCAAATCCGCCTTTTGTCGTTTCCTCTGCCAAAGCCACACGTGCCAAGCCATCCATTCATTCCCACCTAGGTCACACTCTAAAAACAGCTGAACCCCTCTCACCCAATCGAATTACTTCCTTCCCTTTCACTCACACCAATATCCATTCTATACCCTCTTCCCTCCCAGCTCCTTCATACCACTTCCCAATGGCATATTTTTCCTTATACATCACCGCCACAATTATTGAAGGCGCATGGACGGTAGAAGTTCTCGGTAAAGTTCTACAATCCACCTTTGGGCATAGAGAATGGCTGAACTGGTTTCTTGATAACAACCGTTTTCTTATTGCCTGTACCTCTGAATCCATTAAAACAGCGGCTCTACCCGAAAAATCCTCACCAAAGCAAGGGGCACCATTTACTTAGAAGCCTGGCCAGAATACGAAAAACTGGCTCCCATCGGCTTTGAACCTCCAAGTTGGGCCATGGTCAAGGGAATCCCGGAGTTTCTTAGGCATAACCCTGAAGTTGTGCAAGCTGTTATCAACCCGGTGGGCAGATTCACGGAGTTTGACAGATGTGACTGGTCAGAGTTTGACCGTCGACTTTTGTATATTAAAATGCAGTTCTTAGTGGGGGTTCCTTCTTCATCATCTTACAGGGTCCGCCTTAATGACACTGATTATCTCATTACTGTGTCCAGATGGGAGCACGTTCATCCGTGCAATAGGCCGGAGACATATCTTTTGGGTCTAGAATATGAAAGGGTCATAAAATGCTTTAATGACCCACTAGGTATTCCATCAGATGAACTGGTCTCGGAAGAACGTTTCGAGGCGATGAATTATGAGCCAGCTTCGCCCACCTTTCCCCTCCCCATGCAGTCAAATATGGAGGACGAAGCCAACAGCATCCTCGGCCCCTTTGCTGAACCAGCCCTCCAACGTTGTCCACACCTAGATATGGACCTCTCGGTGCCCTTTCACTTTCAAGCTCCTGCACTAGAACCTGCCTCTATTGATGAACATCGCTCGGCGCCCCATACCTAACTTATCCCCGCACCTGAACCCGCCCAATTTCAACTCCCGGCGCCCCTCCACTTCCAAACCCCTTTCCCTGAACCCACCCCCTTGATTGATCATAATTTGGCCTCTCCTCCATCTCCATTGCCGATGCATCTAAGGAGGCAAGATCTAACTCCGACGCAGTTTAGAAGAAGTGTGTGGAACTCAAGATCCTTGCCTGGTCATACAGGTTCTTTTTATAAAACTTTAGTTTTTTCTTCTGCTAATTCTAAATTAAACAGAAAGTTAGCACGTCGCATGGGGGTTACCATACAAGATGAGCATTACTCTGCCATGCAAACCCTAGAATAGAAGAGACTGTCCTTTTCCCAATGAAAATTGTATCATGAAATATTCGTGGGCTAGGGGACCTCTCTAAGAGACATTCAACCTATCTTTCCTTGTCTCCCCTAAACATAGACGTCCTTCTGCTCCAAGAATCTAAACTATCCGATCCAACACCTTCTCAAATTAGACAATTAGGTGGTTCTAATCTCACAGGCTGTGCGCACTCCAACTCTATTGGCTCCAGGGGGTTTAATCACCATGTGGAATGAATCTGTATGGTCCCTTTGTCAAATCATATCCCATCCCTCTGTCCTCCATGTAGCACTCAGACATGTGAAGTCCGACACTATTTACTTTTTCTCAAACATATATTGCCCCCATACAGTGCAAGAAAGGTTGGAACTATGGTCGGGCTACTTGGAATTTGCATCATCTATATACGGTTCCTGGGTAATCGGTGGAGATTTTAATACAACCAGATATTCAGACGAAAGAAACTCGAGAAATATTTCACTTGATTCAGAAGATTTCAACGCATTCATCAACTCCTGTTCTCTTATCGAGCCTCCAATCAATAACTGTCATTTTACCTGGACCAATAAGCGTCAATTGTCTTCCCTTGCTAAGCTTGATCGCTTCCTCTTCAATCCCGCCTGGGGGGATATCCATCCTCACTCTAATTGTCTTGGCCTTGCCACCATTCTATCTGACCACTATCCCCTCTATCTCGACTCAGGCACCCTTCCTACCTCCAAGCGCCCATTCAGATTTGAACGGCTCTGGCTGCTAGAACCATCATTCGAAGATTTTATCAAATTGGCATGGGACCAGCCCACCAGGTCCTCCTCTGCCACTGCATGTGTAGTAGGTAAACTCAGATCCTTAAGAAAACTCCTCAAGCCTTGGGCGAAATCTATCTGGGGCTCTCTCTGTAGACGTATTGCCGCCATTCAAAATGAAATCCTAGCCCTAAACATCCAGGAAGAATCTCTCCCCCTAGACAATAGTGACTCCCTCAACCTTTCGAACTTAGAGGCTGAGCTTGAAAGACTTATGAAGCAAGAAGAGATTGGATGGAAACAACGATCAAAAGCCAAGTGGTTGAAAGATGGCAATAAAAAACATCCTATTTTCACAAATTAGCCAATGGCTGCCGCATGTCCCTTTTCATCCCGGAAAATGTGCATAACAACAATCCAATATCCGACCCCATCGAAATTTCGAACCTCTTTACTGACTATTACCGCTCCATATTCGGCAAACCCTCTCCTCCCCTCCCCCTCATAGATTGGAACCTACTCTATCCCAACTTTTCGCCCATCCCAAAGACTCCCCCTTCACAGAATTAGAGATCCTGGCCGCCCTCAAAGACATGGACGACAACAAATCTCCGGGGCCAGATGGTTTTGGCCCGTTTTTCTTCAATCACTTCTGGGGGTTGTCAGGGGAGATATCCTAGACATGTGTGCCGAATTCTATTCCAACCCTATGGCCATAGCTCGCCTAAACTACGCCAATATTGTCCTCGTGCCTAAATCCGTTGGAGCCAACTCCCTATCAGCCTTCCGACCCATTAGCCTTCTGAACACCACTTTTAAACTGATTACCACAATCCTTGCCAGTCGCCTTCAAAACCATATGGAATCGCTAGTTGGATCAGAACAGTCAGCCTTCATCCAGGGTAGGAAATCCTGGACTACATTGCCACAACGCAAGAAGTAATCTCCTTCTGTCATTCAAACAACATCACAGGGGTCCTTCTAAAACTAGATTTTTCCAAGGCCTTTGATTCAGTTAATTGGAATTTTATTATTGAGCTCCTAATGCACAAAGGATTTCCACCTACATGGTGTAACAGGATCAAATGCATCTAAATTCGAGCCTTTCCTCGATCCAGATCGGCGGCTCGTTTGGAGGGCTCATCAAATCAGCTCGGGGTCTCAGGTAGGGAGACCCTCTCTCTCCGCTTATCTTCATCCTAGTGGTGGATGTCTTTAACCGTATGATCAAACTGGTGATAGCTGACAACTACTTAGCTGGTATTTGTCCCCCCAACCCCAACCCTAACTCTTTCCCTAACCTAATGATTTCCAACCTCCAGTTCGCAGATGACACCGTCCTCTTCGTCTCCCATTCTCTTGAACACATCCATAGCCTAAAAGTCCTCCTTTACACTTTCGAGCTCATCTCAGGCCTATCAATTAATTTTAATAAGAGTTCCGTCATCATGTTCGGAAACGCTGAACATCTCGGTCCCTCCATCTCCTCCTCCCTCAACTGCTGCATTGACACTTTTCCAATATCCTATCTAGGCATCCCCCTACGCCCCACCAAGCTTCATCGATCTGACTGGACCCCCTTATATCCAAAATTGAATCAAGACTTACAGGCTGGAAAGCATACACTCTATCGACTTCGGGAAGGCTGGTCTTGCTTAAAGCTGTACTCTCGGCGCTCCCTCTCTACTGGCTCTCGTTCCACAGAATTCCTAGCTGGGTATCCAAAAAAATTGATGCTATTAGACGCTTCTTCCTCTGGAATGGGGGGAAAGCCAAATGCCTTGTTAACTGGAAAATTACATGCATGCACGAGGACTACAGCGGACTAGGTATCACCAATCTGATTACTTTCAATCAGGCGCTTCTAGAAAAATGGCTCTGGCGTCTCCTCTCGCCGGGTCAGTTCATCTGGAAAGACTGGATCCTGGCATCCCACTACAATGCTGACCCATTCTGTGCTCTCCATTTCGCTCCACACTTCAAGCCCTCCCCCTTTTGGTATGGTGTTCTAGCATCAGTGGACCGCATTAAACCCCTACTTCAGGTTAACCTAGGAAATGGCTCTAACTGCCTTTTCTGGTATGACTCCTGGCATAGCCTCTCCCTACTAAATCGTTCCTTCCCATCCCTCTTTTCCCACACCAACCTCCCCCTCTTGCAGTGGCTGAAGCCGTCAACCTTGGCCTACCCAGCTTATGTCTCCCAACCCTCTTCGCCGATGGCACCCTCTCAGAACTCCTTTCCGCGCTCAGCCTGCTGCAATCAGTAACCCTTAACCCTTCATCGGCGGATCACCATACATGGGCTCTATCTCCCTCAAAAGGCTTCTCTGTATCACAATGCTTCTCTTTCCTAAACCACCCTGGTAGACTGTTCTCCTTTGCTCGTGTCTGAAAATGCCGCATCCCTCCCCGAATCAAATTCTTTCAATCGTGTCTCATCCATGGCCGCATCAATACCAAAGATCGCCTCACTCGCTTGAACATCACATCTGACCAGAATTGTGCCTTATGTAACACTGAAGCCGAATCAATCCGTCACCTTTTCTTCGAATGCGACATATCTTACTATATATGGGTTTTGGTTTGCATACACAATCTAGGGCAAACACACGCAATCACAGATTTTTTTGATTATTGGCAATATTGTGCACCAAACCATCATTTGACATCCTTCTAGCCTTCTTCAGCTGGGTCATTTGGAAAGAGAGAAATGCCTTCGTTTTCAACAAACCCACCAACTCGCGGTTTAGCATATGCAGTAAAATTTCTAATATCTTTGCTTAATGGATAGGCTCTTCCTCCTTGGCCCCCTTCAGATTTCGTCTTCTATTAGCACGGTCCCCTCCAGTTGAATCGGTAGGCAGTGCATCATCAGCTGCGCCGACTGGTCACCCTGGTTTCAACTGAGGGTTTGATTGTTTTTTCTTTCAACGTTTTGGGATCGCTCTCTGCAACAGTATTTCTTTAATTGATAAACTATGACTAATTATGTATATTAGAAACTTCCTGGCCTGTACTTACATGGTGACATGCTGTTTGTAACTTTAACTCTAATTATGCTGCTTTTGTATTTGCCATCGATCAAGCCTGTTGATGGAACTACTTATTTCTATATATATATTATTAATCGGCTGTGTAGTATCATGCTACACATCCGTTCACCTCAAAAAAAATCAATATTAAAATAATGTGAATATAATAATATTATAATATGGAAATTGTGAAAATTCATTTTAAAAGTTTTAAAAAGTGAAAGTATTAATTCAATATGTTTTGTAATGATTTTATAAGTAACAGAATTCAATTTGAATAAATTATTTCAAATATTGAAAAATAAGTTAAAACCAGGTGCGTTGCGTAACGGTAGTTCGCGATTTCACGTCGAAAAGTTCAAATGAATGTGTAGAGTGTAATATAGCTCGAAATTCTTCGAGACTAGAAAATTCTAGACTATCATATCCATATATTCTAAATGATGAAAGAAATCAAAGTTTCGTCGAGTAGATTTTGAAATAAGTCAAAATCAATTTTCTAGAAAAAATCGCGCCAATACACTTAAGTGATCGTAACATGAAATATGTTTAAATAAATGTTGTTAATTATGGAAAAATATGGAACAAATTTGAAAAATCTATTTAAATAGTTTAAAAGAGATTTAGATTGGAAAATATGAATTATCGAATGTTTAAAAGTTGATTTAATCAAATAAGCTTATATAGCACTTCCCGTAGCACTTTTATGCTGCAAATTGTGTAACTTTCGAATATGAGTTTAGAAGTAACGATTTTTCCTAGAATCGATTGTGAATGTTTTTAAAAGGAAAATTAAGCATTTTGAAAGATAATTTGGAACCTTTATACTCAATTCCAAAATAAAATTGATATCTGAGTATGTAGAAACGATTAGTACATCTGCCCACTTGTGAGATCTGTAAAGATAAAACGATGTGTTTAACTAAGGTTAGGGATGGTGCAACGAGTGCCCTGAACTTCCCTGGCCTATGTTTTCTTTTCTTAGGCGAGGGGTGGAACAGATCGAAAAGAAAGTCTGGATACTCTTAAATAAAAAGATCGTATTAAGTTTCCAAAATAAAAGAAGATTGGTATTAACCAAAATTTAAGCAATCTCCAAAATGAATGATTTCTATGAACCTATTTACTCAAAAATGTTTGCTAAGATTGATTTTCAGGGTTTATCATAAACAACGTCTTAAATAACATTGTTTTTGACCCGTCTAAAAGTTAAGGAATTTGGATCGAGAAGTTATGTAAGGAAATTTGAGATATTTTTCAAAGTGAAAGAACAAATTACTTAGAATTATTCTACATCAAAAGAAAGAGATTTCGAAATCATCCAAAAAGGATAAAAGTGAAAAGAGACTTAATAAATCCTGTATACTCATATTCACTTTTTATCGATAATTGGACTTCAAAGGAATTTGGGTCGGATTTGGGTGATTCCTATCCGAAAACCACTTCGAACCAATGTAAACATTCGAATGTGAAGACATGTTGAAGGTGATGATTATTGAAGACTGAGATCTTTATAGCACGAGGACTGCTTGTTGATTTGCTCGAGGTCACACCTATTATAGAGTTATATATAGCAGTGGTCTCCTCGCTGTGGAGATTTTTCGGATTGCAAGGACTACTCGCTGCTAGAGGTGGTAGGAGAGTGCCTTCGATTTGTCCTACTCCTTGACAACTTGTAAGGACGTTGTCTGACATTGCATTTCTAAAGAATACGTACATTAGTTTTTACAAACATACATTAGTGGTGGGGTATTAAAATAGGTAAAAGAAAGAATTAAACCGGAAATGACAGAAATAGAATTAGATGCAGTAAGGCTAAGTGGGTCATTTCCAATTAGGGTATGATCATCTCCTTCTAAATATTTTTCTTCCCACTATGACGTTCGGGATGTAAATTAGTGTGGTTTGTATGATCGGGCGCCCGGTTTAAAGGTCGGTAACGACCAGGGGATGACTTATTTGGTACTATCTAGTTATAGAGGTAGGTCGGTCTTGTGTTGGCAGAGGGCGGATGTTTTTGTTAGTCCGTGAGATGATGGTTTTGATGACAACAACCTTAGAATAGGATTATAAAATATAAATGCTAACATTATAGTTTAGAAACATATGAATATTCAGGATTTAACCATGCAGGTACCAAGAATGAAGACTGTATAGTATAGAGATTCAAGATATCAAGAATGAAGACTCATGGGTATCAAGAGTATCACTAATATCAAGATTATCAAGAGTTCAAGATTTCAAGAATAAGTAATTTTAATTAGGAATTTTTGCTAAGACTCCTAGAAAAGAACTGACATCTTAAAATCCAATTTATTCGTGGAATGAAATCGACTTCGAGCCAGTTAAAGGGATGGAACCCTAAGTAGGATGGAACCTACGAAAAATCTAGTGGAACATTGTTTTGTATCCGCTAATTTTTATTCAAAATGATTTTACAAAATTATATATTGTTTTCAAAATATTTCAAAACCTTCCTTTTAAAAGAATCAAAAATATCTATCCTGATTTCAAATACTTTTAGACTCAAAATAATCTTTAATTTCAAAATCAAATTATTCTTAGTTTTAAAACTATCTTTAATAATAATATATTTAACTTTTATTATTTATACTTAGATTTAAGTATAAAAATTTGTATATAATATTCTCTATATTTACTTATGTATTTTAACTATAGTCAAATATATTTATAAAGTTTAAAGTAGTTTTTAATATAATATAAAATTTATTTTCAAAAGAAAAAAACCACCAAAAATTCCTTTGGGATGTCGACATGCTCAATATACCCATGTCGACATAGTGTCAGTTAATTTCAAAATTTAAATTTCAAAAGAAGTGTCTATTCGTCATATCTCTTCACGAATGGACATAGCTGTTGTTCTTCTATAAATAGGGTTGTTTTCAACGAATTTTTAATCATATTTTCTGGTTTTCATTTCTCTTCTTCTTCCATATTTCTTTATACACATTCCTAACATTACTCTGTCGAAATCAACATTGAATCTAACTAGATTATCTCTGGTTTGATTCTCTATCACTATCTCAACAAGATCCTCATTGCTATTCAGAGTTATAGGCTTCTTTATAATCAATTAAACGAGAAAAGGTGTGATTGTGGCCTTGGAAACCAATCAAGCGAGAAAAGGTGTGATTGTAGCATTCGAAATCAATTGGGTGAACTTGTTGCCAGTGAAATCAAGTATCTCTACCCAGAGGATTGTGAATCTGAAACGTGTACCTCGTAGCCTTGAAATCAAGGGTGTAATTGTAGAATTGCTTTTGAAAGGAAATCCTACTTGTCTGCAGGACTGGATGTAGGGTAACTCCGAACCAGTATAAAATCTGGTATGTTCTTTTCTTTACTGCTTTTACTTTATTTCTGCACCTGTGTTTGATTCTGTGATCATATCTGTGTCTGAATATTGCATACATTTGTGTTCAAATTAATAAAAACTCAAAAAGATTTAATAATTCCTTAAAACACTATTCACCCCCCTCTAGTGTTTATCCTAGCCTTATGATCCGTAATCCGCATTTCTTACATTTGGTATCGGAGCAAGGTTTGCAAAGTTTCATAATCTGATTTTTGAAAAGTTTTCAAAATGGCTACCAACACTGGTACTGTTACTAACACTAGTATCCCTGTTACTAGTTCATTTGTAAAAGGTCAGTCTACTGTCAGACCACCACTTTTTAACGACATTAACTATGCAAATTGGGCATGTAGGATGAAAATATATTTACAATCTATAGGATTAGATACTTGGAATATCACACAAACTGAATATTCTAAACCCACAACTGATTTTGCACAGTGGACCGATGAGCAAAAGATTGTTGCACAAAATATCTCTAAAGCAATGAATATTCTATTTTGTTCACTTGATAGAAATGAATTTAATAGAGTGTCGGTTTGTAAGTCTGCATATGAAATCTGGAAAACTTTGCAAGTTACTTACGAAGGAACAAACAAAGTTAAACAGACCAAAATTTCCATGCTCATAAACCAGTTTCAATTATTTAAAATGAATTCTAATGAGTCTATTTCAGATATGTATAACAGATTTCAGGATATTTTGCATTCTCTAATATCCTTGGGAAAGGAATTTTCGGAAGAAGATCAAGTCAGTTCTTTTTAAATTCTCTTACTCCAGAATGGGATCAAAAGACACTTGCGATCGAAGAGGCAAATGACATTAGTACCTTAAAGATACAAGAATTAATTGGAAATCTAATGTCGTTTGAAGTCCAAATAATCTAGAGAAGAGAAAGCAAAGCATCTGAAAAGAAATCAATGGCATTTAATGCATTGACCAATGGATCAGACTCAAACAGCGATAATGATGAAGAGATAGCCTTGATGACTAGGAATTTTCGAAAATTTCTAAAATACAGAAAGATGAATAGTCTCAAGAGAAACAACTATAAGAACTTTGGAAATCAGAATGTAGTGCCAAACAATGTCAAATGTTTCAACTGTGATGAACCAGGCTATATCAAAAGAGACTGCCCGTATCCAGAAAGGCAAAATCCTCCTATAAACAATGATTTAGTAAAGAAACGGAAGCGTGCATTTACTGCTACTCTAGATGACTCAGACTCGTCCTCAAGCGATGATGATTAGAAGATAGATAATTCAAATTTGTGTTTCACGGCAGTTCACGACTCCGACGAATTCTAAGAAACGGACTCAGAAAAAGGTATACATTTACAATACAGTTGGTTGAAATTGCATGCTTAGAATTAGTTGTTTGATTGCTTGATTGATTGATTTTGAATCGACGCGTTATTTGAATTTTAATTTTTTTTACTATTTTTTTTAGTATAATAATATATTATGGAATATACTATAATTCTAATAATATTCCAGATATATATAGACATTAAAAATAATAAGTATATATATATATTAGAGTACTTAGGAAAAATAAATCATAGAAATTCACAAGCACATGTTGACATGGTCCCTACCATGATGTCGACATGGGTAGAGAATTTGAAATTCAAAATTTGAATTCAAATGGTTGAATTTCCCTCCACCTTTTTCTTCATTCAATTCTTTGAAAAGGCATCTTTTGACCAGAGAACATGTCCTTTGACAATCTATTTATTCACTATCTTTTATCACATCTTTTCACTCTCATTTTCAAATTCAAACTCTCTCCTCAAAACTTTAATCTCTCTACTCTCTACTTTAATGGCTTCTTCAAGCAATCCCTCCACCATGAGAATTTCCAGAAAGATAAAAGAGCAGCTCTTCAATGATCCGGAGGCTATAAAAGCATACATCAGTTATGCTAACTATGCAAAAGTCCATCCCGAAAAGTTTGCTATATTTCAAGATTTCTCTTCTTAGGAAATTGATTCTCTTTTTGCAAACAATCAAATTCTTAGTCTTGTTGATGCTTCTCAAAATGATTTTGTTTGTTATCTAAATCTTGTTAAAAAAATTATGCAAATCTTAATCATGGATTTTATAATGGAAACGATGATGAAATTTGGAGTAGTGTCAAAGGCACTAGAATTGTTTGGAATTGTGATCTTTTGGGTACCATTCTCAATTGCAAGAGTACAGGAATGAGTCTTTCTAATTTTAAAATTGATGAAAATGATCGTGAGACATTTCATCACATTTTCGATGGAAATGATAATTTTGAATTCAAAAATCGAAACTTTCGAACAAAAGCTAGAATTGTCAATCTTCTTTTACAACATACTTTGACCCCAAGATCGGAAAATTTTAACAGTCCTACTTCAAAAGTTTTCAAAGAACTTTTTGCTATTTTTGAAAATTATGATATTAATTGGGCGCGAGTTAATTTGGATGAACTTTGTCCCAAAAATCTTGAAATGGGTGAGAATATTTTGTATCATGGAATTTATCTCACTCGGATTTTTAAATATTTTGGAGTGGATTTCAAAGGAGAAGAATTTGTTTCTAGAAAAGTTTTCAATCATTCTAACATTTCGCTTATGAAAATTCCATTTGTTTTTCAACCCTATGAGACTCTTGCCGAAAAGGAAGAGTGTTTGGCTCATGAGGAGATGGAAGAAGAGGAAGGGGAAGAAGAAGAAGAGGGGGATGAAATGGAAATTGAAGAAGAAGATGAAGGTGAAACTTATTTGGAAAGCATCGAATATCCTCCTAATCTATGCAACAAAACCCTTCTAAAAAACCAAAAGACCATTGTTGAGAATCAGCGGATTCTTAAACGATCCGTTAGTAAGAAGTTGGACAAAATTTCATCAAGATGAACAAGTTTATTTCCAAAGTCAGAAAGAAACTTGGATTATCTTCATTGTCATCATCCTCTAACTAGTTCTACCTTTTCGTATCTCCTTGTATTTGTTTTAGTTTATTTTGATTTGAATGTTCGTGTAGTTCTTTGTGTTTAATCGTCGTATCATGTTATCATGAAATGAAATTGAATTCCTTTTTTGTTATCTAGCTTATCTTATCTCCAGAATAAATGTTAGTATATTATATAAATATATATATACACAATTATTCACAAAATCAAAATAAGCCATCAAAATTCAATACACCATGTCGACATCCCCCTTTGACCATGTCAACATGTACTAGCTAGAAATGACGTTTCATTTTGAATTTGAATAACTACCTTATGTATATTCATTTCAAACGAATTTCTACACCTATAAATACCTATTTCTTCCAGAATTCATCACTGAATATTATTTCTTATCCACTTTAACTCTCATTCTTCTCACAAACTCGAATATGGTCAATCCAATTCATAATTTATCAGAAAAATTTGAAGAGATTCTTAATTCTTTCAAGAATATTCTTTCGTTCATTCTCCGTAATCGGCGACACTTAGAATTGAGTCAAATGCAGATGATTAAAGGGCAAGAAAGGCATTTCGATGCAGTACGATGGATGATTTCCTCCCTGCACAAGAATGATAACGAAGCACATCCACTAGTCTCTCTCGATAATGATAATGAAAATTGGGATGCCATTAAAGCAGACCCTATATTTGGAGAAGAAGGATGGGTGGAAGTTCCTCGTAATGTTTGATTTGATTTCATTTGATTTGATTTCATTTGATTTGATTTGGATTGATATTTGGTGTGAAAAACATGTATAAATATGCATTAATATTTATATGATCTTTAATTAATTATCATGTCTATCAGTATAATTATCTCTTAACCTATCTATTATATACTCCATTTGTATAATTTATTAATGCAGGTGCTTTAGTCCAAAAATGAGGGGGAGTTATATAGTTTGGAGTTAGTTTTTGTTGATGACAAAGGGGGAGAAATATAAAATAGGATAGTTAGGCATAGATTAAAGGGGAGTTATTGGGATAGAAGTAATATTTTATAAAAAAAAGGTTGTCATCATCAAAAAGGGGAGATTGTTAGTCTGTGAGATGATGGTTTTGATGGCAACAACCTTAGAATATGATTATAAAATATAAATACTAACATTATAGTTTAGAAATATATGTATATGCAGGATTTAACCATGCAGATACCAAGAATGAAGACTGTACAGTATAGAGATTCAAGATATCAAGAATGAAGACTCATGAGTATCAAGATTATCAAGAATATCAAGATCATCAAGAGTTCAAGATTTCAAGAATAAGTAATTTTAATTAGGAATTTTTGTTAAAACTCCTAGAAAGCACTGTCATCTTAAAATCCAATTTATTCGTGGAATGGAATCCACTTCGAGCCAGTTAAAGGGATGAAATCCTAAGTAGGATAGAACCTATGAAAAATCTAGTGGAACATTGTTTTGTGTCCGCTAATTTTTATTCAAAATGATTTTACAAAATTATATCTTGTTTTCAAAATGTTTACAAAACCTTCCTTTTAAAAGAATCAAAAATATCTATCCTGATTTCAAATACTTTTAGCCTCAAAATAATCTTTAATTTCAAAATCAAATTATTCTTAGTTTTAAAACTATCTTTAATAATAATATATTTAACTTTTATTATTTATACTTAGATTTAAGTATAAAAATTTATATATAATATTCTCTATATTTACTTATGTATTTTAACTATAGTCAAGTATATTTATAAAGTTTAAAATAGTTTTTAATATAAGATAAAAGTTATTTTCAAAAGAAAAAAAAACCACCAAAAATTCCTTTGGGATGTCGACATGCTCAATATACCCATGTCGACATAGTGTCAGTTAATTTCAAATTTTAAATTCCAAAAGAAGTGTCTATTCGTCATATCTCTTCACGAATGGACATGGCTGTTGTTCTTCTATAAATAGGGGCTGTTTTCAACAAATTTTTAATCATATTTTCTGGTTTTCATTTCTCTTCTTCTTCCACATTTCTTTATACACATTCCTAATATTACTCTGCCGAAATCAACATTGAATCTAACTAGATTATCTCTAGTTTGATTCTCTATCACTATCTCAACAAGATCCTCAATGCTATTCAGAGTTATAGGCTTCTTTGTAATCAATTAAACGAGAAAAGGTGTGATTGTGGCCTTGGAAATCAATCAAGCGAGAAAAGGTGTGATTGTATCCTTGGAAATCAATTGGGTGAATTTATTGCCCGTGAAATCAAGTATCTCTACCCAGAGGATTGTGAATCTGGAGGGTGTACCTCGTAGCCTTGAAATTGAGGGTGTAATTGTACAATTGCTTTTGAAAGGAAATTTGTACTTGTGTACGGGACTGAATGTAGGGTAACTCCGAACCACTATAAAATCCGGTGTGATTCTTTCCTTTACTGCTTTTACTTTATTTCTGCATCTGTTTTTGATTTTGTGATCATATCTGTGTCTGAATATTGCATACATTTGTGTTCAAATTAACAAAAACTCAAAAAGATTTAGTAATTCCTTAAAACACTATTCACCCCCCTCTAGTGTTTATCCTAGCCTTAAGATCCGTATTCCGCATTTCTTACAGTTTTATGCCTCGGGACATCCATCTAAAGGTGTACCCATTCGGAAGGTAGATCCTTCACTTGGTCATTTGTATGAAAATCCATTCTCCAATAAGAACTTACTGTTTTGTTTGTATTGGAGTAATGAATAATCTCGAAATGCTATATGGATAACCATTTCGGATAAGATTAATAAGTTTATTTGCAAATGCTTTCAAAGAAATGTCATTAAAAATAATATCAAAGGTTTTGATATAAAAGTGTTTTGGTAGTAATAAGGTAAAAACCCGTCCGTGTTTATGTGTGGGCGTGGTCTTATGAGATACTCTTTATTTTCAAAAGGATTTTTTTATTCAAAGGTTGATATATGTCACTATCATTCTTTATTTAAATTTTCTCGCGCTGGTTATCATGCCCGATCTGGGTATTTTCAATACTCGAGTTAGATCCGAGTAGTTTCAGGTTTAGTCGAAGACGGTTAGAGTTTCTAAAGGAGAGATGGAGATATTCATCTACGTATAGACATATTCTATTATCCATTATACTTAGTTTGTTTTAGTTGATATTTGTGAGCAATTGTAAGGACAAATATTTATAGCTGTCTAAGCTAAATTTAGGTTAGACTCTGGTATATGTATTTTAAAAAAATTCGTAGTAAAGATATCTGTTCAATATTATATGATATTCAATTCGTGTGAGATTCTATTTTGTCTATTTTATTTATTACTCTTGATAATCCACAATTCCATGCAATTTGGGTCTGATATGTGTGGTTTATTATCAGCACAAAAGGCACATCATATGAGTTATCACATAAATATGAATTACACAACTCATTTATCCTTTGATTATTTTGTGTAGTGAGTTCAAGTAAAGACGAAATTATTTCCATGCTTTTTTCAAGAGTCGAGGGTTGCTAGTCATTTTGAAAATTTTATTGTTCGAAATTCGAATCATTTAAATAATAGTTGTTGTTGAAATATCCATATGAATTTGAAGTGAAATTATGCAGATTATATTAATTTTCACAACTATCGTAAAATTCATGTGAATATGGAAATTGTAACGACCCACCTTTTTAGACGGTTCAAATCGACAATAAACCACACATGTCGAACTCAACCATTCAAAAGGGAGGATTATTAATGGGGTAAATCAAAAAAAAGGGAAAGGAACAAAAACAAAAAAAGAACGACAAAATATAATAATCAAATAAATAGTTCATGAAATTGTTTTACAAACAACTTTTGATTACACTTTTACAAAATTCAAATCAGAGTTATACGTACCTCATAGATAAACAAGTATTGCAGCGGAACGCAAAATGTAGTGGAATCATAAATAGCAATAATATATCGAGTCTTCGTCTTCAACCTCCAGAAAATTGTCTTCAATACACTAAAAAAATCTCGGACTGACCCAAGCATAATGAAAAACAATACACTCGAGTCAGAACTAAAAATTCCTATGTAAGTCAAATCAATCTTAAATAAAAATACGAGTGCAACGACTTCAGAGATGTTATAGGATTTTTCATCTCCTATCAAGTGTACAACGTGAGTGCAGTAATTTACGAGATTTCAAATAATTCAAGATACCAATTTTAACCAATTTATTTAAAGTAAATCCAAAGTTTAAATTAAAAAATTAAACTTTTTAAATAATTCATTTTCAATAAATAATCCAAATTCAAAAAATTGTATAGGTACATATCATTTCAACCCATAATTTAAATGTCTTAGTTATCCAATTCTAAAATGATTTAGAGGACCATTTAAATGATGTCAATAATATACAAGGTTATAATATGGACATATTAAAATAAATGAACAATCATTCATCCAACATATCAATCAATAAACATCCATTTCAAACAACATCCAAATCAACCAATATATTTTAACATATAATAGTTATCAATATCGGGATTTAAATATCTATTAAATTCCAATATAAATAAAACGTCAATTCAGATTCAATATCAATTCAAATGTCAACTTAAATCAATAAACAACAATAAAAAAAATTATATATCACATCATATATTTTATTTAACTTGCAATGGAAATTTTAGTATTGCGTGAGTGGGTTGAATCATTCACCTTTTTGCTTTCCCTTTTCTAGCCAAATTTGCATTTGCAACTACTTTCTCATTTTGTTTTGTTTCCTTGCTATCTTAATCATTTTTTATAGAAAGTGTTGGAGAGAAGATTATATAGATCTGGATTTGAAGAAAAAGACATGGAAAGAAGAGAAGGTTTGAAAAAGAAAAAAATTAAAGAAGAAGAAGAATTGAAAAAAGAAAAGGAAGCTTTGAAAAAGAAGATTGAAGAATAAGAAGAAGAAAAGAGAAAAAAAGCTTTGGAAAAAAGGAGAGAAAGGAGATTTTAAGAAGAAACATAAAAAAAAGGACGGAGGAAGTTGAAGAGAGACAAAAAAAATGAAGCTACGGAAGATGAGATTTAAAAAAAAAAAATGAAGCTATAAAAATGAAGATTGAAACTAGTGAAAAGATAATATAGCTAAATATAAACAAAGTAGGAATTGAAATAAAGTAAAAATATGAATAACCCTAAAAAAGTTAGGTATTAAAAGAGGTGAAGGAAAGAAATAAATATATGAAAAGTAGGTAATGTTCATGAAATGAAAAGGCTATAGACAATGTAAGTGGAAATGAGTAATGGAACATATGAGGAAACAATGAAAAAAAAGAGTGACAATTATTAATTAGAAAGGGAATGAATGGACCAACTCTACTCTATAAACAAACTTTGGAATTCAAATTTCAAAACATTTGTTCACTCAATTAATTTTGTTAACCCCAAATATACAAAATTTGACATTCATTAAAGATTTAATTACCACAACATAACTAAATTTGAACACACCAATTTACATAACGGGGACCACCTCTACATAAAATAAAATATGAACCATGATTTAAAAATTCATATTTAAAAACAACATTTTCTCGACACGTAATTATGAACTCAAATATTTGATTTATTTTTAAATTTCAAGGTTAGCAATAAAATCACTTCCGTGCAGCCTATGCCTGCTATTTAACTACCGTAAAATGTTGTTTTAAAAATTAAATTTTCTCTTTTTTACAACGTTATATTTATAATCAAAATGGAAACGTTCACTTTATTTTCCTCAAACATTCTTTTATTTTCCTTAAAATTCTTATTCATTACTTGAAATTCATAAATGTAAACATTCTTATATTCTAAAATGATCAACTTATCTAATACTAAATCCATTCTTATATTTCCAAATAATGTACACTCCAAATGAAAATATTCTTACATTAAATTTATCAATTGCACTTTGTTTTCTTTTTCCTTTTTCAATTAAAAGATTTCGATAAATTTATTTCCAATTAATTTTGATCTTCCACTTCAAAACAGACCCTAATTGATGAAATCAATTAACTAAATACGTGAACATTGTAATCCTTATTTATAGTCATGCAAACACGTTTATAAAATTACAGTATCCAACAAGCATTAAATTACATACTAAATAAATGTTTTTTTTCTATCAATCAATATTTATTTAACTCATCATTAAAACTGACATTTATTATTCCAATTACTGTTATTAAATTTTATTCTAAAACGCGTTAGAACCTTCCACTTTATTGCTTCATTGTAATTTGTTGTTTTAGAATTTTATTTATGGTCCAAACTTATGATCTGATAACATAGTTAACATTTGTTTTACATTTCATTGCGTTAATATAGTCCAATTTCCGTCCTTTATTTGTATTAACTACTATATTTCCATTTTATTGAATTTTGGTCAATTTCACACATTAATTATAACTAAAGTCTCAATTAATTTATTTACCTTGGTTTCATTCTCTTATTAAATCAATTATTACCTTAATACATAGTCAATATTGTTATATCTTCCATTACATCAATACTTTACCATTTCATCTTACCTTTCATTTACATAACCTTTTATTTCATTGATTGTAATAAATTCACTTATTAAAATTTCCAAGTTCAATAAATTTGAGTAAACTGATTTCCATCCTTTTATTCAAATCAAAGGTCATACTCTGGTAAAAACTTACATTTGTTACATTGTATAGAATCAACTTTTTTACCATTATCAATTAAACCGACATTAAGTGCACTAATTAAGGGAACTAATTGCCATTTATTTCCAATTAAATTTAGGAGACCAAATAAATAGGTAATATATATAATTATTGTCACCATTAGCCTTTAATTACATTTATAAGTTTATTACTTACAACAAATGTTACCATTTCTTTGATAACACTAATTTTATTCAATTTCCATCAACAATATATTATTTCATTAATGAATTCAAGATTTACATTCTTTTTCCTATGTTCACTTTATAACCAAGTATAACCTTACACTATTTTAATTAATTGGAATTTCATTCAAATTGTTAATAATTAGCTTTAATTAACATTGTTGCATTTCATTTTAGTATTATTTCAGTAATAAATCTTAAATTTTAATTTCTTCTAATATTTAATTACAAAAATATTATTAAATTTACTATTTCTAGTTGTCGAAAATGACGGGTCGTTACATTCTCCCCCACTCAAAACTATTCGTCCCTGAAAAGAAAAAAAGGAAAAGAAGGAATTAAGTAATCAATATATCTTATTCTAAATATTAAATTTTTAAACAATTCATTTACATAATAAATAATTTAAATAAAATATATTAATTTATAAACAATTAAATCCTTTTATATTCAAATTAACAAAAGTTTGGAAAACATTTCACAAAAAATTTCTATGTCCAAAATTTATGAAAATTTTCGGTAGAGTCTCATTTGTACAGAGAGGCACGGGAGAAATCATAATATCAAAATAACAAAATATATCATATATCTTCAAAATAATATATCCCAATAGCGGGAAACAATATAATATCGCTTGAAAACCGTAATCCAAGAACGTAACTTTTTGTCGGGCAAATAACTTTATTTTATGAAACTAAAAGCAGTAGCAATTGCTTCCATAACTTGTATTCCACTTATATAATCTAAAGAGGTTAATAATTATATAGAAGTGAAATGAGTATATTGTTTTAAATTAGTAACTAACAATCAACATAACACAACAACAATCACTTTCAACCAAAAGCATACCATCATCACATAAAATCAAAATAAATCAATACAATATAACAACAATCCTTGCAAACAAGCACACAATCTTCAAAAGGGATGAAAGTAATCAGCAATTTCTGAAGTTACAATCATTAAATTTAATATAGTATTCATTTTATTATTTACTTTAATTATCAATAGCTTCAAACATTAACTTAAGTTCATAATTCTTTGCATACAATATTCACTTTCTATTTCATTTTATTAAGTAGAACTACAATTATAACTCAGGTTTATAACTATTTCATATCAAATTTCTTATTTGTAAAAATAAATTTCATTGAACACTTTCATTATTTAAGTCTTTCTTAAATGATATTCCACTCCATATCCTTATTTAACATTACAACTTTTAATATTCTGGTAAGTTATATATATGTTTCTAAGAATGTAATTTAAAGTTACACAAGTTTATCTTATTTCATTTTAGTAATAAAAGTTCAATAATTATCATTTCTTTTTTTTATATCCTTTCTGTTTACAATTTACAAATTTCAAATTCCTTGTATATTTCATTTATAACTTAGCATTTAATTTCTTACTTTCAACTTTAGGAGTTCCAACTATTAAATAGTTAAAATTTTATTCCATTACAATAACTGAAATTCTAATTTAAATTTACTTTAGTTTATTCTAATGGTTTTTTTTCTTCTCAATATTTACCTTTCCATTCATTTATTTATATAAAGATCAATCACTTACATAATTTGTTTCCCAATAAGGATTTAAGTCATTAATGAATCATTTCAAAAATATTACTTAAGCTTCTACTGCCCTACTTAAGTTTATAACTAAATTCGGTTATTGAATAAAAATTTAAGTTTTTGGTATTCACCCTTGAAGAGAAAGGAAATATTTCAATATATCTAAAAAATTCAATTAAAACATTTAACCTCATTCACTTAATAAAAATATAAGATATATTTAAAGGTTTTTCAAAAGTCTAAAACAATGTTAGAAATTTATATTAAAACATTATAATAAGCTTTTAAAATAAAGTTCCTTAAATCCGAAGATTTATTAGATTCATTATTTTTAAAATAAGTATAAAATCAAGATTATTAAACTGAAACTAATAGTATATTCAAATTTTACATTAAATTTCTAAATCAAAGTATGAAATTTCATATCTTCGTAATTAATTTTACACACTTGTTTTAGAATGAATATTCAAATCATGGAAAAACATTTATTATGGTTTAATACAAAAATTCAAACAGTAAATAAACCAATAAATTTACTATCGGTACTTTGAAATCAAGTAAATATCACAAACTATACTTCCAAAATAGAGATTCGGTTTTATTTGTCAAGTATATTACCATAAATAAACTTCGCAAATCAATTTTTTTCCATTCACGTAATTTCTTTAGATTATAAATTCAAAGAAACTTATATAATTTTACTTGAAATATTCATTTGAAAGCTTCATTTGCAAATTAGCCGTCTTTAATACTTTAATACTTTTCAAAAATTCATTTATAAATACCATTTAAATATTTTAAATAACATCTTTATAAATATATGTAAACTATTTGAAAATAATTATTTACATTATTACTTATATTTACAAAGAAGCTATTGAAAACATTAAATCCATTATTTATAAATTTATTAGTTTTATCTCAAGATACTTTTCAAACATTATTAATAAATCAATAATCATTTACCTTAAATATGTTCTATTTTATTAATAACTTTTAGAATATTTACAACACTAATAATTTACTAATAAACCAGTTGTATATAAATAAACAATATTTCAAACAATTTAAAGTATTTAGAATTGAAAAAGTTGATCAAAATATCCTTCATATAATATCTATCAAAATATTTTTATAACTCATTGTCTTAACAGGTTTATCCTCGTTCTTGCAGGCTCTGGCCTTGCGTTGATCAGGCGCAAGGCTAGAATTCTCCAAGTACTTGGTAGACCTGTTTCAACACCCAGTGAAAAATACTTAAAAATAGGTATGAGAAGTACCGCTCAAAATCCAATGTCAAATGATGATAATATGATAGCAGTGGCTCGCTGCTGATCCAGTATTTACGCAATGGACACAAAACTTTCCATAAGATCCTTTTACCTTCCAGATTCTAAAAAATTATTGTAGCCAGTTTGTAAATAAGGGACCATCGACCCCTCATGCAGTGGTACGCTACTGATTCAATGACTTACGCAATGGATGCACTTCCTTCCCGGAAGATCCATAAACAACAAATTCCAGAATCGAAAGCGCCTCCATTGGGTAAACTAAAGAACCATCTACCCTAAAAAAATCGAGGAGCTCATGAGTTTAAGTCCGGACAACCATATCAGTTCGAATCCATTTCTAAATTCACCCAAGTCCATTAGAGTTTATCGGTCGAATCCATTCCTGGATTCCCTAAGTCCATCTGGGTCGAAGCATATCATACTATATTTCTTCACGGAGGGTACTTCCCCATACCTCTTACTTTAATATATAACATACCATATATAGTACCCTTCCAAAATCATAGCTTCAAATATCACACTTATACAAATTCCATTATATATATGATTTCGTTTCCAGACAAAGTACTTTCCAAAATCAATAATCTCGAATATATCAAATCATTCTTATATAAATTCCGTTATATATAAGATTTATCTCTTCAATTCCAAAATCAACAGTTTTGAAAATCACCTTATACTTATATAAAGTCCGTCTTATACAAGAATTAAAATTTTCCAAAATCAATTTCGTTGTGTGGAAAGCCACATGGAATTGAACATCTTTTCTTTATAAAAGGTTTTGAATTTAGAATAGTTCTGTATATAAAATCGTTTTCTGAAATAGTTTTGTATGTAAAATGGTTGTGTAAAATAGTTTGTAAATAAAATAGTATGTAAAATAGTTTGTAAAATATTTTGTAAATAAAATAGAATAAGATAGTTTTTATAACAAAAATAACAGAAACTAGTTTTTGAAAATGGTTTTAAATTAATAGTAGTTTTGCATACCAGAAAAATTCCAATTTAAATTACAAAGATATCCAACCCAACAACTTTCAATTTCGGCACCGAAGCATATCGATAATATTAGAACATAAGATGTACATATGTCATCATTTTGTAAAATCACATTCGATCGCTTGCTCAATCACACAAGTTTGCTTTAGAACTAGTATTGTCCATTCAACTTCCTTATTACGGACTTCAATGTGGTTTCTTAACTAGAAACCATCAATCTCCTTGCATAGCTATATACTATGATAGAGAATTCTAGAATCAAACCAAAATCCATATCAAATATTCGCTATCAAGAATCGAATGAAAAATCCTAAATCGAAATGGTGTAATTCGCCTCGAACTTATGTACTCAAATCCTGGTCAAATTTATGATGCGAATAAAATAATATACGCACATCTTACGTATTTATTCTAATTTGATTCATCCCAATTGCATTTCAATTAAATTCATTTTTAATCTCATTGATTAACACAAATATCACTTCGTACTTTAATATTTGTTTCATAAAATTTCTCCATTTAATGTAAAATATTAATATATTCATTCTCATAGTATTGCTTATATTTCTCTTCAATTTAAATTACATTCATTTCTCATGTAATATTTCTCATTGAATACTACATTTATTTGCAAATCATTTCATAAGGAATTTTCTTAAGTTCATAACCAATTTATAAAAGCTTAACTTTATTTATAAACATTATTCGAGCTTAAAGTTATCACAACTTTAATTATAACTATTTATTGCAAATTCCATTTATTTCATAAACAATTTTACAAGGCATGAATTTATTTATATTCATTTCATTTTTAGCTCGCCTTTACCTTTCAATTTATTTATGACACATTTCATAAATGTTAACTAAGTTCACAATTTCAAATTTTAAATATTATTACATTACATGCCAATAATGTATACAATAATTCTACTGAACTATAGCAAATTAACCTTGTTTCTCTTTCTTTTAAATTAAGGTTACCAAATTCAACTGCATAATTCAACACAATTACTAAGTTTCAACTCATATATTAATTCAGAAGTTATGACTATCCAAATATTCCATTTTATTTGAATAGTTTAAACTACCAATCAACAAACAATAAGGTTCACAACAGAACATTTCAATTCCATAAAAAAATATCCAAATTATTCATTTTATTCTCTTTAATACACTATTATTAATCTAGTGTTTAGTCTATTAATTCAATCAACAATAATTAGCCAATGCTTATAAATTGACAAAACTCAACTAATCAACAATAAATGATAATAACTAAATATTGCCATTTCATAAATCAAACATATTACAAATAACTATATCAGTTATAAAAATCTATTCCTTTATATATATCAAATAATATTAGGAAAAATACTTTCATTTCAAACTTATATAAAACATTTTTTTATAATACTAACAATTATGCGCTACTGTATATACACTCAGACAACTCATTCTAGGGTATTACTACCCTATCTCTAATGAGTTAACTCCAACAGGCTAAGGTATATCTAAACCAAAGCTCTGATGCCAACTGTAACGACCAACCTTTTAGGCGGTTCAAATCGACAATAAACCACACATGTCGGACTCAAACCATTCAAACGGAGGGTTGTTAATGGGGTAAATAAGAAAATAAAGAAAAAAAAAGGGAAAGAAAAAAAACAAAAAAACAGAATCTCATAGCGGAACGACAAAGTATAATAATCTAATAAATAGTTTTTGAAGTTGTTTTACAAATAACATTTGATTACACTTTTACATAATTCAAATCAGAGTTATACATACATCATAAATAAACAAATATTGCAATGGAACATAGAACGTAGTAAAATCACAAATAGCAATAATATATTGAATCTTCTTCTTCGTCCTCCAAAAAATAGCCTTCAATACACCGAAAAAGCTCAGATTGACCCAAACATAGTAAAAAAATATTCGAGTCAGAACTAAAAATTCCTATGCAAGTCAAATCAATCTCAAAAAAAACTATGAGGGCAATGGCTTAAGAGATGTTATGAGATTTTTCATCTCCTATCAAGTGTACAGCATGAGTGTAGTAATTTATGAGATTTCAAATAATTCGAAATACCAATTTTAACCACTTTATTTAAAGTAAATCCGAAGTTTAAATTAAAACTTTAACTTTTTAAATAATTCAGTTTCAATAAATAATCCAAATTCAAGAAATTGTATGGGTATATATCATTTCAACCCATAATTTAAATGTCTTAATTATCCAATTCTAAAATGATTCAGAGGACCATTCAAATGATGTCATTTTTTTTTTCATTTCAAAAAAGCTTCTTTTCTTTTTTAATGTCCTCTGTTCCTTCTTTCCCTCCATCCCCCGTCCTTTCAAACTGCCAACACGTCCAATCTATCACCCAGCCCTTACCATCCTCGTACTCCCCTCCTAAACATCTACAGCCACCCCACTTTCCGCCTGACCCTCATCCTCCTGATCCAGCCGTTTTGTTGCCTCCATCATCCCTATCTCCCCGATTTGACCCTCCTCTGCCAAAACTATTCTCCCCACCTACTTCTTTTGTCCCCTCTTTTCAATGGAATTCTCTTTTCAAGTCAAAACCGCGTAATGCAGGGAAACATATCCCGATTCAAGTCCCGCTTGTCTATAATGGCAATGTCCTAGTTCCTCCTGAAAATGTTATAAGAGCTGGAAATGAAGTTTGGGGAGACTACCTGGTAGGTTTCTTCCTTGATAAACCACTTTCTTATCTCACTGTCATAGCCCACCTGAAAAAAGTTTGGAAACTAAAAGGTTCAATTAAAGTTAAGTCCGATGGCTTCTTGTTCCTTTTCAATCTATCTTGCGATGAGGATAGAAGGAAAATAATTGCAGCTGATCCAATTATCATGAGGAACAAGCTATTCATTGTTAAAGAATGGGATCCAAACGTTGGAAATAGTTGTAGTACGATAAAATCTGTACCGGTGTGGATTAGGTTATCAAATATACCGTTATATGCTTGGTCACATATTGGCATCAATTGGCTAGCTAGTAGAATTGGAACCTTTATGTGTATGGATGAACAAACAGAGAAGTTGGATAGAATAGGTTATGCTAAATGCATGGTTGAAATCACACCAGCAGTTGAGTTATTGGATGAATTTTCAGTGAGATTACTGGATGGATCAGAGCAGATTATAAAGGTAGATTATTTATGGAAACCTGAGATATGCAGTGGGTGCAAGGAATTTGGGCATATGGCTGAATTGTGCATGAAAAAGAAAACAAAACAAGAGGGAAATGCTAATACAGTAGCAAAGTCAAGTAAGGAAAGAATGGTTGGTGATAATCAAAATGTAAAGATTAAAGTTGATACAAGGAAAAAGCAAGAGTGGAGAAAGGTTGAAAGTAAAGGAACTAAAATGAGAAGAGATAAGGAGAAGGAAGATAGATTTGAAATTCAGATAATAGAAGAGGATAATAATGATGTAGAACCAATTAATAGTGATAAACTGAATGTAATTGCAAGAATAACAAGAAAAGGAGACATGGTAGAGTCATATGATGATATAAGAACTGACACAAACAAGTTTTTTGTCCTGTTGGAAGAAAATGAGATTGATTCATGTAATGATACAAGTGATAATGATCAATGCAATGAAAACTGTGACAAGGAAAAGCAAATTGAGGAAGGGGAAACTTTTGCAAGCAAGCAAGATCAATTTTGTGGTGTGCATGTTACATCCCTTTTAACTATGCAAAATGTACAAAGAGATCAGGATAACTTCAGACCAGGGATGGTGGCTAATCTGAGTCACAAATCCACAAATTCCACTGACAATGCTATGGCCAGTTCAAGTGAAGGATTAACAAAGCAAATCAGTGACATGCAATTTACTGAAGCAAATACAGGAAGAATAAAAACAAATTCGCAGCAAGCTGAAGCACAGTTTAAGGAGGAACTTGAAAAAGAAATAATGGACCTTATCATTGCTGAACATGCTAAACTTACCCCCTCTTCTTCATGTGGTTACTCTTTTTCTGGCCATCTACCTGGATGGATTACAGTGCCACCTACCTCAACTGCCTCACAAAATACTCCAAAGAAGGGCAGGAATAAGGGTAAGTGTCTGAATGATGGGTTTGAACAAACTGTTGATTTAAACAATGTTCTAAGAGATTCTCTTGCAACTAGGAGCACGAAAAATGTGGTACACCAATCTCTGAAGTATACTAAATGATGCACACCTATGCAATATGGAATGTCAGAGGAGCTCACTCTGTAGCTAAACTTGATCAAGTGAAATATCTCATAAACCAGCACAAAATTTCCCTTTTTGCTATTCTTGAAACTAAATTAAATGAGACCCTGACAATTAAAGCTGCAAAGCATATTAACCCCAACTGGTCTCTTAATCATAATTTGAATCATGCCCCATATGGTAGAATTATGGTCATCCATGATCCTTCAGTCTTATCTCTTACTTCTATCCTTTCAACTGATCAACTCATGCATTTTCAAGCAAAATATTTAAATTCTCCCACCTCTTTTTATATAACTTTTGTCTATGCCCAAAACTCCCCATCTTCAAGGCAATCTTGTCTTAATCTCCTTCCTGCTTTCAGGCAAAACTCCCACCCATGGCTTGTCTTTGGGGACTTTAATTGCTTCTTATCCTTTACTGACAAACATGGTGGTCTTCCTCTTCTCCCACATGATATTTATCCTCTCAATAAGGCTATTGAGGACTCTAACTTGCTTTCAATACCATCTTCTGGTGCTGAATTCACATGGAATAATAGGAGCAGATCTGGTGTCAGAACTTACTCAAAAATTGATCACTCCTTTGCCAATCTCAATGCTCTAACAACATGGCCAACTCTGTCAACCTTTATCCCCCATCCTGTTCTTTCAGATCATTCCCCTATAATTTTCTTTTCTGGACAGAAGTTGTTGAAAAATAAGAGAAGCTTCAAATTTTATAATGCTTGGGTCCATGAACCTGAGTATAATAATATTATTAGTAAAGCATGGAATGAAATTTTTTTTGGTAACCCAATGTTTAAATTTTGCAGGAAATTAAGAGCAACCAAACTAGCACTAAAAGAATGGGCCAAAGGAAAATTTGGTGATGGCAACTTAAAATCTGCTTTGTTAAGAAGCAACCTCATTCTTGCTCAGGAAGAAATGATGAATAATCCTGACAATCCTGAAGCTGCTGCTGCTGAGAGGACTCTATTTGAACAACTCACTAATGCCTTGAAGTCTGAAGGCAATATGAAGAGACAACAATTGAGACAAATATGGGCTACTAAGGGAGATAATAATACGGCCTATTTTCATGCTGCAATCAAGGTAAAAAAATCAAAGGAGAATATCAATAACATATATGATGAGGTAGGAGTATTGCACTCCACTCCTACTGCTGTTGACAAAGCTCTTCTGCACTATTTCAAGAATTTGCTAGGTAACAATAATGACTTCATTCCATCACTTGATGATTTATCCCATATCCAATTACCTGAGGTGCTTCCTGATGAAGCTGAAAAACTTGTTGACAAGGTAACAGATACTGAGATTAAAGATACTTTATTTGCAATGAACAAAAATTCAAGTGGAGGCCATGATGGATTCAATGTCACTTTTTTTATCCATAGTTGGGAAATTATCAAGAAGGACTTTCTAAAGGCTGTCCATAATTTTTTCAATACTTTCAACCTTCTTAAACAAGTGAATGCAACTAATCTTGTTCTTATTCCAAAGGTCCATTCTCCCACTTCTGTTACTTCATTTAGACCAATCTCTTGTTGTAATGTATTGTATAAGTGTATTTCTAAAATATTGGCCTCAAGACTTGTTACAATCCTTAGCAGAATCATATCTATTAATTAGTCTGCTTTTCTTCCCAATAGAAACATCCTTGACAATATTTTTTATCTCATGAATTATTAAAAGGCTATGGTCGATCTCAAGCTCCCAAGAATGCTATGCTTAAGGTGGATTTGATGAAAGCCTATGATAGTGTTCACTGGACATCTATTGTCAGAATCATGGCCCTGATGAAGTTTCCTAAAGTTTTTGTGGCTTGGATTTACAGTTGTATCTCCACTGCTACTTTCTCTATAAAGTACAATGGCTTTACATTAGGGTTTTTCAACAGCAAACAGGAGATCAGGCAGGGGGATCCTATCTCTTCATATATATTTATTTTAGTTATGGAAGTGTTTTCTAGAATGCTGTCTACCAAATATTTGCAAGGTGATATATTGTTCCACTCAAAATGTAAACCCCTCCATATCTCATCTCTGTTATTTGCTGATGATATCATGATCTTCACAAAGCCTGATCAAAGATCAATTGAAAATATTAAAGCTACCCTTGATAATTTTTACCTAATAACTGGGTTGAAACTTAATGCCATAAAGTCTCAAATTATCACCTCTGGTATTCCCACTGTGGATGCCAATAGAATTATTGGTATCTCTGGGCTGCAGCCGATGGATAATAATATGCACTATTTGGGTATTCCTCTATGCACTTCAAGAATCACCATTGGACACTGCCTGCCCTTGTATACTAAAATTTGTAATTTAATGAACATATGGGCTAATAGGTTTCTCACTCAAGTTGGTAGACTTGTCCTTATCAAGTCAGTTATCACCTCTATGATGGTGTATTGGTCAAGAGTTTTTATTCTTCCAAAAAAACTGGTGAACATGGTTAGAACAGCTATGCTTAGATTTTTCTGGACTGGCAATGTTTTTTCAAAAAAACTCATCCCTTGTTCTTTTGCTAAAATGGAGCTACCTAAAAAGAAAGGAGGTCTTGGTATCATCCGCTTGAATAAATGGAACAAAGCTGCGATCAGTGACCACATAAATTCATTACTCATTGGTACTGATTCTTTATGGGTGGATTGGACCAGAAAGTATAACTTGGGATGCAAGAATTTCTGGACTATGCCAGTTCCCCAGAGTTGCAGCTGGACTTGGAGGAGTTTATTAGGATTAAGATCTGAATTCAGTCAATACATCAGGTATGAACTCTCTTATAACAGTGGAATCAAGTTTTGGAATGAACCATGGATGGATGAAGGCTTGGTGCTTGTTAATGTTTTCTCTCCCCACCAGATTGAACAAGCAGGCATAGGAAGACATGCTAATGCTACTGACTACGTGAATGAGGGAAAGTTGTTGCTTCCTTATACCAGTAATCAGGAAATAAGGGCTTTTTGGAATTTATATCAAACTCATCAATATGGTTTAGCTGATAATGATGTTGTTTTGTGGTGGGGAAACAACATACTATATCTGTTGCATATGATCTTCTTTCTAATGTGACTAGCAGTTCTAATTCAGTATGGCAGAAAGTAATATGGTTCAAAGCATCTCCTACTAGGGACAATCTGATGATGTGGAAGGTGATCATGAATGCATTGTTAACAAAGGAAAGAATGTTGAGTTATGGCATGAATATTGATCCACTTTGTGTGTACTGCAAGCTGCAGATTGAGTCAGTGGCACATCTGTACTTTGAGTGCAATGAACTTCTTAGTCTATGGGGGAACTTGGTTGCTAGAGTTGCTGATGATCACAGGCATGGAGTATCAGAAGTTGAATGGGATCTAATTTGCAAATCAACTAGGTGGAGGAAGGAAAGAAGAACTGTTTTCTTTTTCTCCATTAAGAAGTATCTTAACATTGTGTGGGAGGAAAGAAACTTGAGAATATTTGAAAACAAAGTTAGAAGTAGACAGCAATTATGGGAGGTACTCAAGACATCTATTATCAGGGGTATGAAGGATAGCAATTTTGCTTTCAGTCCATTATTGGCTGCTGCTATGGACTAAGCATTCTTCTTTGTGTTTTTCCTTTTTGCCTCTTTGTTTTCTCTGTTTTTCTGTTCTTCCTTTTTTTAATGATTTTCTCTTGTTTCTCTTTTTTGTATCTATGAGCTTGTTCATAGGTATGTTTTCCATTTTATCAATAAACTGGTAGGGGACCAGTTAACCCCGCTTGCCTTGCAAAAAAAAAAATGATGTCAATATCAATAATATACAAGGTGATAATAGGGACATATTAAAATAAATAAACAACCATACATCCAACATATCAATCAATAAGCATCCATTTCAAACAACATCCAAATCAACCAATATATTTCAACACATAATAGTTATCAATATCGGGGTTTAACTATAAATTAAATTCCAATATAAAATAAAATGTCAAGTCAGATTCAATGTCAATTCAAATGTCAACTTAAATCAACAAACACCAATAAAAAAATTATATATCACATCATATATTTTATTTAACTTGCAATGAAATTTTTAGTATTACGTGAGTGGGTTGAATCACTCAACATTTTGCTTTCCAATTTCTAGCTAGATTTGGATCTGCAACTACTTTCTCATTTTGTTTTGTTTCCTTGCTATATTAATCTTTTTTTGATAGAAAGTGTTGGAGAGAAGATTATATAGATCTGGATTTGAAGAAAAAGACATGGAAGAAGAGAAGGTTTGAAAAAGAAAATAAATAAAGAAGAAGAAGAATTGAAAAAAAGAAAAGGAAGCTTTGAAAAAGAAGAAGAAGATTTGAAGAATAAGAAGAAGAAAAGAGAAAAAAAGCTTTGGAAAAAAAAGGAGAGAAAGGAAATTTGAAGAAGAAACACGAAAAAAAGAAGGAGGAGGAGACAAAAAGTAAAGTACAAAAGATGAGATTTAAAAAAACGAAATGAAGCTACAAGAATGAAGATTGAAACCAGTGAAAAGGTAATAAAGCTAAATATAAACAAAATGGGAATTGAAATAAAGTATAAATATGAACAACCCTAAAAAAATGTTAGGTATTAAAAGAGGTGAAGGAAAGAATTAAAAATATGAAATATAGTTAACGTTCATGAAATGAAATGGCTTTAGACAATGTAAATGGAAATGTGTAATGAAACAAAAGAGCAAACAATGAAAAAAAAGTGTGACAATTATTAATTAGAAATGGAATGAATGGACCAACTCTACTCTACACACAAACTTTGGAATTCAAATTTCAAAACATTTGTTCACTCAATTAATTTTGTTAACCCCAAACATATAAAATTTGACATTCATTAAAGATTTAATTACTACAACATAACTAAACTTGAACACACCAATTTACATACGGTGACCGACACTACATAAAATAAAATATGAACCATGATTTAAAAATTCAAATTTAAAAACAACATTTTTCTCGACACGTAATTATGAACTCAAATATTTAATTTATTTTAAATTTCAAGGTTAGCAATAAAATCACTTCCGTGCAACCTATGCCTGCTATTTAACAACCGTAAAATGTTGTTTTAAAAATTCAATTTTCTCTTTTACAATGTTATATTTATATTCAGAATGGAAATGTTCACTTTATTTTCCTTAAACATTCTTTTATTTTCCTTAAAATGCTTATTCATTACTTGCAATTCATAAATGTAAACATTCTTATATTCTAAAATGATCAACTTATACAATATTAAATCCATTCTTATATTTCCAAATAATGTACATTCTAAATGAAAACATTCTTACATTAAATTTATTAATTGCATTTTCTTTCTTTTTCCTTTTTCAATTGAAAGATTTGAATAAATTTATTTCTAATTAATTTTAATCTTCCACTTCAAAACAGACCCTAATTGATGAAATCAATTAAATAAATACGTGAACATTGTAATCCTTATTTATAGTCATGCAAACACGTTTATAAAATTACAGTATCCAACAAGCATTAAATTACATACTAAATAAATGTTTTTCTCTATCAATCAGTATTCAACTCATCATTAAAATTGACATTTATTATTCCAATTCATGTTGTTAAATTTTATTCTAAAACGCGTTAGAACCTTTCACTTCATTGCTTCATTGTAGTTCGTTGTTTTAGAATTTTATTTATGGTCCAAACTTATGATCTAATAGCATAGTTAACATTTGTTTTACATTTCATTATGTTAATATACTCCAATTTCCATCCTTTATTTGTATTAACTACTATATTTCCATTTTATTGAATTTTGGTCAATTTCACACATTAATTATAATTAAAGTCTCAATTAACTTATTTACCTTGGTTTCATTCTCTTATTAAATCAATTATTGCCTTACATACATAGCCAACATTGTTATATCTTCCATTACATCAATACTTTTCCATTTTATCTTACCTTTCATTTACGTAACCTTTTATTTCATTGATTGTAATAAATTCACTTATTAAATTTCCAATTCCAATAAATTTGACTAAACTGATTTCCATCCTTTTATTCAAATCAAAGGTCATACTATACCATGATAAAAATTTACATTAGTTACATCCTATAGAATTAACCTTTTTACCATGATCAATTAAACCTACATTAAGTGCACTAATTAAGGGAACTAATTGCCATTTATTTCCAATTAAATTTAATAGACCAAATAAATAGGTAATATATATAATAATTGTCACCATTAACCTTTAATTACATTTATAAGTTTATTACTTAAAAATAAATGTTACCATTTCTTTCATAACACTAATTTTATGCAATTTCCATTAACAATATATTATTTCATTAATGATTCAATATTTACTTTCTGTTTTCTATGTTCACTTTATAACCAAGTATAACCTTACACTATTTCAATTAATTGGAATTCCATTCAAATCGTTAATAATTAGCTTTAATTAGCATTGTAGCATTTTATTTTAGTATTATTCCAGTTATAAATCCTAAATTTTAATTTCTTCCGACGTTTAATTACAGAAATCTTATTAACTATTTTTGATTGTCGAAAATTACGGGTCGTTACAATGACTTAGACATTTTCAAGAATGTTTTAGTTTTTTTTCTTTTGATGGAAAAATATTTACAAATAGAATTTATTTTTCAAAAGGGAAAATTGATTTTTTTTTTTGACTTTTTTTTCGATTTTCAATATTTTTGTTGGTTTTTTTTTGTAATTTTGTTTTAGATTAAAAACAATTCAAAATAGAGGATTTAAAAACAAAATCAAGGTGTATTTACGACTTTTTTTTAGTTTTGGATTTTGAAATTTTTTTGTTTTTTTCTATGTATGAACTAATGCAACTAAATGAATGCAAGGGTTTAATCACGAATTATCTATCCTAACCCAAAATTGTATAATCACACATTGTCTTATATCAACAAGATATTTCTCGGCAGGTAACAGACAGGATTTATCGGTGCACCACGAATCACCATAGCAATGCAGCCGAAGGTTTAAGTACCTTCAGAGAAACAACCACTGTAACATTTACGAATCACCGTAATATTTATAAATGGATATTGTTCTGCCGTAGCCTAAACACCAAGAAATTAAATTATCGAAAGAGGACAAATTGTTAATATACAATTAAGTGTTATCGATTTCTAACCGTTATTATTAATCAAAATTCTAGGATGAAATGCAAAGCAGAAATTAAACGTGTATTAGCAATGCAACTATAATGAATATTTTTTTTTTAAATTTGAATTTTTTTTATATATCAATGCAAATGCAAACAACCAACAATGCAAATAAAAACAAGAGATAAGACTACAAATTTTCTTTTAAGCAAACAGTTTATTTGGCAAGTAAAACGGTTGTTTCCAGCAAGCTATTCTTCTATTTATTTTCTGCAACCTAAAATTCCCAACTTGTTTAACTTCAAACAAAACATGTCAAATAAAACTATTGACTATCCAAGTGAATTTTTTTTAAACAAATAAAACTCAACTTAAAAGGAAATAGGCCCACAACCCAAATAAGTTTTCCTTTTTTTAATTACAAAACACTCAAACAACACCCGGCCCACTAAAAAATACACTGCTACCACACTCTCAATCGAACACGGCAAGATAAAACTAGGGGTGGGCATAAATCGCACCGCTATACGGAAACCGCCCGCACCGGACCGTAAAAGCGGTGCGGAAACCCACACCGATTCTTCTAACCAAAGCAGATACCCTAAACCGGACCGACCCACGTCGATACGGTTCGGTTGCGGTTTGGAAGATTGGACCAACCATATTAAACTGGATCGAACCGAAAATTTAAATTAGTAATTTTATGATAGAAATATAAGCAACTCCTATCTTATTTTAGATTCTAACGATGTACATTCTATTTTTAGCGTATGTTGTTTTTATATTAATAATAATCGCTGACATAAAGGAAGAAGTTATAGTTTGGTATAATATTTTTCATCTCATTTTTTGTATATAAATGCTAATTATAATCTTATTCTAGTCATTTTTCTTAATGATTATGCATTGATTAATGTTGATGTTTGGTTAATCTACCAAAAAAAAAGTCTCACTTGTAGGTAAATGTCAAATTGAAATATTCATACAATTAAGAACTAATCTTTCATTTCAGTATAACATTGTGTATTTTAACCTTTAAATGTAAATTCACACGGTTGCTTTTGTAAATTGATTGTTGATGGAAGTAATTCTTTTATTTCATATTTAATATGGGTTCAAACCGGATCGGACTGAAACCGAACCGTATTACATTCAAACCGGACCGAAACCGAACCGTTTAAAAGATTGGTATAATGGTTTATATTTTTTATTAACCGCTTGATGCGGTGCGGAAGCGGTTTGGATTTCAAACCGTACCAAACCGACCCGCGCCCACCCCTAGATAAAACAACAGAATGCCAGATATATGAGATTTCCAAAATCTCCAATCAGTTGAAAATTACAAATCGAAAGCTTTTCTTCTTCTTTTTTCTGTTTGTTCACAAATCGAGTTGGTTCAAAGATTCAAAAACTTATTCGCGGCTATTTGATTTACTGTGGCTTTGGAGATTCAAAGATGGAGGCGATGGATTCGTGATTGAAGCCGCGGTCGAGGTTACAGGTTCGATGGCGAGGCAATTGGTTGTAGAAGGTTGCAGGCGATTCGTTTTGCTAGAGGTAAGCAGCTAGTTGACAGAGGATTGTATTTTCTTGTTATATTATATTAGTTCAGGTTGAAGTGTGTAGCTGCAGTAGGTGGCTTTGCGATTTTTTTTTGAAATTGAAGTTCAAGTTGGAATAATTGAAGTTGACAATTTTGAAGTGGATGCAATGGGGAGCGAAGTTGGGTAGTTATGCAGATGGTTTCAAGGAAGTAGCGATTGTCTGCTCGTATGGGGTATTTGAAGGTGATGCAGTGAAATGAAAAGGAGTTATATCAGGTTGTATGAAGCAGTTAGGTAGGATTTGAGATGACAAAGACACAAAGTATTTGGTGTGCTTATGGCGGGTTTGTTGAATGATATGTGAGCAAGGCAGTGGCAGTGGACTTTTGGTGTCTGTCAGGTGAATGCACTGCACAGTGTAGGTGGTTATGTTGGAGTAGTGGTTGGTAAGGTTGTTTGAGTTATGGCTGAATTTGCGGTTATGAGGTTGATGTATATGTTGTAGCTGTTTGGTTACTGTGGTGAATGCTGAAGTGGTTGGACAGATGTGTGTAGAACTGATATGCAGGTGGTCAGGGGATGTTGTGGTGAACTGTCAACGAAGTTAGAAGTGATTGTATGATATTGCAATTTGGCTTGTGGTTTGGTGATGCCACTGATTGGGATGTTGTGGTTAAGTAAATGAGATGACTAGAATGGTTAAGCAAGTGGGATGTTGTGGTTAAGGAGTGACTGAGATGTTGTGGTTAAACAAATGGAATGGTGAAGTGCAACGGCGCCATCAATTGAGATTTGCGATAGGGTTGAGATGATATGTTGAAGTTTGTCGAGGCAATGAGTGTGAAGAGGAAGGAGTTTGAAACTGTGGTATTGGGCGAATGTACGTAATGACAAAGCGGAGTGATATGGTGGGTATGTCGCAGTGTGAACAGTAAGAAGAAGGTTGAATGGATGTGATGTGGTTCTGGAGTGATAAATGTGATAAGCTGGTGGCTGTAACGTTGATCAGTGGGCAAATTTAGCTGAATGTGAATGTGGCAGTGGTATGAAATGTAGGAAACAAATGAAATGTATGTTATGTAGTTGAATGGAGGATCGCGCGATGCTTATTGGGTTGGTCGAATTCAGGTAATAGTTTTGGTTCCGATTCGAAGCAGATTTGAAGAGGAGCGTGATTGGTTTATGGATGGAGGAATGTTGATTGTTGTCTAGAAGGTATGCAGTAGTTTTTATGTTGATATGAAGACACAGAAATGCACAAAATTTGAAGGGCACAGGCAGTTTGGTGATGATGTTATGTAAGAGGGACGCATAGTGATGAAAAGGAAGGGTGACTGGGCAAAGATGTGATATGGTCAGGGAGCTTGTATGTAATATTTTGCATAGGGGATTGAAATGGAACAGTGGATGGCTGTGATGTGCACTGTGCACAGTTGGAGCTGTAAGTAGAAGTAGGCAGATGTTGTGTAAATTTGAAATGTAAAATTGTCTGAAAACTTGCGATTGTAATGCAAAGCAAAAAAATTGAAATGGAATATTTTTTTTCTTTTCAAATTGAATGTGTATTTTTTTTTAAAATATGTTAATGCAAATGCAACTAGAACTAGAAAACAAACACACAAACACAAGGCAAACAAAAATCACACACAGACACACAATAAAATCAAACAAAAATAATTCAAAAAATAGAAAATAAAATAAAATCAATTCCCCGGCAACGGCGTCAAAACTTGTTTAACGACAAATTTTCTATCGAGTTGGAAAATCGTCGAAAAATTAATAATAAAATTTAACCGCAAGCGTCCGGCATACAAAAGTTAGTATGCAGCGAGTACGGGTTGATCCATAGGAAAATGTTAGATTTTAAAATTCTATTCAATCAAATTAACCAAGATTTTTGATGTTTAAGCTAACTACTAAAAATTGCAAAACTAACAAGTACAAAAATGAATGAAAACTATGAGAATAAAATGATAATTTAGACATAATTCCACTCTCTAGATCATATAGTTCAACCAAATATGAAATTATGATCTCTCTTTTGGTCAGTAGTGAAATTAATTTTTGTGTTTATCATAAGTATAACATATTTGTGCTATTAATTAGCCCAATATAAAGCATCAAACTATAGCACAACCCCTAATACACATTTGACTCTCATGAATATGACAACAAAGTTGAAAGCAAAATCTATTTTAAGCATGGTCAATTAACTATTGTCGAGAAATATGGACCATCAAATTTTAATTTCAACAATCACTTCATTACCATTGACATATGTTATGAAGAGGTAATTATTGTTTGTGATTGTTTAAGCATAGCATATTTGGTGGCAACAATATATGCTATCAAATTCAAATTAAAAAAAACAAGTTAAACCACTTCATGCGTTCTCATTAAACACAAAAAGAGAGCAATAATTTTCAAAATGTTGAAGCTACATGATTAGAGGCTTCATTACCCCTAAATTGAAGGGATTAGCCTCTCATTTGTGTGACCATATCAACACAAGTAGCATGCAACATGAAACACAAAAAAGAAATATGAAAGCAAAGTAAAGGAAGGGCTATTCTACTTGTATAAAATAAAAGAAGATTTACACTACTTGCATAAATAAATAAATCTACACTACTAGCATGAAAGGAAAGAAACCAGAAAAGAAAAGAGCAATGTATTAAAGTTGCATAAGAAAATTACATAAAAGAAATGGTTAAGTGGCCATGAAAAATAAAGAGAAGCTTTCTTTTATTTCTGAGCTAAAACTAACTAAGAAAAGAGAGCCTAAGAGAGACTAAGGGAAGAGAGAATGGTTACATGAAACACAAGAGGTATTTATACAAGTTTAAAACCCTAATCCACTTTTTTAGGAACTACCCAAACTACCCTCTAAGGAAGTGTGGTGGCCAAGTAATCATTAGGTCCAAAAGTGTGCATGAAAGTGTAATGGCGGCCATTAGCACGTAGATTAGCTTCTAATTTGTACATGAATGAAGGTGGGTAGGTGGGGTCCTCCATGGTCCCAGACTTTGAATTATTTCCATCTTCATTCCTTTGTGTCTTCTTTGTGCATGAATGTATCTTCATGAAACCACTTATATTTGAGTTCAAATTCCTACACATAGTATAGAAATTTCCAATTAAATTTTATCAAATTAATTTATGCACAAAAATGACCATTTTATCCCTATTTGAAGATGAATATGTGACAATTTGAAAATAATTAGAATTTTGGTTTAAACAAGTTAAAACACCAAAAATGATCATTTATTTAATTTAAATAGATTAAATATAGTGGTAAAAATATACACATTTACGTGCACATCATTGTTGATAAGTCTTCTTGTTAACATTTTTCACGCTAGAAGGTCTTGAATCTCCGACCTTGTAATTATCTCATGGACTAATTATGGGTTGTTTAACTTGGCGAAGGAAAATGCAATCTAAGCGGCTTACCTGAATGGATGAGGAGGTTGCTCACACTACAACCTTAGAAGAAAATATCACTCCAATTTTCAACTTAGATGCGGTTGTACCAGGGCAACCATCAGCATCAGCTCAACAAGATGATGACAACACAAAAATAAAGCGCTTAGAACAGCAATTGCTCAAGGTACAGAACTTCTCAAGATGGCATTGTCCTAAAAATCTTCTAAAATAGAAAGCCCAACAAATGGGAACAAAGTGATCTCTCTATGGAGGAATACTAAGGCTTATGCAAATGAAAAAAAGAGAAAAATTGATTAACATCTTCAAAAAAGAAAGGCCGACTTCCAACCAAAGCTGATCATCAAGGAAGAATAATAGATAAATCTCTTGAATAGTCTGGTAGCTCCATATTGAAAGAATACTATCTAGACCAAAAAAATTACCTTGACGCAGAGGGCTATCCAAAAGATGCGGCAGAAAAACAATTAAAGATGTATTGAATGCTAAAGGGAAGATGACCCTCGATGAGAATGTGAATGATAGCGAGCGTTTGCAGCCTTTTACAAATGAAATCATGGCAACAGCTATTCCACCTTATGTAAAGATCCCGACTATGAAATATCATGGTACTACAGATCTAGACGACCACTTTATGTCTTTTGATTGCCAAATGAATCTTTATAATGCATCTGGAGTTGTTCGATGCAGATTATTTCCAGTCACTCTCCATGGGGCTACAGCTAAATGGTGTCGAAAATACCGAGAAAAGACTATCTACTCATGGAAGCAATTTTCTTATGAATTCTCTGCATAGTTTTGCATATGCAAGGACCCAATCATTGACAATATAGTTATGGCTAACATAAAAAAGAGACTGGGAGAGTCTTTGGGAGATTATCTTAAAAGGTTCAACACTGAAGCATTAAAGGCCGAGGACATGAATGACCGTGATAAGCTCATTGCTGTGCATTCCAAATTAATAAAGAATACCATGTTCTAGAACAACTCTTTGTTAATGGGTGTAAGGATCTACAAGACTTCCATTTTCAAGCTGACAAGTTCATTCGAATGGATGAGCTGTAACATGCTTAAAGGAAAGCGATTCCTAAAAAGGAAGGAGGAAGATTTGGACTGGATCAAGGGCGTAACAGAGCAAGATGGGAAGAACCTATTTCTAATTCAATCGTTTCAAACAAGCTATTATCTTACATATATGCTGTAGAAAAGGAGAGAGTCAATTTCCCAACTTCCTTCAAAGCTAAGAATTATCCAGAACAAAGAAAAGGAGATGACTACTATGTCTACCAAAAAGCATATGGTCGTAAGACTGACAAATGCAGAGTCTTGGTAGGAATAATTCAGAAGTTGATTTGTGAGGTCATTTGAAAGAGTTATTTGGGACAAACAGAAAATTCCATGAATAGTTGACAGTCCACAAAAGCCCCCTAATAATGCCGTTCATATTCTGGAGGAAGAAGACCCTTTGAGCTTAATCCCAGTGTTGAATAGGATCGATGTGATTCATAGAGGGCCACATCTAGCAGGGACTAGTAAAGAGGCAAGGAACATATATATTAAGGAGGCTAGAGAAGGTGTTCTCTCAGTCTAAGAAGAACCCCGCCTAAAAAATCCACGACCCAATATCCCTATGCCAAATCTTGTCATTATTCCTTAAGGGCCGAGGAAAGAGTTAATCACCCACGCAATGATCCCTTAATGAATACAACTCAGACTGGATTGTATATAGTGTCCAAGATTCTTGTGCATACTCTTTAAGCATGCCTTTGATAAGATGAACATCCCTAAGGACAAGCTAGAGGCCAACATGGAACCAATCTTCGAGTTCAACAACAAAGGGTCGAATCCTGTGGGACAAGTTAAACTGCTAGTGTGAATGAGGGTGCCACCATGTTGTCGGACTTTCGAAACTCTCTTTGTGATTATTAGCCAGCCATCCTATTACAATGCTTTCTTTGGCAGGCCTGCGCTTGATGAGATAGATGCTTATTTCTTGCCAAAGTATCTGATGGTGAGATTCTTGACCAAGAGAGGCTAGGGTATAGTCCATGGGGAGCAATTTAGCTCTTGTGAAATGTATTTTTATACAATTGACCAATATAAAAGGGAGTCTTCTGCTTACTTTGATTTTTCTACTGTTTTTCAGCCTTTGGATGATGGATTCTTACATCTAACATCCGAAGCAAAAATTATATCTAATAAAACTAAAAAACGTACATATGAAAGGTACATTCCTCCTGGAGGCAAGAGTAAAAGTGTCGATGGCAATTCTCCTCAAGAAATCCCAATCGTCAATGAATTTGATCGCCAAGCAGAAACAGAAAGAATAAAGCCCATAGAAGACCTTGAGGAAACATGCATATGTTCAGATGATTCCACCAAGGTAGTCGAAGAGGGAAAGGAATTGGATAGCAACTTAAAGAAAGACATAATCCAGTTTCTTAAGACCAGTAAATACGTCTTTGTTTGGTGTCATTCATATATGGTAGGGATTGATCCATCGGTCATGTGTCATGCGCTAAACATCAATCCGAAAGCAACCCTCATTAGACAAAAAATGAGATAATTAGATAGAGTACGATATGATGCCTTGAAAGAAGTCAAAAGACTCCTTGAAAATGAGTTTATTCGGGAAATTTATTACCCAAAATGGTTAGCCAACCTCGTGTTAGTAAAGAAATCGAATGGAAAGTAGAGGACTTGCATTGATTATAATAACTTGAACAAGGCTTGTCCGAAAGGCTATTTCCCATTACCGCAAGTTGATCGGTTGGTAGATGCAACTAGTGGGCACAAATTGTTATCTCTCATGGACGCATACTCTGGATATAATCAGGTACCCATGTTCAAGCCAGATGAGGAACACCCTAGTTTCATAACTGATTGGGGAATCTACTTGTACAAAACAATGCCATTCGGACTAAAGAATGCAGGGGGTACATATCAAAGGCTGGTCAACAGGATGTTCAAAGAATAGATTGGCCGAAATATGGAGGTTTATGTGGAAGTCTTGTGGGGCTAAAAATAATCTCGAAGATCTAGAAGAAATATTTAAAATCCTATGAAAATATCAGGTGAAACTGAACCCATAGAAATGCTTGTTCGAAGTCCATTCAGGGAAATTTTTAGGCTACCTTGTGAGTGCTCAAGGGATTGAAGCTAGCCCAGATCAAATTCAAGCTATCAAGGATATGGCCAAAACTAAAACTAGTAAAGAGGTAATGAGTTTGAACGAGAGTACAGCCGCTCTAAGCAGATTCATTTCCAAAGTGGATGATAAGTGTATCCCCTTTTTTGATGTAATTAAGAATATGAACTTTGAATGGGGGGAGATTGTAGGAAAGCTTTTCAGGAGTTAAAACGCCATTTGAAAAAGCGACCGATACTATCTAGTCCCGAGAATGGTGAAATTTTATACATATACAATGCAGTTTCAGAGCATGCGATTAGTTCAGTGTTGATTAGAGAAGGAAATAGAGCTCCACTTCTTGTATATTATCTAAGCAGACGATTAAAGGATGCATAAGTTCGGTACCCGGTTGTAGAAAAATTAGCTTATTGCTTGATACCCACAGTGCGAATACTAAGAGCATACTTTCAAGCACATCCAATCGGGATATTGACCAATTTTCCCCGCAAACAGGTTTTCTGTAGGCCGGAAACTTCAGGAAGACTGGTAAAATAGGGAATTGAGCTTAGCCAGTGTGATATTGAATTTCAGCCACGAGCCGCTGTTGTAACGACCTACTATTTTGGACCATTCAAATCGACAATAATCCACACATGTGAGACTTGAATAATTCAAAACAACAGTTTGTAATAAAATTTGGAGCAAATAAAACCAATCACAGAATCACAGACACAGAAATATCAGAATAACTCGCAGCGGAAATAAATTATCATAGTAGTTCATGAAGCTACTATACCAAAGTCTCAAAACAAATACATAATATCAGTCTGAAAACAAATATAATAGAAATCCCAAATACATAGAATTTCACTAATACAAGAGATGAAATAGAACAACTGAAACTGAAATTGACAGATAACTAGATAAGCAAAATCTCCAACGATTCCTAGCTCTAAAAAGAGAAATCCAACGCTGTGAATACTCAGGCTGACCCGAGCGTAATGTAAAACACAAAACACTCGAGTCAGGACATACATACTTATACAATGAAAACCAACTCAAGTGAACTATAGTAGTAATGCACAATAACATAAAGGATTCTTGGGATCGTCCATCCTCTAAGGATCCTTTTAACCATCAATTAAACAGTTATAAATGCCATCATAGAAATGCCTATATTAATGTAAACTATGCAAATAACAGTGCCAATGTGGCTAGGGTAGCGCAGAGCTGCATCAATCACTCACCACTAGTCACACTCTCAAATTGAAGGTGTACATCCAAAAATCACAAGGCATACAGAGAAGTGTACCCATGGTTAAAATTCCAAAAGTAAAATTCCAAAAAGGTTTATAATTTCGAATTAAAATCATTCATTTAAACCATAAAAAGGTGGAGTTATTATACCTTCAAATCAAATATTAAATTCCTAAAAATTAGCTTTTTCAGAGTTCATTTATTCACTTAAATACATTTGAAAAAGCTAATTTTTAGGAATTTAATATTTGAATTGTTTTCAAATGTAACTTATTGTAGCATTTTCTAAGTGCTACAATAAGTTACATTTGAAAACAATTCAATTCAGCAAAGACAACATTTAAAAACTGCCGTAATAGTTCAGGTTTTAAAATAAAAGATTAATTCAATTCAATAAAGACAACGTTTACAAAACTGCTGTAATAGTTCAGATTTTAGTTCAAAAATCTCATTTCAGCGAATTGCAGCACTTAACAAGTGCTGCAATAGCTCTTTCATTAGTTTTTAGCCTTTTAGTTCACTTCTGCAACTACAACACTTACAAAGTGCTGCAGATTCATTTATTCCAAATTTTAGTTCATTTCAGAAACGATAGCATTTCTGAAGTGCTACTAAAAGAATTTCCAGATTTACAATAGAATTTCATCAACAATTAAATTTCAATCTAAACCATTTTAACTTATAAAATTTCATATTTTCCACTTTGAAATGGTCATTTAAATACCCTTTAACTTATGATTTTTATAAAGTAAATTTCATACTAAAAATCAAGTCTTAATAATTCACATATAAAAATCAATGAACAAGTTTCCAAAATTTTTGCGTTTATTTTACACTTTAATTTAATTTACCATTTCATAAATTAAACTTAATTTTTATTTTATTTTCTTAACTTAACTTTTATTTCAAACCGAATTCCACATTTTCCAAGTTAAGTTATATTTCAAATTACACTTTTATGCATTCATTTATTTAACCATTTTAATTCATAGAAAAATCAATAACACTTCATTAAGTCATTTTGAATTCAAATTTAACCAAATTACCATATTTTATTTACTTAACTTAAACTCCATTTTTAAACAAAATCATAAATTTCAAAGTAAATTTATATTTTAAATTCAACTTTACCATTTGTTTATTTAACATATTTAACTTATAGAAAAATCACAAATACTTAATAAAAATCATTTTTAATCCAATTTAAATCAAAATATCATAATATAAAATTTTAAAATACTTAAAAATTTCATAAAAACTTTATATAAAATAACCACGGGTCTGTATAATATTTTCTAACCTAAGTCAAGTGATATGGATAATATATCATTTCAATCCGTAATTTACGAAGAAAAATCCGAGTTCTATCATTTCAAACCCGCAATCCCAAGTAAACGAAAATAAATAAAAATCGCTCGGGCCTATCATTTCAGCCAATAACGATTTTTCCTTATTCTACAGTCCATTCGGGTATGTATCATTTTAACCCATAGTGATTCTATTCTACAGGGAACTTGCAGTGTGATAAACAGAAACAATTAAACTTTATAGCAACATATGGCAGTAACAGATGATATGCCAGGTTTATAAATAGGGTTAACATCATATGATTCATATCATAGTTAGGTATAACATGATAAAATATTTCTACAGATTCACTTGGTGTCAATTCACAATTATATTATTATAAATGTCATGAGTGAATACTCACCTTTCGCTGGAGATAGCAAATCAAACTACACAAATGAATTCCAGAAAGCATGATACGACACGACACAGCACGACAATGGATTCAAGTGAGTGGAGAGAGCGAGATATTATCTTGTAAACAACCAATAACACAAACAATATAACATATGAATATACAACCAAAACAATATAGAAACAATTGGAAATTGAAATTAATAAAGGACAAAATGATTCGACCTTTCTTTAGCCATTCAAGAGCTTGACCAAGGAGACCATATGCTCGACCATGGCTGGATATAAACTCAGGTTATGGCATCACAAATGCATGACAATCATGGAGTAAGTGAACGGTAGAAGTTGCAACATGGGTATACAAAGAGACAAGGCTAAAGGTGAAGGGTTTGGTGCATTTTTGGCTCGGCTATGACCACATATAGCTTAGCTATGGTTAAGTACAGTTCTAGACAAATCTGGTCAGTGGTGAAGAGGCGGCCAGAGGTGAAGCGGCAGCTGGTGGTGGTGGCTAAGGGGGTGGCCAAAGTGAAATAGGAAAGGTAGGTGAAGTTTTGTGTTCGGCTAACATGTTTTGGAGGGGTGTTTGCAAAGTTTTATGGTGATGCTCAAATGAAGTCACGGCCTGTCATGGTCAGAGGAGGAGGAGCGGTTGCTGCTAGATGGAGGAGGTGATGGTCCATGGAGATGGTGGTGGAGTAGTGGCCGAGCAAGCAAGAGGAAAAGGAAGGCAAAAATTTAATGAAACATAAGAAAAGAAGAAGGAGATGAAGCCATTTCTAATTTTTTTCTCTTTAGTCGTGAGTTTGGATGAAGAAAAGTATTTTTCGTGTGAATGAGAAGAAAAAAATACACAGCAATGCAAAGATGAATGGCCAAAAGATGAAATGAAAAGGCAATAGCAAATGAAAGGACAAGTACATGAAAAGTCTCAAGAAAAATGAAAGGTTTTTGACTCTTTGTATTTCAATTTCTTTTATTCAAATTAAACAAATAAAAATTCAGCAAATAAAAATAAAAAGCTGAACAAAATAAAGTGGAAATGAAAATAAAATAATATCTAAGGAAAATAGATAATAAATAAAGAAAATACGATATTTAATTGAAACTAGAATTAAAAAATATAAACAATGTACAATTAACATTGGAAAATTATAACCACCGTTATCCCGCCTTTTGGCAAGGCCGAGATATCAAGGAACTGGTTCCAAGCTTAAGATCAATCGTCCTAGGTATCGAGCATGCACAGGCTTGCTATGGATATCGATGAATTTTTTCCGAATCCGGATCGAGCTACAATTGATATGACACGACAAGCACAGCCAGGGAAGCCTGCATTCCAAATTTAAAGTCAATCCGAGTTCGTATGCTCGAGTTATGATCGATTCAATCTGGAGGAAACGGCCTCGTTTTCGTATCCATCAGTGAACCACAGTTCGACTCGATCCAGTTCGTATCCATCACCCACTTCACATCGGTCAATTCCCATGAGTTCGTATCGATCTAGTTGGCAGTATTCGAATCCATCGAGTTCGTATCGATGGACTTTGTACCCATCAACAGATAATGCACCTCGTAATGATCGACCAGTATCTACTTCGCATCCATCATAAAAGCCTCTATTCGAATCCATATGAACGGAGCAATTCGTATCCATCGGCTGTCCTTAGTTCGTATCCATCAATGACAGCAAGTCACTGTTTCATATCCATGAAATAACTGCCCTATTCGTATCCATCCACTTTCGTTGGTTTGAAACCATCATGAAGCTACTGTTCGAAACCATAAGAGTGTGTTAGTTCGAATTCATCAGTCAGCTACTCTTCGTCTCCATCGCGGGTCCATGTTCGAATCCATCAGTCAGCTACTCTTCATCTCCATCGCGGGTCCATGTTTGAATCCATGTGCAAAGACTTATTCGCGTCTCTTTGCGCTAAAATTGGTCACAAACCCCAAATACCGTGAAAGCACCATTGTATGAACACAAATCAGTGATATTCAAGCACAAATATCAGATCTCAGCAAATATCGAACAGCAATTCAGAAATAATGAACAAAGACACAATATTGATAGTGGTTCGGCCATCTCCGGCCTACGTCCACTTCAAAGTTTTATCCTTTTATTGATTATCCTTGATGGTTACAGATGATTACAGCAGTAATAATGAAGAATTTCGAGTACAATAGTTGTGTTGAAGTATAGAAACGAATTTGGCAGAGTCTGGGCGTCCAATAGCCAAAAAGATCCCTTCTCTGTAGGCTTCAGGGTGCTATTTATAGGCGTTGGAGGCTGATATTGCGCTCAAACTTCAGGAGACTCCTTCTGGCACGTGAGTGGGCCCACGCGACCGACCCCACAAGGTTTCGACTCGATCTGTGATCGATACAAAGTGATTTCGTATCCATCAAAAAATGATCCAATCGAGCTGAAACATGGCAGGAACATTCCTTTCCTTGCATGCAAGCTGCTGTGAAAATTTCATTGCATTTGGATCAGTGGATCTTGAGTTATGATCGATTCGAAATTGGGTTTTCCATTGGCTGTCGTCTTCGAACCCGCCAGTTCGAATCCATTACCTTCGACTCCATCTGAAGCACGTGCGCGCAATGACGTGGCGCTATCCTCCCGGTTCGATTCGAATTATGCGGCGTGTTGACTCCACTTGGTGCGCCGAGTTGAACGCTTCCTTCTTAGAGACGCGCATGTATCCACGCTTCATGCTTGCATGTGCCCATCACTCCTTCATGTACTCAATCGTTCGCTCTCGTATCGATCGCAAGGGGAGTATTTCGTATCGATCCGATCGATACGAAAATGTTGAATGCTATCGATACGAATGGAAGGCAAACAGATGGGTACGAAACCATGCACGATGATGGATACGAACGAAGCCTTACCTGATGGATACGAGCGAGATTTTACCTGATGGATACGAAAATGTCAAAGTCCATCTGCTATCGATACGAAAGTATCGATTCGATGTACGCCACCTCTTCCCATCCTGACCGTTACGAAACTATCGAGCCGTGCCCATGCCTATCGATACGAACAGTATCAATTCAAAGTCCTTTATCCTGCTCGTCCTTGGGATCGATACGAACACTATCGAGCCGAATCCAACACCTGACCGATGCGAACTTCACTGAGCCGAATCCATACCAATCGATACGAAGTGTATCAATTCGAACCATCATCTGACTGGTGCGAAGACGATCGATACGAACTCCTAAGTGCCTGATCGATACGAACTGTATCGATTCGAACCATCCTTGCGTGCCGATGGGTTCGAACAGTATGTTCTTCCTACCTTGCATCGATCATATCTTCTTCATACGAACTCTGATTAACCTGAAATTTGAAACATAGCATTTCCTAATCCTTATCATCATCTCCAATCAATTTCGTCCCGATCGGAGCTCAACCAAATTTTGACGTCATCGATTGTAGCCTTGCTTTCAATCGATATCCAATCTCGATGTCCATCATTCCTTGCCAATTTGTTGATATTTCAGTTTTGACCAAAAAGTGGGATAGCACTTTTCCCCCCAAAACATGCCTTTTGATAAGAAGGCGTGTTTTGAATAGTTCCGATTCCAATATCCAAAGCCCATAGCCATATCGCCAGAGTATGTCATCCTTGACTGCCCCGAGTTGATGCCCAATTCCAAATCTAATAACCAAGGCCTTAGCCAATCCCTTATCCATCCGAACTCGACAACCGAGTCCTAATCCATCCTTCTCCAATAGCCAATAACCGAATTCAGGACCTCTCCGGGTCGATATCCGAATCCATAACCTCTCCGGGCTCTTGCCTAGCGTAATCCACACTTGATGACCTTGGTCCAGTGTCCCTGGACGTTGAGCTAACTTCTCCGGGTTCTTGCCAAGCACAATCCACACCTGACGACTGTGGTCCAGTGTCCCTAGACGTTGTACAAAGTCATGGCTTAAGTCCTAAGCCGAATCCTGGTCTCTCCAGACCCTTGTTGAGCATAATCCATACTCAACGACCTGAAAATAACAATTGATAATACAGGGCCTAAGTCCTATGCCGAATCCTGGTCACTCCGGACCCTTGCCGAGCATAGTCCCTACTCGACGACCTGAATGAGTCAATTTACCACGTTCGGGCAAAGTGACTCACCCCCTGCCAGGCATAATCCATACCCGACGACCGTTTATCAAAAACCAGATAAAAATCCAATCAAAATCCAATCCAAAATCCAAATCTAAAATCCAAATCCAAAATCCAAATCCAAAATCCAAAACCGAAAACAATCATCCAAAGGAAAATCAAATCAAAAACAAGCAAAACCAGGAGCTCAATCCAAACTCCAAAACCAAATCCAAAAAGAAAAGCAGCGTTCAATCCAAAAGAAAACGATAAATTTCACAAACCATAGCATCGTAGTTTATCATCATTCATAGCATGCCTTGGGGCTATCTCCTTCCCCATACATGTGTAAATGGCTTGGTTGCTTGCCAGTAGTTCGCTACTTATTTCACATTATCCTGATCAGTGGATGATCAATCGACCATCATTCCTGGGCCTCCCACAATCGTGGCTTGAGGTAGGCGGTGGTTGCCCCTGCTCCGCCGTTGCATTCCGAGTTCCGACATATTGTGGCAGCAGTCCCTTCCTGACATGCTCCTCGATTATATCCTTTAAATGCCTACAACTGTTGGTGTCGTGTCCATCCAAATCATGGAAGAGACAATGCCTTCCTGATGTCCTCTCCCGTTCTGATGGTTCCCTCTTAGCCGGCCTTCTGTAGGGAAGGCGATTCCGAGTATCCTGGTATATCCGCTCCAGCGTCTCGTTTAATCCTGTGTATGTGGAAAACTTCGGATCCTTCCATCGCTTCCTATCTTTTCTAGAATCATCGTCTAACTTCCTTTTTCCTTTGTCTTTATCCGAACCTTTGCTGGATGGTCCTCTTTCCTCAATTGCATTAACCTTTTTTAACTTTAGATCCATACTCGCATCTTCTTGCCGAAGGAACCTCTCTGCCTCGTGAAAGAACTCATCGAGATCCTGTAGGGGATCTCTTATCAAAGATACCTTGAAATTCGAATCCTCCCTGACTCCTGATACTGCCGCCATCAAAACCATCGATGGATCAGGCCGATGCACCGAAGCAACCGCGACACTGAATCGAGTTAGAAAAGCTCTAAGCGATTCATCCATCCTTTGCTTTACCTATGTCAATGTCATCACATTCTTCGGCCTCTTGACGTGAACCCGAAACTATCCCAAAAACTTTTCCACCAATTCCCTCCAAGTTCTGATAGACCCTTCTCCCAGCTGCCTAAACCACATTGCAGCTAGGTCTGTCAAGTATAATGGAAAGCATCGTGCCATTACTTCCTCCGATGTCCCCAGCACCTCCATGTGTCTGGTGTACCTCATCAAGTGACCAGTTGGATCTGCTTTGCCATCATATACCTCCACGCTAGGTAGCTTGAACTTAGGTGGATTCTGAGCCATCCTTATTTCCCGAGCGAACGGACTCCTATTCACCCCTTCCAAGTCTCTGTTGGTTAAACCACCTCACACGGTTCTTCTAATGATCTCCACTAATCCAGTATTTTCTGTTAGGGGTTGCCCCCCATGCCCCCGAGGGAACTCCGGCACATACTCTTCATGGGGCTTACTAGCAGCAATGTTAGTCCTGGCCTGTTGAACTCCTTCCAAAGGCCCTCCTGTGTTAGATCCTGTGGCCTGCCCCCAAGCCCTTGTTGGTTGCCTTCTGGCTCCGCATCCCGTCCTTCATTGGGTCCCACGGCCCTAGTCCCTTGTCCTGCATCCACAGCCGCTATAGTCGTTCCTAAGTTCTGCGTCCCTACAACTCTCGTCTGCTCAAAGAAAGTCTGCATCATTTCCTGCTGACTTTTCAACAACCTCTCCTGCAATGAATTTGCCATAGCTTCCATCTCATCCCGGGTTATGTAGATCGAAGCCTGTCCTTCCCCAGCTCCGGAGGATGCTTGTTGACTTCCTTCCTGTTGTCTTCTCTCAACCCTTTGCCTTCTACTATTTTGCCTTGTCATTGTCCTCAAGTCCAAACTTTTCAAACTCTTCAAATCTGAACTTTGAATCCGATGTAGCGGGTGCTAGTCCTTCTCAGTGAAAGCACTAAAGTGTTTGCGCCAAAATTGGTCACAAAACCCAAATGCCGTGAAAGCACCAGTGTATGAACACAAATAAGTGATATTTAAGAACAAATATCAGATCTCAGCAAATATCAAACAGCAATTCAGAAATAATGAACAAAGACACAATATTTATAGTGGTTCGGCTATCTCCGGCCTACGTCCACTTCAAAGTTTTATCCTTTTATTGATTATCCTTGATGGTTACAGATGATTACAGCAGTAATAATGAAGAATTTCGGGTATAATAGTTGTGTTGAAGTATAGAAACGAATCCGGCAGAGTCTGGGCGTCCAATAGCCAAAAAGATCCCTTCTCTGTAGGCTTCAGGGTGCTATTTATAGGCGTTGGAGGCTGATATTGCGCTCAAACTTCAGGAGACTCCTTCTGGCATGTAAGTGGGCCTACGCGACCGACCCTACCAAGTTTCGACTCGATCTGTGATCGATACGAAGTGATTTCGTATCCATCAAAAAATGATCCAATCGAGCTGAAACTTGGCAGGAACATTCCTTACCTTGCATACAAGCTGCTGTGAAAATTTCGTTGCATTTGGATCAGTGGATCTTGAGTTATGATCGATTCGAAATTGGGTTTTCCATTGGCTATCGTCTTCGAACCCGCCAGTTCGAATCCATTACCTTCGACTCCATCTGAAGCACGCGCGCGTAATGATGTGGCGCTATCCTCCCGGGTCGATTCGAATTATGCGGCGTGTTGACTCCACTTGGTGCGCCGAGTTGAACGCTTCCTTCCTAGAGACGCGCACGTATCCACGCTTCATGCTTGCACGTGCCCATCACTCCTTCATGTACTCAACCGTTCGCTCTCATATCGATCGCAAGGGGAGTATTTCGTATCGATCTGATCGATACGAAAATGTTGAATGCTATTGATACGAATGGAAGGCAAACAGATGGGTACGAAACCATGCACGATGATGGATACGAACGAAGCCTTACCTGATGGATACGAGCGAGATTTTATATGATGGATACGAAAATGTCAAAGTCCATCTGCTATCGATACGAGAGTATCGATTCGAAGTATGCCACCTCTTCCCATCCTGACCGATACGAAACCATCGAGCCGTGCCCATGCCTATTGATACGAACAGTATCGATTCAAAGTCCTTTATCTTGCTCGTCCTTGGGATCGATACGAACACTATCGAGCCGAATCCAACACCTGACCGATGCGAACTTCACTGAGCCGAATCTATACCAATCGATACGAAGTGTATCGATTCGAACCATCATCTGATTGGTGCGAAGCCGATCAATACGAACTCCTAAGTGCCTGATCGAATATCGATTCGAACCATCCTTGCGTGCCGATGGGTTCGAACAGTATGTTCTTCCTACCTTGCATCGATCATATCTCCTTCATACGAACTCCGATTAGCCTGAAATTTGAAACATAGCCTTTCCTAATCCCTATCATCATCTCCAATCAATTTCGTCCTGATCGGAGCTCAACCAAATTTTGACGTCATCGATTGTAGCCTTGCTTTCAATCGATCTCCAATCCCGATATCCATCATTCCTTGCCAATTTGTTGATATTCCAGTTTTGACCAAAAAGTGGGATAGCAGTGTCCATCGAGTCAACGAGCCTGGGTGATGTGTTATTCTTCGACACAAGCAAGGCAAAATTCATGGAGTCGACACGGTCAACTCGGAGCAAAGAACGGATCGATGCGAGGTATGCGTGCCACATCACCACGAGAGCACGTGCAGGTGATCGATTCGAAGGAATCGATTCGAATTGGTCGATTCGAATTGGACAGCCACCGAGAAGCTCCATTTCGTATCGACGATATCTAAAGATATACTGATCCAAATGCCGTGAAATTTTCACAGGAGATTGCACACGAGCCGAGGAACGTTCACACCAAATTTCAGCTCCATCGGATATGATCTTGATTGATACGAAATGATTTCGTATCGATCACAGATCGTGTCGAAACTTTCTGGAATTGGTTGTGTGGGCCCCCTCACGTGCCAGAGCGAATCTCCCGAAATTTGAGCGAAGTCTCAGCCTTCTACGCCTATAAATAGAGCCCCAAAACCTACAGAAGAAGGGGCTTTGGATTCTGAAGCACCCAAACTCTACCGGATCGAGATTTACACCATATTCTTGTTGTTGATTTCGAATTTCAAGTTGTATTTTGCTATTGTTCGTTGTAATCGCTTGTAATCGCTGAAAGAGAATCATTAAAGTTACAAAAACTTCATACTGGACGTAGGCAACACGTCGAACCACTCTAAATCGTTTGTTTGTGCATTTACTTTCTCGTTGTTTGGAGTTTTTGTTAGATAATCCTCATTTTAAATTTATATTTTTCACTGTTATCTCTTTAAAAACTTTCGAAGAGTATTGTGTCCAATTTTGGTGCAAACACTTTGGTGCTTTCACTGAGAGAACTCAGATTTTCTCCTGCTCGTTGGATCTGTCATCGATACCGAATTGAATAAATCTAAGAGAGAGATCCAGATCGCTAATTCGAGTTCCTTCCCTTCTATTCAGATTTTCATAAAGTCTAGGAAAGGAGTTCAACCCCCAAGATGGTTAGCACAAGAACCACCTTCAACGCTATCAATCAAGAAGACCAGGGTAGACAGAATCCTGCGCCGCTACCTCCCTCTAACCAAGACGCTACCGGATACTCGAAACCATCAGGTCCGGTTACCCGACAAGAGTTCCAACTGTTGCTTCAAGAGCTGACCCAAAGTCGGCAACAACTAACAGAACAACTACACACTAATGCCGAGCTGACCAACCCGATGAATCGCCAGAAGCGGAGGAGATCCAGGAGAGATCATGCTTCTCACTCCCCAGCGAAAGTTCTTCCTCTTTTGATTATCATCATCGATCTCCACGACCCCAACTAGATGGGAGTCACATACAAACTGCTGGACATCAACCGGCAATGACCGTTGGACAGCTGAGAGTTGGTCCATCGGCCAGTTTCTAGACCGGGCCCTCCTCTCGAGGGGGTACCGCTCCTCACTACACCACAGATTACCGCGCTACGACCGCCGCGGATGAACCAGGGGTCGATGCCCAAAATCAGTCGCACCTGGACCTTCGTCATCATGGACGTACTCCTGAACCATACGTCCCGGATGATTATGAGCCGAGAAGGCGAGATTTGGACCGTCGACAGCATCCGGTCCAACCTCAGAATGTGGGACCCAACCACATTTTGGCTCAAAACACACAGAATGTACAAATGCCGGATCTCCCGCCATGATACGTCAGATGATCCGTGAGAGCCAGGGTCTCACAAATGATGACTGGGGAATTTCCCAAAATCACACTCCTTTTACCGATGATATACTTACTGCTGAACCCCCTCGACGATTCAGGATGTCGACTCTGCCCGTGTACGAGGGAAACTCCGACCCCAACCAACATATTCTGAAATATGAATGGTCGATGAGCGCTGCTAGAGCTGACGATGCAGTGAAGTGTCGTAGTTTTCCCATTTCCTTAGGGGGAATCGCTACCATGTGGTTCACCCGACTGCCACCTCGATCCATCTCCTCATTCGACCAGTTGGCCATAAAATTTGTTGAGCAATTCCGCAAGGCCAAAAGCTGTCAACACTTTGTCTAGCGTCACCCAAGCTCCTAGAGAGACACTCAGACACTACTTAGAGAGATTCCATGCTGCATGTGCGGAAATCAGCAATTCGAACGATAACTTCATTCTTATGTCGTTGACTAAGGGGATTGACCCCGATTCTGAGTTTGGCAACTGGTTGGCTGGAAAACCACCTGCATTATTAGACCGTTTCTACTCCAGGGCGGCTCAATTCCTGAGAAGGGAAGATGCAAACAGTCTAGGAAGCATATTGATGCAGGGCCAAGCACGGAAGGGATCCAAAGCAATGTCGCGTTCAAACAGTCCGATGAGAGTTCCGGAAAAGTTCAGTTGAACGTTCAAAACAAACAAACTCAGCGGAGGAAGAGCGTGAATCAAACTAGAAAGCGAGATCAGAACCGTGGCCCACCGTGGAAGAATCCTATGTTTGACAGTTACACTCCTTTGAATACATCACTGGAGAACTTGTATTTACAAACCTGTAATACAATTCAATACAAAAAACCTGCTCCAAAACCGTCGTCAGAAAGGTAAATCCAGATGGGAAAATTTTGTAGGTTCCATGAAAGCTACGGGAAAAATACAAATGAATGTCGTCACTTGCAAGATCTCGTGGAAAAATTGATTAGAGAAAGAAAGCTGAAACAGTTTGTGCGGGCGCCGCAGCCTGGAGCAGCGGGCCCATCGAATCAAAATAATGAACCCGATCGACCGAGACAGGAGTACTCTACCTGTCCCGCCGGAGATTAGTGATAAACGCCGTTAGTGGAGGACCCACTTTGTCAAGAGCCTGGAACGACGAGGATCTTCGCCACTGTTACACATGATAGGATTTATTTAGTCTATGAATATTTTGCAATTTTCTTTGCATTCTGTAGTTTGAATTTGTAATAAGGCACTGTCTTTGCCATGTTTTTTCCATTCCAGCAATAAATTACTATCTCTTCGAGCTAGAGTTGTGATTCACCGAATGCGACATTCAACAATCACGACGCACGGAGAGCTAAGTTCCATCGCACGGTGGAATTTATTCAAATAGCGAGTGACTGTGATACGACCGGCCACTCACTAAGTGAAACCTCAGCTCGGGGGAAAGCCATCACATCAAAGGCTGAACTGGACCAACACACGACAGTCCTATAACTAACTCCACTTTTCCAAAGTGCGAATTGGAGTATAAACATCAACTCTAGGTCCCCAGAGTGCGGACCGGAGTATAAAAACCAACTCCAAATTCCCGGAGTGCGAATTGGAGTATAAACATCAACTCTAGGTCCCCAGAGTGCGGACCGGAGTATAAAAACCAACTCCAAATTCCTGGAGTGCGAATTGGAGTATAAACATCAACTCTAGGTCCCTAGAATGCGGATCGGAGTACAAAAACCAACTCCAAATTCCCAGAGTGCGAATTGGAGTTTAAACATCAACTCTAGGTTCCTAGAGTGTGAACCGGAGCATAAACACTAACTCCAAATTCCTAGAGTGCGAGTTGGAGTATAAACACATAAATGCGGTTCGGGAGAGGGTGGACCCATCCGCCTAATGACTTCGGTCGTATCCTAACCAAGTTTGGGGAGGATGGACCCGTCCGTTTAACGACCTCGCTTGTTAACTCGGGGTGGATGTGATCCGACCATCCACGATCCCGACAATTCCATCGTTCCCAGAGTGTGAATGAATTCCTAAAAAGCCCAAACAGATGTGACGGACCATCTGTCGGCTAATTCCAAGTTCCCAGAGTATGAATATGAGTGTAAACATCAATTCCAGGTTCCCGGAGTGCGAACCGAAACGTACATGCTAACTCTAAGTTCCCAGAGCGTGAATTGGAGTATAAACATCAATTCCAGGTTCCCGGAGTGCGAACCGAAACGTACATGCTAACTCCAACTTCCCAGAGCGTGAATTTTAGTACAAACATCAATTCCAGGTTCCCGGAGTGCGAACCGAAATATAAATGCCGACTCCAAATTCCCATAATGTGAATTAGAGTACAAAAATCAAGTCAAAATTCCTAGAGTGCGAACTGTGTTACAAACATCGATAACTCTCAAATTCCCATAGTGCGAACCAGATTATCGATCACAGATTATCCTAAGTCCCCGGAGTGTGGACATGTGCTCAAGATTTGCAATAGGTGCGATCGACCACCGAAATACAAATGTCGGTCCCCGGAACTGGGGGCAAAAGCTTAAATGTTAATCACTAACCAAAGTGATACAATGTCCAAAATTCAACTCATTCATCGATTACGACTTGTGATCAAGATTTTCAGACTTGGCAAATAAAACGAGCTCAACTTGAAGGTAAAAACACCACAAGTGCACTGAACCGAACTTCAAATACTGCAAATACTTAAGCATAAAAGAAATAAGAGTTGAAGCAAAGAAACTAAATGTCATTTCAACTAACTGTATGTCAAGATTCATGTACAAGTTATTCCAAAAAATTCCTACTAGCAGGGGGCCGAGCCTGCATCTATACATGGCTATGAAAGAAAATAAAAGCAACTTCCTAACTGCAAAAAAATGCGCCAGAAGGGGATTATCTACTTTTTCTGATTCGGCTTTTTCTTCGACGAGGAACCACTGGAACCGCTAACAGTCTTTCGCTTCGAGCCCTTACCCTTTGGCGGATCATCCTCTGATGAAGGCATGATATCGACATCTTCCTCCGAACTTGAATATAGAGGAATATTCTCTTCGAGAGGAATCAGATCCACAACTGGGGGCGAAATGGGCATGTTGGTAACGACGGGCGTGTCCCCGGAAGATATCACCATAAGAGGAGTGGGGCCAACCGCCGTCGTAACACTCTCGGAACTACCACCGTGTGCTGCCGCCTCCATCTCTGCATTGATTTGAGCCAGTATCTCGGCTTCAAGAGCGGCACCGGCTTCACGGTAGGCAGTGGTGGACTGTGACGAAGCAATGGAAGCTGGTGGGAACACGCCAAGAACGAATGGCATGTCCATAAAAGGGTCGCTATGTCGGCCCAGGAGCTAATTCACCATCTGCTCGTCAAAAGAAACTGTGCTCCCTTGTGTCATCTCAATCGATGCGACCACAGTTGTGGTAACCGCCTCGGTAATGATGGCCTTCTGCCCTTGATGCAACTCTTGGATCGCTGGAGGCACATCTGATGTAGCTTCAGTCACTGAGCAAAGAAAAAGAACAAGTTGTCAATACACGCTTCAATACAAAAGTTCAGACACACAGTAGATTTGTGCAGAGTACCTTTCTCTGCTAGACTCATGGCTGGCTGAATAGCTTCTGAAGGATGTTCTCTTATGGGGGATAAGAGTGGCTGCTCAGGGTCATAGCCTGGAACCGCCTGCGACTCAATCACTAGTGTCGGCTCGGATCCAGATGAAGTAATCATCTCAAAACTTGTAACCTGATGTGCGACGCCAGAGCACTCACTAACTTCTAGATGTTGGGTGCCCAACCTTTCTCTTGCATGAGAGATCATAGAATCGTGGAGAATTTTCTTTTCATCTTCGCTTAAAATGCAGTTCTCCAATTCAAATTCATCGAGAGCACCACCCGACAGCATCGTCTTCTCTTCTTCAACTAACAAATTCCAAGTATTAAATAGGTGTGTGGGGTAATCGTCGAGCCACACCAAGTTTCTGTGCCTCAGTACATTGGCATTATAAGTAAATCTCTGACTCGAGTTTGCTCTCTGCCAACCGAACTTTCTCGTCAACTCCGGCTTCCACCTCGCGGACCTTTTCCATGGCCGCGTCCCTCTCCCTCCGAAACTCCACCGCTTGATCGTACGCCTTCTGTGCGGAAATGTTAGCACCGTCCCTCTCATTCATGAACTCCGAGACTTTGGCCTTTAGCTCACTCAACTCCTTCAGGAATGCATCCCGCTCGGCGGCTACGATGGTATTCCGGTGGCCCATGTCCTCCACCGTGGCATAATGCTCGCGCTTCATCCTGTCCATTGCCGCCTGAGCCTCAATCTCAGATTTGCGAGAAGACTCGGCCTCGCTACTGAGCGCTTGAACAATCCGGTCTTTCTGGCCAAGTTCTTTCTCTAGTTTCTCAATCATGGCCGCTCGGTCGAAGGCCACCTTAGTTGCTTTCTTCGCGGTTTTTGACCATTCATGGTACTGGAAAAATATATCGGCAAGATAACCATGCATCATGGGTTCGACCGACGCTGGCACCCTTTTCAAACGCGGAGGAAAGACGAACCCATCGAAGCAAATGTCAGGAAAATCTTTCTTCAGCTAAGCAAGCCTCGCTGCTCCTTCCCCCGAAGGCTCGGTTAGTACCTGCTCTGTTGTTGCGGGGGCCATAATCTCAGTCCTACGGTGAGTTTCAGGCCTTGATGATTGGGAGGACGGCATGTGTCGCGGAGCTTCTGAAGGTCACGAGACGTGGGCAGGAGGCTGTGCCGAGACTCTAGGAGGGGGTGTGCGAGATCGAGACCAATGCCTATACTCTTTATCTCTGTCAGAGCGTTCATGACTCGAGTACCCCTGGTCATAGTCTCTATCTCCTTCTCTCCTATATGATTTATAATATGATGAAGACTTGCATTTGCTGCGAAGGCTGCCAAGCATCGAGCTTCGACCAGATATGGTATCTGCGAAGCGAAAACATAAAACGAAGTTAGTAATCTCTCACGGTGAGCGCATTACATTCAGAAATTGTGTTGTGCCGTGAAGTGTGTATGTATGTGCAACCCCCGACCAACCGGATGTGTCAACCGCACTAATGAGCAGAGACTCGCTTAAAACTAAAGCTTGCTGGAGCTCATCCAATCCGGCATCATGATGTAGGGACACGTCGTTCGGAATTGGAAGATTAGCGAGCCCTTCAAAAAGATTCTCCAATCTAGGGAGAGACACCTCCGAAATTCTAATTCCGGAGGTGGGCCGGGACGTGACAACAGATTTCCATCTTCCCATTTTAGATGGCTTAGAAACGGCTGCATTGCCTTCTCTCTGCTCTTCGATATCCTGGGCTACATCCACTGGTTCGCCCAACAGTTCCTCATCGATGTGAGTCTTTTCGGAGTCAGCCTCCTCAATTGTGAAAACTCTAGGTTTTCTTCGTTTAACTCGTTCTTTCGAGGCAGTTCTCAATGCACCATCGAGCATTATACTTTGTCTTCGCTCGATCAGCCCAAGAATCCTAAGATTCCTATCCGTCAAGAGCAATCCGATATTCCTCTCTTCACTTGGGATTTCTCGGAAAACCCGAACTATCTCCTTGAAATGTTCACCCTCGGGTCGCTGCATTATTGCTGAAAAGAAAGAGAGATGTGAGTTCGACTTCATCTATATCAGTTTTATCAACTACCCGAGAAGGTGGCAATACTCACGTCTAAATAGCCATCGCCTGGCAAATCCTAGAGGGCAGCGAACGTAGAACCACTCTGTCTTAAAGTAGCTCAGTCTAGTCCAAGCCCCTGTGACACTTGGCAATTTCTTACCGCCTCCAGGAATGTGAAAGATGGACTATCAGTCCGACTCTTGAAGTTAAACAAGTATTTGATCTCAATTGGAAGTAGCGGTCGATAGAGATACTCCATAAATGCAATGAACAAGCTATTGAGCGAGGCATATCCATTCAGGTGTAGCTGGGGGGGGGGGATCCCCAAAAACGACAATACTTCTCTTATATACTGGTTAAATGGAGGGAGTGTCCCAGCTGCGCACGCATGACGATTGAATGCAGTATATCCCTCCGGTGGATTGTGCGGTCGGTCATTTGGTCCCGGCAATAATACGTCGTCCATCGACAGACCATGCCTTAAGCATATTCTTCCTAGCATGTCCTCCGAAATGTTGGACGGAACAGAGTCTGATGGGTTACTAATGAAGGATGCGTCAGGTGACTCGTCCGAAGCTGGACCGATGACTTCGGCCTCGATGTCCGGTATTTCAAGTCTGGGAGGAGTCGAACTTTGAGTTTCTTGCGGCTGCGAGCTTGAAGTTTCCATAACTAGCTAACTCACGAGAAATCATCATTAGATGCTGAAGAGCCCGTGTGTTCCCCTCGTGTAGAGTGTGTGTTGTGCAGTGCAGTGCTGTGCATTACTTGAAAAGATTCCGCAGAGTCAAAGAAAATATGCAAACGACAAAGCTTCGAAGTCCAGCTATAATGACCGTCATCGCTGACCGTCACAACCGTACTATTAAAATGCTGGTGATCGATTTGAGTTAAAGTTCATCATCGTGTCACTAAGTTACAGTTCCATCGATGAGCTTCGAAAGGCAGTTAAGTGTGCAGTTTGACAGTCAAGTTCAGATATGCAAGAATGAAGCTCATCGGAGTCATGCTATCAAGAGTTCAAAGTTTCATATCCATCAAAGATACATGTTCAAATCGATCGCAGGAAGCTTTTTCGTATCCATCAAAATGCACGTTCGTATCGATCCCAGGGGGCATGTTTCGAATCGATCGTCCATGGCCGAGTTCGTATCGATCAAAAATGGATGAATTCGAATCGTTCCTTGATTGCCTGTTTCGTATCGGTCAGGAAGGACTCTGCTAAACATCGATCATGTTCAAGTCGATACTTTTCGTATCGAACGTAAAAGTAAAATTCGTATCGACCTAAAGCAGAGAACTTCGAAATGACCGATTACTTATTTTTCATATCGATTATTTCGTGTCGATACGATCTACCACCATCATAATCGGTACGAACTGCATCATCTCCATTAAAATACTCCAAGGATCGATGCGAAATCCAAGGAGAAATATCAACGCCTTCATCGATTCGAACGCGAGCCACCAGATCGATCTATTTTTTGTCTTTTCCACTCTTTCTTCTCCAATTTACAGGAGCACCGCCATGGCCATTCATGACCGAGCTTTGACCCAGATCTGGTTTTACTAATTGCCAGAATGGATAATCGATGAAGAAGGAGTGGATCTGAGATAACTTTGTCGTTTGGATTCGTGATTAATTACCTAATTTAGAGTTGGAATTCAAAGACTTGAAGGGATGAGTTTGATCGAGACGAAAATACGGCACCGTTCACTTCTCTCAAGTTTCTGGATCGATGCGAAACTTAAAGGCGGCAGTAAAAAGTGAAAAGTGAAAATGAATGAAGTCCAAAGTATTTATATGGAGCTTAGGGAGAACCGGGTCCTTTCGCCTCCCAGTCCACGTGACCGGTCGCAACCAGTCAACCCATGGATCGAGACGAATCCCCAGTTCGAATCCATCTGACCAAAGATTTCATCGGTTCCAAATGGACAGTGAAAACATCGACTCGAAGTCCATGTTCGCATCAATGAGTTCGCAACTCCATCCACTGCACATCGATACGAACAACGATTTTGTATCCATCATAACTTATACATTAGCATCGTAACGGACAACACAACAAAGACCTGTTGGAGTCATTAAGCATTGATACGAATGAACATTTCGTATCCATCGAATTTCCCGTTTATCGATGCGAAGTCAATCTTCCAACCTTCTATATCAATTCAGGAGAGGATCGATATGAAGGAACTTCGTAAAACAACCGACAAACGTTGTTACAACTCAAATTTCATATTGATTCAGGAGAGGATCGACAAAAAATTCAATACCAAAAAACTGACAACGACTCGTGAGCGTGCAATGTTAACGAGAGTCAGCTAAGCACTATTATACAACAATCAGGTATAGCAACGCAAGGTTACGACCTTCGACAAAAGAGCAATGACTGTTCATAATAAAGATTGCAGCCGTTTCAAAGCACGTCATGTTTCCACAAGACGTACTTTGGGGGGCAAATGTTATCCCGCCTTTTGGCAAGGCCGAGATATCAAGGAACCGGTTCCAAGCTTAAGATCAATCATCGTGGGTATCGAGCATGCACAGGCTCGCTATGGATATCGATGAATTTTTTCCGAATCCGGATCGAGCTACAATTGATATGACACGACAAGCACAGCCAGGGAAGCCTACATTCCAAATTTGAAGTCAATCCGAGTTCGTATGATCGAGTTATGATCGATTCAATCTGGAGGAAACGACCTCGTTTTCGTATCCATCAGTGAACCACAGTTCGACTCGATCCAGTTCGTATCCATCACCCACTTCGCATCGGTCAATTCCCATGAGTTTGTATCGATTAAGTTGGCAGTATTCGAATCCATCGAGTTCGTATCGATGGACTTCGTACCCATCAACAGATAATGCGCCTCGTAACGATCGGCCAGTATCTACTTCGCATCCATCATAGAAGCCTCTATTCGAATACATCTGAACGGAGAAATTCGTATCCATCGGGTGTCCTTAGTTCGTATCCATCAATGACAGCAAGTCACTGTTTCGTATCCATGAAATAACTACCCTGTTCATATCCATCCACTTTCGTTGGTTCGAAATCATCACGAAGCTACTGTTCGAAACCATAAGAGTGTGTTAGTTCGAATCCATCAGTCAACAACTCTTCGTCTCCATCGTGGGTCCATGTTCGAATCCATGTGCAAAGACTTATTCACGTCCATCGAGTCAACGAGCCTGGGTGACGTGTTATTTTTCGATACGAGTAAGGCGAAATTCGTGGAGTTGCCACGGTCAACTCGGAGTAAAGAACGGATCGATGCGAGGAATGCGCGCCACATCACCACGAGAGCACGTGCAGGTGATCGATTCGAAGGAATCGATTCGAATTGGTCGATTTGAACTGGACAGCCACCGAGAAGCTCCATTTTGTATCGACTAGAGATCTACTGATCCAAATGCCATGAAATTTTCACAGGAGATTGCACACTAGCCAAGGAACGTTCACACCAAATTTCAGCTCCATCGGATATGATCTTGTTCGATACGAAATGATTTCGTATCGATCAGAGATCGTGTCCAAATTTTCTAGAATTGGTCGTGTGGGCCCCCTCACGTGCCAGACCGAATATCCCGAAGTTTGAGCGAAGTCTCAGCCTCCTACGCTTATAAATAGAGCCCTAGAGCCTACAGAAGAAGATGCTTTGGATTCTGAAGCGCCCAGACTCTGCCGGATCGAGATTTACACCATATTCTTGCTGTTGATTTCGAATTTCAAGTTGTATTTTGCTGTTGTTCGCTGTAATCACTTGTAATCGCTGAAACAGAATCAATAAAGTTACAAAAACTTCATAGTGGACATAGGCAACACGCCGAACCACTCTAAATCGCTTGATTGTGCATTTACTTTCCTGTTGTTTGGAGTTTTTGTTAGATAATCCTCATTTTAAATTTATATTCTTCACTGTTATCTCTTCAAAAACTTCCGAAGAGTATTGTGCCCAATTTTGGTGCAAACAACCACACTTTTAAAATGTTTTAAAAATAAAATAAAATATATACATAACATGTTATATAACACGTATATACACAATTAGAACAAGATATGACAAACAAAAATATTATTTATATAAATTAAAATAAACAATTTTGTTAAATAAAACAATTTACACACAATATTGTAAAGAACATAACTTTCACAATATAAATCAGATTTCAACGAAACGAAAAGCAATATAATTGAAATTTTATTTATTTTCATAATAAAAGATAAAATTAAAAAAATAAAGTATTTAAATTTTAAATTTTAAATTTTAAAGTCAAATTTTGACCATTTTGACCAAAATTCACATTTTTGGAAAATATTCTATTTATTCGTGTTTGGAATTTTAATTCACACAAAAATCAAAATTTATATTTAAAATATTAAAATTTATTCATTTTAATAAATAAAATAAAGTTTTTAAATCAGGAATTTAATTAAAATAATTAACATATACAATTAAAATAATCATAAAATACAGGGTTGTTACACTCTCCCCCGTTCAAATCTTTTCGTCGTCGAAAAGAACGAACAAGGAAAATAAGGAAAAGCAAGATAGACAAAGAAAATAGTACCTGAAAAAACACTTTCGGATTCGAAGCACGAATGCTCTCCTCCGTCTTCCAGGTACAATCTCGATCATTAGTACTCCACTATACTTTGATCAGACTAATAGATTTCCTTCCTAGCTGCTTCGTACCTCCATCGACAATACAAAGTGGCTTACTCTCGACAGTCAGATTAGGCTCAATATCCAAACTATCAAGAGCATAAGGCTGAACAAAAAGAGATGGGTCATGAAGATACCAGCGATGACGTGAGATGTGGAATAAATCATGCACTCCAGAAAGCTTCTCGGGCAAATCCAAACGATAAGCCAAAGAACCAACTCTTTCCACAATGCGAAAAGGACCCTCGAAGAAGAAGAAGGTAGGAGAATAGAAGTAGCTAGAATGGAAAATAGGTTGAAAGACAAGGATGAACCATTATTTTAAACTATAAATTTCAATTTGATTTTTTTATTTATAACATTTTAAACATTTTATAATATGATGAATAATCATTTGATTCAAATTTGTTAGTTCGAAGTAAACAATATTTAAAACATTTCAAATTATTTAGAAAGGAAAAGTAAATGATTAAAATATCGTTTATATAATACTTTATCAAAATACTTTTATAACTCGATGTTTTGACAAGTTTACTCTCGTTCCTACAAACTCTGGTCATGTGTTGATTAGGCGTAAAGCTAGAATTCTCCAGGTACTTAGTAGACGTGTTTCAATACCCAGTGAAAATACTTTAAAAACAGATATGGAAAGTGCAATCCAAACAAAACAACCAAACCAAAACATTGTCTAACCATGGATCGCAGATACGTAATGGTTACGCCTGGATCCCCTAGGAAACATCCGTATCCGTAAGCTATCTCAGCCCTGCGAATTACGCCATGATGGGTAGTAGACCGCAGATACACAATGGTTACGCCTGGATCCCCCAGGAAACATACGTACCTGTAAGCTATCTCAGCCTGTGGATTTTTCTACTAAAAAAGACTGCATATATTGCAGATACACAATGGTTACGCCTGGATCCCCCAGGAAACATCCATACCCTCAAGCCATCTTGGCCAGGCGAATTACGCTATGCAGTCGCACTCGTAATACCATGGAGATCGCCATGAAATTCGATGGACACTCGAGTATCATATCCGGAAAACCCAAATCAGAGAGAATACTATCGATAGAATGAATCCACAATGTGGCCACAAAGCGGATATCAAGAAGAAGGCACTTTCCATATCTTTACTTCGAAAATATGTATCATATAACACCTTTTTCAAAACAATTTCACATATATACTTATACAAAGTCCATCATATATAAGATTTTATTTTCAAATCGAATACTTTCCAAAATCAATATCACACTTATATAGACTTCCATTATAAAAGATTTCACTTTCCAAATTTCGTACCTTTCCAAAATGATAGTTTTCAAATCAACTTCATACTTATACAAACCAATTTTATATAAGTTCGGTAACTCCCATATCAAATATTTAATAAAACAAGATTCTCAATTTCAATTCCATTTAATAACGTTTCAGTTTCAAAATCATGTATGATTTCGCCAAATCATTTCCTCCAAATTATATATATTCGATTTCAAAGTTTCTCAATAGATTTAGAAAATAATCCAAATTTTCAAATCAACAAAATTTTATGTCGAACAAATCCATATCTAAAGTCATCATGTGAATACTGGGTTTAAATTTTAATCTATTTTCGAAACCAAATATTTTCCTCAAGAATCACTTATCTCCAAAATGATTACCTAATTCTATAACCGTTCCTTTAAATCCTTTTTATTTTTTATTTTTTTATTTTAAAGATATTCTTTACCTTTGAGAATTATTATTATTATATATATAGTTTTATAAAAGATGTTACTAAGTTAAAACACTTAAACTAAATTTTATTCAAAATATTTTGAAAACTAAATTTTTATTCGAAACGTTTCAAAACAAAATTTCATATTAGTATAATTCAAAATAGTTTTATTCGTTAACATAAAAAAACAGTTTCAAACTTATTTAAATTATATTAAAACATACAAAACTAAACTTATATACATTATCAAACTTACATACAAAACTAAATTAAATTAGCCTTGGTTTGGAAGTGCACGAACTTTAAAAATAGTCGAAGAAACCAAATTTTCCAATCCAAGAGTTGGAAATCAGCAACAAATTAGTAAATTAATCCCAGTAGATAAGGTTATACCAAAACAAATCTGAAACTCGAGGACTGAACACCGGCTTACTTTAAATCATTTCAAATGCATATATACATATATCTTTCAAAAATCAAATCATTCCTCGAAATCTGAAATCAAAATTTGTTTCCCAACGTCAGTCGCATAACAAAGCTACTAGAGTGGCCTCTCCCTCACTCTGAAACTCGAAAGTCAATGTCGATGATGCGTGCACTCATCACCGAAATTATTTTCCAGCGACACAAGTGAGTTCTGGACTTCTATTTTCTTGAAACTTCTTTGAAATCTCTTCGAAATCATTGGAATTCTTTCGAATACGTTTGAAACATTTCTTATTTGAAATATCTTTAAATCATATTATTATTATATATTTTCCAAATTCTTAAAACCGATTTCAAAACACCGGAGTTCGATTCCTCGAAACTCAAATTCAAAACCCTTCATAAATCATTTTATAAAAATCAGATTTCTTATCAAATTTTCAAAATTTCAAATCCTTTCGAAACTTCAATTTTCATTAAAAGGTATATAATCCTTATCGAAAACATTTCACTTTTATATATAGAATGTAGTCATCCTTATCAAAATAATAATTTCGATGTATGCACAATTTCAAAATACAACCAAACACAAATTTCCAAAGGATGATTCAAGGATGGGTTTCAAACAAACAGAGATTCAAATTTAAAAGAACTCTAATCAAATAGAATCATGGTTCGAAGATAAGCTCGAATGAAGATGAGATAACTTAATTACCAAATAGAAGATGGATAAGCCTTATAAATCGCGGGCGACCTTAACCAGGTCAACCGTGACTTCAGGAATCAATGCGAAAATCTAAGACAAATCGACATTCGATTGCCAGAAATAGAATCCAGGTATAGCAGGAGATAGATAGCATCGACATCCGAGGATACAGAATTCTCCGGTGAATCAATGCCAATTGTAAGGGAGTTTCACCCCTTTACAAATCATTCAAAGATTTGTGGAATCGCCGATATTATAGAGGTCATTCAAAGCGGAGTTATGGAATGCCCAAAATAAAAATGATAAAAATAGGGAAGACAAGACTGGATTTCAGAACAAGAGGGAGCGTTTCAAAGTTCAAGGAATTCTAATCGATAAGAATCCTAACCAAGAGATTACTAACAAGGTGGATACAAAAGGGATGAAGTTTAGAAAATCTTGATTTCAAAATAAGAAATTTTTTATACCAATATAACCTTTGAAAATCCTTTAAAATTATTTGGAAATAATTTTATTCTTCGAAAATACGTTCACTCACAAAGAAACGATTATGAGATTGATTTCACTCATTCTAGGGTATTTCTACCCTATCTCTAACGAGTTTTTGCTCTGCAGGCTAAGGTTTGCCTAAAACCAAAGCTCTGATACCAACTGTAACGACCCACTATTTTGGACCATTCAAATCGATAATAATCCTCACATGTCAGACTTGAATAATTCAAAATAACGGATTGTAATAAAATTTGGAGCAAATGAAACCAATCACAGAATCACAGACACAGAAATATCAGAATAACTCGCAACGGAAAAAATACTGTAACAACCCAATATTTTCAGCCATCGAATCCACACGTGTCAGACTTAAATTGCTAAAATTATCGCATTGTAAATAAATTTGGAGCAAATGAAATACAATCATAGAATCACAGACACAGAAATAACAGAATAACTCGCAGCGGAAATTAAAATAGCATAGTAGTTCATAAAGCTACTATAACAAACTCTCAAAACAAATACATAATATCAGTCTGAAACACATATACAATAGAAATCTCAATTACATAGCAGTTTATAAATACCAGAGCTGAAATAGAATAGCTGAAACTGAAGGGGACAGATGACTAGACAAGCAGAATCTCCAGCGATTCCTAGCTCCAGAAAGAAATCCAAAGCTAAGCTGTAACTACTCAGACTGACCTAAGCGTAAATTAAAACACAAAACACTCAAGTCAGGACATATATACTTATATAATGTAAACCAACTCAAGTGAACTGTAGTAGAAATGCACAATAACTTAAAGGATGCTTGGGATCGCCCATCCTTTAAGAATCAATTAAACTATAAATTAAATACATCCTGTGGTTAAAATTTCAAAATGGTATTTTATACTTCGAAATCAAATATCATTTCAAAATTCAATATCATTAAAAATCCATTTCAAAATATCAAAATATCGTATCTTCCAAACCACATTCATTTTTGTTTAATTTAAATACCATTTCAAAATAGTTTATGTTTCGAAACAAATTACTTCATTTTAAATCATTAAAGTGAAGTTATTATATTTAATAATTAAATTATTAAATTTTCAAAATTTTAATCTTTCAAAGTTCATTCATTCACTTAAATTTATTAAAACAATGAAAATTCAACTTTCGCAGCATTTAAAAAATGCTACGGAAAGTCACATTCAAAACAGTTCAATTTAACAAAGACAACATTTAAAAATGCTGTAATAGGGTTACATTAGTTTCAAATAAACTTAGTTAAATTCAACAATTATAGCGTTTACAAAAATGCTATAACAGCCTTTAATTTAATTTAGCCATTTGGTTCATTATTATCAACTACAGCACTTACAAAAGCTGTATTATCATTTACATTAGAATTAATAGCATTTCAGAAATGCAGTTAGTTAACTTCAAATATTCAGTATAATTTAACAAACAATTATATTTTTTATTTAAATCATTTTTAACTTATAGAATCATATAATTTCACTTTTAAAACAATCATTCGAATACTCTTATATTCATGATTTTATAAAGTTAAATTTCCATTCAAAAATCAAGATTTAATAATAATTCACTTATTAAATTCCAACATTAAATTTAAATTCATTAAATTAAATTTAACTTAACACTTAAGTTTAAAATTTCAAATATAACTTAATTTCATTTTTATTTACTCAACTTAAAATTCACTTTTAAGCCAAATTCACAAATTTCCAATTTTACTTATATTTCAAAATTTCGGCTTAAATATTCATTCATTTCACATTTTAACTTTATTCAAAAATCATTAATATTTTATAAAATCATTTTAAATTCATTTAATTCAAAATATCATAAATTTATCATATTTTCATATTTAATTTAAATTCCATTTATCACCAAATTATAATTTCCAAAATAAATTACATTTCAGATTTTCTAACTTTACCATTAATTTATTTCACTTATAAATTTTCAGAAAATCAATAATACTTTACAAAAATCATTTTTAATCAAATTTAAATCAAAATATTATAATATTTACATTTTTAAAATATTTTAAATTTTTTAGAAAAACATATTTTAACAACGGGTCTGTATTTCATTTTCTAGCCTAGGTAAAGTGATACGGGTAATATATCATTTCAAACTGTAGTTTACAAAGAAAACCCGAGTTTGATCATTTCAAACCCGCAATCCCAAGTAAATGAAAATAATTTAAAATCATTCAAGCCTATCATTTCAGCCCATAACGATTTTCTCCTATTCTAAAGTCTGTTCGGGTATGTATCATTTCAACCCATAGTGATTCTAATCTAAAGGGAACTTGTAGTGTGATAAACTGATATAAATAACAGAACAACATAATATAACAGTAACAGATGATATAACAATGTTTAAGCATGGGTAAATATCATATAATCATAACATAGCAGATATAATATGGTGATGCATTTTACAGATTCAAAAGTGGTCAATTTACTAGTTATATAGGTATACACTGTCTGGTGAAAAAAACTCACTTGTTTAAGCTGGAGATGGCAAACAACTACACCCAACAGAGATCCATAAAAGCATGAGAGCACGATAATGATTTGAGTGTGAGAGAGACAAGACTAAATGCCTTGAATACATGAGATAAAACAATTCAAATATATATATTAATAAACACTACACATACTTTTAAGCAACTTATAAATTCGAGCACAAAACAAATCCAAACCAATTGCACTTGCGTTCATCTAGCATAGGCTCAGCCATGGCTAGAAAATACACGACTAAAGCTTTCTCTAAGGTCTGGTTGTGGACCTATAGGGGTTGGCCTATCCTAGAGAAAGTGGTGTAAAGGTTTGTGAGGCTAATGTTCAATGGCAAAAGCAAGGGTTTCTATGCAACTTTGGGCTCGGCCAAGGCTATGGAGGGCACAGCCACTTCAGGTATAGTCAGGTGAGGGTGTGCAGAGGTTTGTTAGGTAGATATCAGGCCGGTGGTGGTGGTTGGTTGGCCCAGGTGGTTAAGAGAGGTGGTGCTAGACCTAAGTGCTCGGCTTTTACATATGTAGGTGATGTTGCTTCATTTTAAGGTGGTTCTTCATCACATAGGGGCTCGGCTATGCCATGGGAAGGGGATGGAGGTGGAGATGGTGGAGGCTGGCTCAGGTGGTGGTGGCGGCAGCCATAGTGAAGGAGGAGCAAGGGCCGAGCATATAGGTGAAGCAAACAAGTGCAAATTCAAAGAACAAAACATAGAAAAGTGAAAGGAAAAGAGAAGTTTCTTACCAAAATTTTTGTACAGGAATGGCCGAACTAATTTTTGGGTTTTGAGATGAAAAATTTACGTGAGAAACAAATGAGAAGTCGGCTGAAAGAATGGAGTTAAGGCAGAAAAAATGAAAAGGTAATGGTTGGAGTTGAAAAGGTGAGAATACAAAGAGCCTTAAGAAATAAAAAGTCACAAAACCTTTCATATTTCTCTTATTCTTTTTATAATTTTAAATAACTGAAAAATATATATAAATTCAGATAAAACACGAAAATTTAGTAATTAAACAAAAATAAATAAATAAATATTAATTATATATAATTAAATTAAGAAAAATAGCAAAAATTTGCAAACTGGGCCAGAAAATTTGAAAATAAATGAAATGAACTTTGGAAAATTTTTATGTACATGAAAAATATTTATAAATAAAGATAAAAACATAAAAATAAAATGCATGCATAAAAATGAATAAATAAATTTTAATTAAATATAATTCAATGAAGAAAATAGCAAAAAAAGGAAACTAGCCTTTAAAAATAGAAAATAAATTCAATAAGCTTTGGAAATTTTTTATCATCACTTTAAAAATATTTAAAAGACAAAAATATATGTAACATAACATATAATACAAATTAGAATAAGATATGACAAACAAAAATATTATTTATATAATTTAAAATAAACAATATTGTTAAATAAAACAGTTTACACTCAATATTGTAAAAAGCATAACTTTCACATTATAACTCCGATTTCAACGAAACGAAAAGCAGTATTCTTAAAATTTAATCTATTTTATTAATATACTATAAAATATAAAATTCAAAAATTAAAATATTTAAATTTAAAATTTAAAAGTCAAAGCTTGACCATATTGACTAAAACTTCACTTTCTAGAAAATATTCAATTCATTAAAGTTTGGAAATATAATTCACACAATATTCCAAATTTATATTTAAATAACAAAATTTGTTCTTTTTAATAAATAAAATAAGTTTAAAATCAGGAAATTCAATTTAAAAGAAATAAAATATATAATAAAATAATCACAAAATACAGGGTTGTTACACTCTCCCCCACTCAAATCTTTTCGTCCTCGAAAAGGAACAAGCAAGGAAAATAAGGAAAAGCAAGATAGACAAAGCAAATAGTACCTGAAAACAAACAATTCCGGATTCGAAGCACGAACAATTCTAGACACCTTCTCGGCAAATCCAGATGATAAGCCAAAGAAACAACTCTTTCCATTAAAATGCAGAAAGGACCTTCGAAGAGGAAAAATAGAAATAGCTAGAAGGGAGAATAGGTTGAAAGACAAGGATGAACCATATTTTAAAACCATAACATTTCAATTTAATTTTTTTTATAACATTATAATATGATGAATAATCATTTGATTCAAATTTGATAGTTCGAAGTAAACAATATTTAAAACATTTTTAAATTATTTAGAAAAATAAAATAAATGATCAAAATATCCTTTATATTATATACTTTATCAAAATAATTTTATAACTCGATGTATTAACAAGTTTACTTTCGTTCCTGTAGACTCTGGCTATGTGTTGATCAGACGCAAAGCTAGAATTCTTCATGTACTTAATAGACTTGTTTCAACACCCAGTGAAAATACTGGAAAACTCTTTTTAAAAACAGATATGGAAAGTACAATCCAAACAAATCAACCAAACAAAATAGTTGTCTAACCATGGATCGCAGATACACAATGGTTACGCCTGGATCCCCCAGGAAACAATCTGTATCCATAAGCTTTCTCAGCCCTGCGAGTTACGCCATGACGACTAGTAGAGTGCAAGATACACAATGGTTACGCCTGGATCCCCCAGGAAACAATCCGTACCCCTAGGCCGTCTCAGCCAGGCAGTTTCGCTACTAATGCGACCTACATAGATTGCAGGATACACAATGGTTACGTTTGGCTCCCCCAGGAAAAAATCCGTACCCCTAGGCCAGCTCAGCTAGGCGGTTGCGCTATGCAGTCGCGCTCGTAAGACCATGGAGATCGCCATGGAATTAGATGGACACTCGAGTATCATATCCGGAAAAACCAAATCAGAGAGAATAATATCGATAGAATGAATCCACAGTGTGGCCATAAAGCGGATATCAAGCAGAAGGCACTTTCCATATCTTTACTTCGAAAATATGTATCATATAGTACCTTTCAAAATCACTTTCAAAGATCATACTTATATAAAGTCCATTATATATAAGATTCCATTTCAAATCTAATATTTTCCAAATCCATAGTATAACAAATCATACTTATATAGACTTCGATTATATAAGCTTTCAATTTACAAGTTGAGTACCTTTTCCAAATCAACAGTTTCAAATCAACTTCATACTTATACAAATCCATTTTATATAAGTTCGATAACTCCCAAATCAAGTATTTAGTAAATCCAGATTCTCAATTTTAATTCATTTCAATAATATTTCAGTTTCAAAATCATATATGATTTCACCAAATCATTTCTTCCAAATTACATATATTCAGTTTCAAAGTTTCTTAAAACAATAGATTTAGAAAATAATCCAAATTTTCAAATCTACAAAATTTAGGTCAAACAAATTCACTTCCATTTCAAATATATTCACTTTCAAAAAATCATAATACTTTCAAAGTTATAAATCTTTCGAAATCAAAATACTTGAAATCATTACACTTTGAAAATCATAACATTTAGAAATCATACATTTGAAATCAAAAAACATTCCTTTAATTCTTTACATTTCACAAATTTATTCAGTTTAAACCCAAATCTAAAATTTCAAATTTTAGTTCAATTCAATTTAGTTTTCCAATAAAACCATTTCAAATACTATCAAATTTCAAATAAAGATTTGATCCATAAAATAAACTATTCAATTTTTAATATATTTCAAAGCTTAAACATACCATATTCCAAAACTAAATTTTATAATTTCATATATCTCAAATTTTACTTCATTATTACTTAGTTTTGAAATATTCATTTCATAAATCCATCATTTTTAATTAAACTCAAATTACAAGTAAAACAAATATCCATTCATATCAATCTAAACTTCAAATATTCATATCAAAATCAATTATCATTTCAAATTCACATTCTTTGTCAAAATAAAGATTAAATTATTTCCAAACCATTTCAATCATCAAAATATCTAAATGGTTACTAAGTTTAAAACCATCCTTTTTTTAAAACCTTCAAACTATTTATTTCTATATGAAAAATCTAATTTACCATTGGAAAGATCATTATTCCATATATATATATATACACTTTATTCAAAACATTTCAAATCTATATTTCATACCAGTATAATTCAAAATAGTCTTGTTTATTTTACTCAACAAACAGTTTCAAACTTATATAAATCATATTACTTTATACTTTAATCATACCAAACTAAACCTATATTCTTTATCAAATACCCTATACAATTCAAAATTTCTTAGCTTTGAAATGTTAACCTTGATTTGGAAGTGCTCGAACCTTCAAAATAGTCGAAGAAATCATATTTTCAATCCAGAAGTCGGAAATCACCAATAAATCAGTAAACCAATTCAAAAGATAAGGTTATACCAAAACAAATCTAAATCTCGAGGACTGAACACCGGCTTACGTTAAATCATTTCAAATTTATATACATATATATTTCGAATATCAAACCATACTTCAAAATCAGAAATAAAAATTTGGTTTCACAAAATCACTCGCATAGCAAAGCTACTAGAGTGGCCTCTCCCCCACTCAAAAACTCGAAAATCAATGTCGATGATTTATACCTTCATCATCGAAATTATTTTCCAGCGACATAAGTAAGTTCTGGTCTTTTATTTCCTTGAATACTTCTTTGAAATCTCTTCAAAATCATTGGAATTCATTCGAATACAATTGTAACATTTCTTATTCAAAAAATATTTTTAAATCATATTATTATATATTTTCCAAATCTAAAAACCAGTTTCAAAACACCGGAGATCGAATCCTCGAAATTCAAATTCAAAATCCTTCAGTTATAAATCATTTTATATAAGTCAAATGCTTATAAATTTTTAAAATTTCAAATCCTTTCAAAACTTCAAATTTCTCGTTTTAAAAAGGTATACAATCCTTATCGAAAACATTTCACCTTTATATACAAAATAGGGTCATCCTTATCAAAATAATAATTTCGATGTATGCACACATTCAAAATAAAATCAAACAGGATGGATTTCAAAACAAACAGAGATTCAAATTTAGAGGAACTATAATCAAATAGAATTCTGGTTCGAAGATAAGTTCAAACGAAATGAGATAATTTAATTACCAAATAGAAGATAGATAAGCCTTTATAAATTGCGGGCGACCTTAACCGGTCAACCGTGACTTCAGGAATATAATAAATGCGGAAATCTAAGGCAAATTGACATTCGATCGCCAGAGATTGAATTCGGGTATAGCAGAAGGGGATAGATAGCATCGTAAACCAAGGACACAGAAATCTCCAGTGAATCAATGCCAATTGTAAAGGAGTTTTCACCCCTTTACAAATCATTCAAAGATTTGCAGAATCACCGATCTTTATAGAGGTCATTCCAAAGTAGAATTATGGAATGCTCTAAAATCAACAGGATAAAATAGGGGAACAAGACTGGACTTCAGAACAAGTGGGGGTGTTCCAAAGTTCAAGGAATCATAATCAATAAGAATCCTAACCAAGAGATTTCTAACAAGGTGAATACAAAATGAATAAAGTCTAGAAAATCTTGGTTTCAAAGTAAGAAATTTTTTATACCAAAATAATCTTTGAAAATCTTTTAAAATCATTTGAAAATCATTTTATACTTCGAAAATACGTTCTCTCTCAAAGAAAGGATTATGAGATTGATTTCACTCATTCTAGGGTATTTCTACCCTATCTCTAATGAGTTTTTGCTCCGCAGGCTAAGATTTGCCTAAAACCAAAGCTCTGATACCAACTGTAACAACCCAATATTTTCAGCCATTCGCATCCATACATGTCGGACTTGAATTGCTCAAAATATCGCATTGTAAATAAATTTGGAGCAAATGAAATGCAATCACTGAATCACAGACACATAAATATCAGAATAACTCGCAGCGGCAATTAAAATACCATATTAGTTCATGAAGCTACTATAACAAACTCTCAAAACATAATACATAATATCAGTTTGAAACACTTATACAATAGAAATCTCAATTACATAGCAGTTTATAAATACCAGAGCTTAAATAGAATAACTGAAACTGAAGGGGACAGATGACTAGACAAGCAGAATCTCCAACGATTCCTAGCTCCAGAAAGAAATCCAAAGCTAAGCTGTAAATACTTAGACTGACCCGAGGGTAAAGTGAAACACAAAACACTCGAGTCAGGACATATATATAATGTAAACCAACTCAAGTGAACTGTAGTAGAAATGCACAATAACTTAAAGGATGCTTGGGATCGCCCATCATTTAAGAATCAGTTAAACTATAAATTAAATACATCCCGTGGTTAAAATTTCAAAGTGGTATTTTATAATTCGAAATCAAATATTATTTCAAAATTCAATATCATTAAAAATCCATTTCAGAATATCAAATCTTCCAAACCACATTCATTTTTGTTTAACTTAAATACCATTTCAAAACACATTTCAAAATAGTTTATGTTTCGAAACAAATTACTTCATTTAAATCATTAAAGTGAAGTTATTATATTTAATAATTAAATTATTAAATTTTCGAAATTTTAATCTTTCAAAATTCATTCATTCACTTAAATTTATTAAAACAATGAAAATTCAACTTTCGCAGCATTTAGAAAATGCTACGGAAAGTCACATTCAAAACAGTATAATTTAACAAAGACAGCATTTAAAAATGCTGTAATAGGGTTACATTAGTTTCAAATAAACTTAGTTAAATCCAACAATTATAACATTTACAAAAAAGCTATAATAGCCTTTAATTAAATTTAGCCCTTTGGTTCATTATTATCAACTACAGCATTTACAAATGTTGTATTATCATTTACATTAGAATTAATAGCATTTCAGAAATGCAGTTAATTGACTTCAAATATTCAGTATAATTTCACAAACAATTATATTTTATTTAAATCATTTTTAACTTATAAAATCATATAATTTCACTTTTAAAACAATCATTCGAATACCCTTATATTCATGATTTTATAAAGTTAAATATACATTCAAAAATCAAGATTTAATAATAATTCACTTATTAAATTCAAACATTAAATTTAAATTCATTAAATTAAATTTAAATTAACACTTAAGTTTAAAATTTCAAATATAACTTAATTTCATTTTTATTTACTTAACTTAAAATTCACTTTTAAGCCAAATTCACAAATTTTGAATTTTAGTTATATTTCAAAATTTCAACTTAAATATTCATTCATTTCACATTTTAACTTTATTCAAAAATCATTAATATATTATAAAATCATTTTAAATTCATTTAATTCAAAATATCATAAATTTATCATATTTTCATATTTAATTTAAATTCCCTTTATCACCAAATTATAATTTCCAAAATAACTTACATTTCAGATTTTCTAACTTTACCATTAATTTATTTCACTTATAAATTTTCAGAAAATCAATAATACTTTACAAAAATCATTTTTAATCAAATTTAAATCAAAATATTATAATATTTACATTTCTAAAATATTTTAAATTTTTTTGAAAAACATATTTTAACAATGGGTCTGTATTTTATTTTCTTGCCTAGGTAAAGCGATACGGGTAATATATCATTTCAACCCGTAATTTACAAAGAAAACCCGGGTTTGATCATTTCAAACCCGCAACCCCAAGTAAATGAAAATAATTGAAAATCATTCAAGCCTATCATTTTATCTCATAACGATTTTCTCCTATTCTAAAGTCCGTTCGAGTATGTATCATTTCAACCCATAGTGATTCTAATCTAAATGGAACTTGCAGCGTGATAAACTGATACAAATAACAGAACAATATAATATAATAGTAACAGATGATATAACAGATGTTTAAGCATGGGTAAACATCGTATAATCATAACATAGCAGATATAATATGGTGATGCATTTTACAGATTCAAAAGTGGTCAATTTACTAGTTATATAGGTATACACTGTCTGGTGAGAAAAACTCACTTGTTTAAGATGGAGATGGCAAACAACCACACCCAATAGAGATCCATAAAAGCTCGAGAGCACGATAATGATTTGATTGAGATAGAGACAATACTAAATGCCTTGAATACATGAGACAAAACAATTCAAATATACATTAATAAACACTACACATACTTGTAAACAACTTATAAATTCAAGCACAAAACAAATCCAAACCAATTGCACTTGCCTTCATCCAACATAGGCTCAGCCATGGCTGGAAAATACATAACTAAAGCTTGCTCTAAGGTCTAGTTGTGGACCTATAGGGATTGGCCTATCCTAGAGAAAGTGGTGTAAAGGTTTGTGAGGCAAGAGGCTGATGTTTAAAGGCAAAAGCAAGGGTTTTTATGCAACTTTGGGCTCAGCCACTGCTATGGAGGGCACGGCCACTTCAGGTATGGTCAGGTGAGGGTGTGCAGAGGTGTGTTAGGTCGAGATCAGGCTGGTGGTGGTGGTTGGTCGGCCTAGTTGGTTGAGAGGGGTGGTGCTAGACCTAAGTGTCGGCTTGTACATATGTAGGTGATGTTGCTTCATTTTAAGGTGGTTCTTCATCACATAGGGGCTCGGCTATGGAATGGGAAGGGGCTGGAGGTGGAGGTGGTGGAGGCTTGCTCAGGTGGTGGTGGTGGTAGCCATAGTGAAGGAGGAGCAAGGGCCGAGCATATAGGTGAAGAGAACAAGTGCAAATTCAAAGAACAAAACATAGAAAAGTGAAAGGAAAAGAGAAGTTTCTTACCAAAATTTTTGTACAGGAATGGCCGAACTAATTTTTAGGTTTTGAGATGAAAAATTTACGTGAGAAACAAATGAGAAGTCGGCTGAAGCAATGGAGTGAAGGCAGCAAAAATGAAAAGGTAATGGTTGGAGTTGAAAAGGTGAGAATACAAAGAGCCATAAGAAATAAAAAGTCACAAAACCTTTCACATTTCTCTTATTCTTTTTATAATTTTAAATAACTGAAATATATATATAAATTTAGATAAAACAAGAAAATTTAGTAAATAAAAAATATATTAATTATATATGATTTAATTAAGAAAAATAGCAAAAATTTGCAAACTGGGCTAAAAAATTTGAAAATAAATGAAATGAACTTTGAAAAAATTTTATGGACATGAAAAATATTTATAAAAAAAGATAAAAACATAAAAATAAAATGCATGCATAAAATTGAATAAATAAATTTTACTTAAATACAATTTAACGGAGAAAATAGCAGAAAATGGAAACTAGCCTTTAAAAATAGAAAATAAATTCAATAAGCTTTGGAAATTTTTTATCATTGCTTTAAAAATATTTAAAAGACAAAAATATATGTAATGTAACATATAATACAAACTATAATAATATATGAAAAATAAAAATATTATTTATATAATTTAAAATAAACAATATTGTTAAATAAACAGTTTACACTCAATATTGTAAAAAGCATAACTTTCACATTATAACTTCGATTTCAACGAAACGAAAAGCAGTATTCTTAAAATTTAATCTATTTTCATAATAAAAGATAAAATTAAAAAATTAAAATATTTAAATATAAAATTTAAAAGTCAAAGTCTGACCATATTGACTAAAACTTCACTTTCTAGAAAATATTCAATTCATTAAAGTTTGGAAATATAATTCACATAATAATCAAAATTTATATTTAAATAACCAAATTTATTCTTTTTAATAAATAAAATAAAGTTTTAAATCAGGAAATTCAATTTAAAAGAAATAAAATATATAATAAAATAATCATAAAATACAGGGTTGTTACAAATACCATAGTAGTTCATGAAGCTACTATAACAAAGTCTCAAAACAAATACATAATATCAGTCTGAAAATAATAATAATAGAAATCCCAAATACATAGAAGTTCACTAATACAAATGCTGAAATAGAACAACAGAAACTGAAATAGATAGATAGCTAGATAAGCAGAATCTCCAGTGATTCCTAGCTCCAGAAAGAGAAATCCAAAGCTGTGAATACTCAGGCTAACCCGAGTGTAAAGTAAAACGCAAAACACTCGAGTCAGGACATACATACTTATACAATTAAAATCAACTTAAGTGAACTATAGTAGTAATGCACAATAACTTAAAGGATGCTTGAGATCGCCCATCCTCTAAGGATACTTTAAACCATCAATTAAACTGTAATAAATGCTATCATAGAAATGCCTATATTAAAGTAAACTATCCAAATAACAGTGCCAATGTGGCTAGGGTAGCATAGAGATGCAGTAATCGCTCACCACTAATCACACTCTCAAATTGAAGGTTTACATCAAAAAATCACAAGGCATACAGAGAAGTGTACCCGTGGTTAAAATTCCAAAAGTTAAAATTCTAAAAAGGTTTATAATTTCGATTTAAAATCATTCATTTAAACCATAAAAAGGTGGAGTTATTATACATTCAGATCAAATATTAAATTCCCAAAATTTTAGGCTTTTCAGAGTTCATTTATTCACTTAAATACATTAAAACTGTGAAATTTCAGCTTTCGCAGCACTTATAAAATGCTATGGTAAGTTACATTTGAAAACAATTTAATTTAGCAAAGACAACATTTAAAAACCGTTGTAATAGTTCGGGTTTCAAAATAAAAGATTTAGTTCAATTCAGCACAGACGCGTTTAGAAAACTAATGTAATAGTTCAGGTTTTAGTTCAAAAATCTCATTTCAGCCAACTGCAGCACTTAACAAGTGCTACAATAGCTCTTTCATTAGTTTTAGCTTTTTAGTTCACTTCTGCAACTACAACACTTACAAAGTGCTACAGATTCATTTATTCCAGATTTTAGTTCATTTCAGAAACGATAGCATTTCTGAAGTGCTACTAAAAGAATTTCCAGATTTACAATAGAATTTCAGCAACAATTAAATTTCAATTTAAACCATTTTAACTTATAAAATTTCATATTTTCCACTCTAAAATGGTCATTTAAATACCCTTCAACTTATGATTTTGATAAAGTAAATTTCATACTAAAAATCAAATTTTAATAATTCACTTATAAAAATGAATGTACAATTTTCCAAAATTTCTGCATTTACTTTACACTTTAATTTAATTTACCATTTCATAAATTAAAATTAATTTTTATTTTATTTTCTTAACTTAACTTTTATTTCAAACCAGATTCCACATTTTCCTAGTTAAGTTATATTTCAAATTACACTTTTATTCATTCATTTATTTAACCATTTTAATTCATAGAAAAATCAATAACACTTTATCAAGTCATTTTAAATTCAAATTAAATCAAATTACCATATTTTATTTACTTAACCTAAACTCCATTTTTAAACAAAATCACAAATTTCAAAATCAGTTTATATTTTAAATTCAACTTTACCATTTATTTATTTAACATATTTAACTTGTAGAAAAATCACTAACACTTAATAAAAATCATTTTTAATCCAATTTAAATCAAAACATCATAATATACAATTTTAAACAACTTAAAATTTTCATAAAAACTTTATATAAAATAACCACGGGTCTGTATAATATTTTCTAACCTAAGTCAAGTGATACGGATAATATATCATTTCAATCCGTAATTTACAAAGAAAAAATCGGGTTTTATCATTTCAAACCCGCAATCCCAAGTAAATGAAAATAAATAAAAATCGCTTGGGCCTATCATTTCAGCCCATAACAATTTTTTCTTATTGTAAAGTCCGTTCGATTATGTATCTTTCAACTCATAGTGATTTATTCTATAGGGAACTTGCAGTGTGATAAACAGAAACAATTAAACAGTATAGCAACATATGGTAGTAACAGATGATACAACGGGTTTATAAACAGGGTTAACATCATATGATTCATATCACAAGCAGGTATAAAATGATAAAATATTTCTACAGATTCACTTAGTGTCAATTCACAGTTATACATGTATAAATATCATGAGTGAATACTCACCTTTTTATGCTGGAGATAGCAAATCAAACTACACAAATGAATTCCAAAAAGCACGATATGGCACGACATAGCACGACAATGGATTCAAGTGAGTGGAGAGAGCGAAGATATTATCTTGTAGACAACCAATAACACAAATAATATAACATATGAATATACAACCAAAACAATATAGAAACAATTGGAAATTGAAATTAACAAAGGACAAAATGATTCGACCTTTCTTTAACCATTCAAGAGTTTGACCAATGGGACCATATGCTTGGCCATGGCTGGAGATAGACTCAGGTTATGGCATCACAAAAGCACGGAAATCATGGAGTAAGTGAATGGTAGAAGTTGCAACATGGGTATACAAAGAGACAAGGCTAAAGGTGAAGGGTTTGGTGCATTTTTGGCTCGGCTATGACCACATATAGCTTGGCATGGTTAAGTACAGGTCTGGACAGATCCGATCAGTGGTGAAGAGGCGACCAAAGGTGAAGTAGCAGCTGGTGGTGGTGGCTAAAGGGGTGGCCAAAGTGAAATAGGAAGGGTAGGTGAAGTTTTGTGGTCGGCTAGCATGCTTTGGAGGGGTGTTTGCAAAGTTTTGTGGTGATGCTCAAATGGAAGTCACGATCTATCATGGTCAAAGGAGGAGGAGTGGTTGCTGCTATAGATGGAGGAGGTGATGGTCGGTGGAGTTGTGGTGGAGTAGTGGCCGAGCAAGCAAGAGGAAGAGGAAGGAAAAAATTCAATGAAACATAATAAAAGAAGAAGGAGATGAAGCCATTTCTAATTTTTTTTCTCTTTAGCCGTGAGTTTGAGATGAAGAAAAGTATTTTTCATGTGAATGAGAAGAAAAAAATACATGGCAATGCAAAGAGATAAACGGCCAAAAGATGAAATGAAAAGGCAATAGCAAATGAAAGGACAAGTACATGAAAAGTCTCAAGGAAAATGTAAGTTTTTTGACTCTTTGTATTTCAGTTTCTTTTATTCAAATTAAACATATAAAAATTCAGTAAATAAAAATAAAAAGCTGAACAAAATAAAGTGGAAATGAAAACAAAATAATATCTTAGGAAAATAGAAAATAAATAAAGAAAATACCATATTTAATTGAAACTAGAATTTAAAAATATAAACAATGTTCAATTAACATTGGAAAATTATAACCACACTTTTAAAATGTTTTAAAATACATATACATATATATATATATATATATATATACACACACACACACACATAACATGTCATATAACACATATATACACAATTAGAACAAGATATGACAAACAAAAATATTATTTATATAAATTAAAATAAACAATTTTGTTAAATAAAATAATTTACACACAATATTGTAAAGAGTATAAATTTCACAATACAAATCATATTTCGACAAACAAAAATAAGTATACTTGATATTTTATTTATTTTCATAATAAAATATAAAATTCAAAAATTCAAAATTTTAAATTTTAAATTTAGAAGTCAAAGTTTGACTATATTGACTAAAATTCACATTTTTCGAAAATATTCTATTTATTCATATTTGGAATTATAATTCACACAAAAATAAAAATTTATATTTAAAATAACAAAATTTATTCATTCTAATAAATAAAATAAAGTTTTTAAATCAATAATTTAATTAAAATAATTAACATATACAATTAAAATAATCACAAAATACATAGTTGTTAGAGATATCAAAGGGAAAGCATTGTGGATTTTATTAACGAGTGTACTAACTTTATTAAGGAACAATTAGAAAAAGAAAGGGATCAAAGACCTATGTGGCAATTATTTGTTGATGGTGCATCGAATGAACAAGGAGCAGGTGTAGTGATATGTGATAACAACACCAGATGGACACCGATTACATCATGCCATGAAGTTAGGATTTCCTGCAACGAACAATGTGGCCGAATATGAATCAATGGTGGCTGGGTTAACTTTAGCATTGGAACTCAAAATCCCACGGATTCAAATCTTTAGTGAAACCAACTAATGGTAAATCAAATAAAGTAGGTGTATAAGATAAAAGACACCAAGCTATCTTTATATGTAAAGAAGATAATGAAAATGTTAGCTTTATTTAAAGATTTTTCTATACATCAAGTTCCGAGAGGAGAAAACTCACATGCATATTCTTTAGCAAAATTGGCTAGTTCAAAGGGAGCCTCAGAAACGCGAATTGTTCTAGTGGGATATCAAGCGAATCCGAGTATATAAGAGGGGACACACGAACAAGGAAAGGAGCTGCTATTCTTAACTATATCCCAAGCCATGTCGCGAGAAAGGAAAGAAAAGGAAATCAATAGAGAAATCTCAAATGAGAGGGTTGACCAGCCAAGGGAAGAAAACTATTATGATAACACTTGGATGCCACCTATTCTCGAATATCTTTCACTGGAGAAATTGCCATCTGATAATGGGGAAGCTAGGAAAATCAAGCAAAAAGCTCCGACTTTAACGATAGTGGATGGAATACTTTACATAAGGATATGCACTACTTTATTTAAGATGTGTAAGCTTGGAGGATGGGTTGAAATTTCTAGTAGAAGCACATGAAGGATTCTATGGAGACCACTCTGATGGAACAAAACTAGCAAAAAAGATAATGAGACAGGGTTTTTATTGGCCTTCTATTGTAAGACAAGCCATTTAATATGTAAGGAGATGCTAGAAACGCCAAAAGTACTCGAAGATTCCCTGATTACCACCAAATCTATTAACCCTAATTTCAAGTCCATGGCTCTTTGACGTTTGGAGAATTCATTTAATCGGTCCATTGCTATTTTCTAAAGGGGGAGTAAAATATGTTGTAGTGGTCATAGACTATTTCACTAAATGGGTTGAAGCAAAACCGCTCCCAAGATAACTTTAGGAAAAGTACTCAGATTTGTCATTAAAACATTATAACCAGATTTGGAATTCCCTATAAGACGATTTCCGACAATGGAACATAGTTTAAGAGTGAAGATTCTCATGATTTTGTCATAAGAACAGAATTATTAAGAGATTTTTCTCCATTGCGCATCCAAAGGTAAGTGGGGCCATTGAGGCCGCAAATAAGGCCATAAAGACTATTTTGAAAAAGAGACTGAACAAAACTAAAGGAAATTGGGTAAAAGCGTTGTCACTTATATTATGGGCTTATCGAACATCTACTAGAATAGCAACGGGACATACTCCATATTCATTAACCTATGGGTGTAAGGCGATGTTGCCAATTGAGATTGAAATACCCTTACATCGAAGGATCTCATATGCATTCGATTTAAACCAAGAGATAAAGAGAGAATCGCAGGATTTGATACATGAGTTGAGATATGAAGTATCAGTTCGAGCAGTAGAATACCAAAGAAGGATTTCGAAATACTACAACACAAAATTAAGAACAAGATCATTTCTAGAAGAAAATCTAGCACTCCAAAGAGTAATGGCAAGCATGAGAAATCCCACGGATGGACTGCTGGAGCCAAATTGGGAAGGACCCCTAATCATATACAAAGTAATTACCCGAGAGCTTACAAGTTATGCCGACTAGACAACAATATGGTTCCTAGGACATGAAACATAGAACATTTGAAACCATATTTTCTTACAATTGATGAATAAAGCATCTCTTTCTTCAAAAGAAAAGTCTACAAGATTGTGAGTAGAATTCTCGTTGCATTTGGACACTACCTTTAACGGTCAAAGCTTCTGTACGTGTCGAGATAGCCAGGGCAGAGCACCTCCTGAAGGCTGGAGTGTAAGCCTTTATCCGCACCATGCTATAACTAGGTTAAAGCATCGAAAAGACCCTGTCTGTACCACGCTATGGCTAGGGAAGGGCACCTCTCGGAGGGAGGAGTGTAAGCCTTTATCCGTTTCACGCTATAGCCAAGTTAAAGCATCAACAAGCCCTTGTCTGCGCCACTCTATAGCCAGGGCAGGGCACCTCCTGGAGGGAGGAGTGTAAGCCTTTATCCGCGTCACGATATGGCCAGGTTAAAGCATCGATAAGCCCTCAGCCGTGCCACGCTATGTCCATGTCAATGCTTCTCCTGGAGAGAGGTTGGGTAAGTCCTTAGTTCCAGCTTGAGAATAATCTAACCAAGAGCACCAGATAACAATGGACTAAGATGTCTAAGCCCTAGAAGTGGCTCATCAAACAATGGACTAAGACGTCCAAGCCCTAGAAGCAGCTCATCAAACAATGGACTAAGGCGTCGAAGTCCTAGAAGCGACATATCTACAAAGGACTAAGATGTTCAAGCCCGAGAAGCGACACATCAAAACATCAGGCTAAGATGTCCAAGCTCGAGAAGCGGCACACCAAACATCGGACTAAGATGTCCAAGCCCAAGAAGTAGCATATCAAATGATGGACTATGACGTCCAAGCTCGAGAAATAGCCAATCAAACCGCAACTACATACACAATGTAAAGGGTTTACACATGTTGAAGAAGACATAACTTATGGAGTAGAACAGAACTCCGCCTATTCAGGTCACCCATTTCTAGAATTCATTTTTTAAAGCTCGAATCTGGATTTCAAAATTATTATCAAATTTACTTATTAACACCCTAATATGGGCCTAAAATTTCTATTATAAAGATAATCATTATGAATTTCTAATCATCCAACATTAATGCCCTAATCTGGGCTTGAGATTTCTACAATGAAGATGATTGTTATGGACTTTTGATTATCCAACATTATGTCCTAATCTGGGCTTGAGATTTCTACCATGAAGACAGTTATTATGGATTTCTGCTATCCATCACAAATACTTGAATTTGGGTTTAAGAGTTCTATCATGAAGACAATTTCTGAATTTCACTTATTAGAACCTGAATCTGGGTTCTAGACGTCTTAATACAACTTTTGAACTCCACTTATTGATGCCCTAATCTTGGTTTTAGACTTCTTAACATTTTAATACCTGAAATTGAATTTTGGGTCTTTTATCATTAATTTTGGATTCCATCTATCAATTCCCGGACCTGGGTTTTAAAGCATCAATATTGAAACTATAATAGATATCTAAGTCTTCAGCAATAAATTCGAGTTTGTCTTCTTAATACCCAAATCGAGGTTATTAGTTTATAACTCTAAATGACGTTCACCAACATTTGAATTTAGGCTCTCGGTTCACTTTTATCTCTAACAGGAGTATCTAGATACATATTACTTTATTTGCCCAAATAAAGATATGTGGATCACAATGACTTATCTCCAGGTGATAGCTTATAACCTTCTATTTCCAAACATTGGTTATCTACAACAAGAAATTCTTGGACTTTAATTATTATATACCTGGATAACTATTAATTTTGTGAGAGTTCAACTACAAATTTCATCTTTAACTATAAGAGTTAAGGGGGGGACTCATTATATTGCAGTACAAAAGTCCTTAATTCTCAGTCATTTACAATTAAGGATTTTGTATCCTTTATTAAATCGATATTATGATCAATTAATTATTTGAGTTGAGAAGCACTCCTACATTGGCTTTATTCCCAAATCAAGAAGCATATATATGATAATGAGTTAACAACAGAAAATGCAACTTGCTTTGTTAGCACCAAAATTGGTCACTAACACCCTTAGTAAGATTGTGTAGAGGGATTAATGAAGAAAGTAAGTTAAAATAAAGAACAATATGTAAATTTCAGTGCAGAGAACAGGAACACCAAATTTATAGTGGTTCGGCGTAATTGCCTACGTCCACTTTGAAGTTGATTTCTATTGATTTCCTTGATAGTTGATTACAGATACAATCCGTTTCTAATTACTTGGATACAATTGCAAAACAAAAGATTAAGTCTTGAATGAGTGTTGAATGCGGCAGAGTTACCCCAGTGTTCCCAAAAAAACCGATCTCTTTCACTGTGCCCCTGCCTCTCTATTTATAGACGAAGATGGGTTGGACTTCCCTGGTGGGCCTGGTGGCTGAATATCTCAGCCCAAATGGAGTAATTTCTGTGTGCCGACCCATAGATGCCGAACGTCGAATGCCGAACAGGGTATGAATGCCGAACAACCTCCTCATGCCGAGTGCAGCGAGGCCGAACACTCTGAATGCCGTGGGAAGCATCTGCACCAAACGATACTGGAAGCCGAACCAGTGACTTGGCCGAATAATGTCTTGGCCGAACGATGTTTGTATCCCGAGCAAAACATAGGCCGGACGATACTTTGGCCGAACGCTACCCAGGCCGAACTATGTCTTGGCCGAGCGATTCTTAGGATGACCAATAGTTAGGCCGAACGATGGTTTGGGCGAACAATGTTTGGGCCGAACGGTAGTTGATGCTGGACAATTCTGCCATGCCGAGCGTTACCACATGTCGAACGTTATTCCATATCGAATGTCTCTCAATGCTGAACGCCCTGCCATGCATAACGTTCCATAGACGCCGAACGAACTTGGATGCTGAGCGTACTCTAGATGCCGAGTTCTTCTTGGATGCGGGTCGCCGAACGATCCAGTTGAGCCGACCGATGGGGATGCCGAATACTAAGTTTCCTGGTCAAGTCCCAAGGAAACACTTGCCCCCCAAAGTGCATTACATGGCCGAACGTGGTGCGCTTTGAATCATACGCCCTCTGTGCTTTGTCCCTGGCCGTGGTCCAGTTTCCTCAATGGTGACTTCCTCGATCGCCAGATGAAGTGATGCGCGCCGAACAGTATAGCCGAAGCCAACGCTTCACGTTACACCAAACTACTTTGTATGCCGAAGCCGAACGCTTCACGTTATGCTGAACGATTTTGTATGCCAAAGCCGAACGGTGCGGCCTTGACCGGTCCCACCAGTCACAGTCTCTTCAACTTCTTCTTCTTCCCTATAAAGGCCAACATCTTCCTCCTTCTTCTCTTTTCACCTTTTACCTCCGCTATCTCGTACTTGCAAATTTCACCTGTTAACATCTTCCAAAGATTTAACATTTCTTCCCAATCCATCCGGCATTAACTAAAGCCATGCCCTTAACTCTAGATTCCTCCAAGTCTCGATCCACTAACAAGGTAACGATCCCTCCATCTAAATCCTTTCCCCAAATAAATAGGCTTTAACGCGAGGCTCGAGTTCGTAAATTAGAACTGTAGCCGATAGGGACGAATGAATCGAAGTTTGATTAGGATATTTCTTAGGGCTAGATGTTATGGTGGGGAAGAGAAGTGGCTAGAGTCGAGTACACGAGGGAGATGTTTGGAGGTGTATTGTGATTCGGCACGGTTCCCTCACGCAGAATGAGATTGGAGGGTAGAATAGAGGAAGAGCAGGAATTGGCTAAGATGTCGAACATCATGGTTCGGTCTGGCTCGTCGAACGATTCGTCATCGTTGCTCGGTATGGTTATGTGCGGAGTGCCGAGCGTTAGGGTTCGGCGTAACTCTGGTTCGACATGATTCACCACATGCCGAGCAGTGGAATGGTATGACAGGAAGGGAGCATGACTTAGGTGGGATGCCGAGTGTTATTTCGGTCGAACAGAATTTTGGCCGAACGATACTTTGCCGAACGTTACCAAGGTCGAATGATAGTTAGGCCAAATGAAAGTTTGGCCAAACAGTATTCAGGCCGAGCGGTAGCTAGGCCGGACGAAGGTTTGGCCGAACAATATGTAGGCCGGACAACTTTTAGGCCGACCCATTATGAATTCCAAACCATCCCTTAGCTTAGGCCGAAAACTTGTTTACCTTGCCTAATCACATAACAAAATAAGGACAAGGACTCCAGCATACTAGCATATCGAACTGATTCGGACTGATAACTTCCTAGTTTCGGTAGACACGAACCTGAATTTAAATCGACATAATCAGATAACTTCTTCTAACATTTTCTGAATCTGAAACTGTAAACACCATAAGGCAGGCTTTTGGAGACGGTCGGCGATGACGGTCTTCGAAGATGACGATTAGAAGCTCAATTTTATATTATTAACTCTGTGACTTTCAATTTTTCAGCGCTTACACATGAATGATCACACTAGTTCACACACCACACGGGGGAAATTCTTGTGTTGTTAATTCTGACGACGATTGTTTTTCAAGTATAGTTCAAACAGGTGCTCTCGTCAAACTCAATATTTATCGGAGATGTCTAAGAAATCTAGCTCCGCCATGATCTCGGATAGACCTGGGCCATCTTCTAAACAAGGGGTCACGGATACTTCTAACCCGTCGACTTCCCCCGCTCATAACTTAGCTCTTGATGCCCTGGAAGCATCAATTCTCTTGGACAACCCGGTCGATTCTCAAGCTTCGAAGGTCAATGAAGCTGCGCTCTAGCGAATATGCTCTATCCATTGAATCCCATTTGACGACATGTTGGTTCCATCGGGGCACGATCGTCCACACTTGCCCACAGTTGGATACACCGCCTGTAATAAGTTTATGTGTTGGGTCGGCAGTGTGCCACCGTTTAACTTGTTTCTTCAAGACGTGCTGCAATACATTGACATCGCCCCATCGCAACTGCACCCAAACGGCCACGCCTTCATCTATGGAACCTACATCCTCTTCATGACCGTTCTCTCTAGGCCTCCAACTCCTGGCGACATCAGATATATTTATATGATCAAGAAGCGAAGAGATAGCCCCTCCTTTGTGTTCCTCAAACCGCACCACAAATGCCAAATTTTAACCGGGGCGTGGAACAAGTTTTCCTTGTACAAAGAGGAATGGTACTATGTGCGTTGCCCTCCTGGTTTCGCGAGAAGATGGGTTGAAGGAAGTAAGTCTTCTTCTTGAAACGATACTCATGTTTGGTCGAAGCTATGCCTTTTCTAACTCTTGTTTCATGTTCTCAGGTATTAATCCACGTCCTGACGGCCGTGGATATTCTAAGGCCGCTGAAGCTATTAGAGCTCTTCCAGCCGAAGAACGAGACATCCGAACTCTCATTTCAAATGAGTCACTATCGAGGTTCGGACTGTTAGCAGAAGGTCGTCGGGTAAGCCTTCCTGAGGGCGTCTCCATACCCAAGCCTACATCCAGTAAAGGAAAAAAATTAGCTGAGTCGTCATCACGTCACACCCATGATGCACAGGAAGAGGGGGAAATTCAAGGGAATGAAACACCCGAAGCACAAGGTGAGAACTTGGGTCCCACTCAGGTCCGATAGTCGAAGTACACGATATCGAAACGTCATCTTCCCCTTTAAAGAGGAAAAAGGGATTAACATACAAGATTAGAAAGGAGAAGGTTGGCGGAACTTCAAAAGTTACGCTCATTCCAACAGAGAAAGAGGCTTCTTCACAGCATGTAGAAAGTTCTTTAAAGGGCCTATCGGACCTCCCCATTCTGGATGACCTTCTCAATTACGACTTTGACGATCCGGAGGCATTCAAGCTTCATTCGCCCATCAGAGGCGATGCAGACGCTCTAACCCAAAGTTAGGGAGAAAAGACTCCTATTAGCAAAGCGACTGGTTCGTCGAGGGGAAACACTATGACACACACGAACACTTGCACTTCAATTTGCAGTTAGATTTTCGTCGTTACCCTCTTCTTTGCTGATTCGTTGTTATTTAAATTCTGTGCAGGTGACATGGGGCACTCGCATGGAATCGATCGCCTTCGTGGTTCGTCTATTTTTTATCAATCTGGATGGGACTCGGGTTCCGAAAGATGTCGAGATAGGGATGGTGACGACGATAAAGACTATCATTCCCGCTACTCGTCATCTCGGAAGAAAACTTACTATCAGCCAAAATTCCACCAGGATACTTCCTATCACCTGGAACAAAGCAAAGACAAGCGCGGCCATAAGAGGTCGCAATCTGATGCTCCCCGGGACCAACACTCTGATTCCTCTTCTACTCGACAGTCCCGAGATTCTCACAGGAGAGCTAAACTTTCAAAGCCGTCTCCTCCCGCTCCTGCAACAGACCCAACAGTATCAGAGAGGCTGACCGAGCTTAAAGATAAATTTCCAAAAATCTGCTTCGGCAACCTAAAATTCCTCCCGGCGATTCATCCTATCCCCGGACATGTCAAGCAGAGCGCCATCGCCTGTACCAATGACGTCTATGTTCAACATGACGCGTTTGTCCATTTGGCTGAAAAACTTTCTGAAGTCTCCGTGGAGCGCCAACATAAAATCGATCGTCTGAAGCTTGAGGCTATCCACGACAAAGACATTATTAAGGCTCAAGACGAAGAGATTTCAACTTACAAGTCTGAACTTGAGGTCGCCCATCAGAGCGCCATGGACACCGCTGAGGCCGTCACTCGTCATGAATCAACTCATAAGAAAGAACTCGACGAGGCGGTTCAACGATGTGGGGCTTTGGCTCTAGAGAAGGACTCAGTTCAAAAGGAGAGGGACGCATTCAGCCACCGAGTCAAGGAACTTAAGGAGCAGCTCCGCAGAGAGAAGGAAGAGAAAACGGTTGCCCAAGAAGAGTCATAATGATACTGTGACGAGATCGTTGCCACTCGACTTTTAAAAGAAAAACTTAAGGGCGAGCTTTCCAGAGTTGAGGCGTTAAAGAATGAAGCCCGTGAAGAGGGCAAGAAGATAGCGTCCATTGATATTGACTCGCGTCTTGAGGCGGCTAGAGAAGAAGGCAGAGAGGAGGTCAAAAGTATGTTTGACCCGCTAATTGCTGAGTTCAACGGCCGCGTTCTCATGCATCGAGACTTGACTTTCTTGGGCGAGGGTTATCTTGAATCTCTGGTCGAGGCGTGGGAGACTTTAATCGAAATTAGAAAGGCCAAGCACGGTACCGAAGAGATTGATGAGGGGGCCTTGATAAAAAAATTCCTCAAGGGGAATGAGCCTTCCGACTTGTCAGCATCTAAAGCTATTTATTGCAAAGGTCCCCCTCAAAGAAAGGGAAAGAAGTGATTACCGGCCCATTCGGGGTTGTGCCTCCAGCTCATGCGCCTACTAGATTGGCCGATCGGCCGATACTCGATCCCTTTGAGCAGCATATCGGATACAATCCAGATGACCCCGGCCTTGGCGTTCATATTCTGTCTCCCATTCCGGAGGGTGAAACCCCCTTGACGGCTGAGAGCCTGCCGGAGCCTGGTAGATAACTCTTCAATTTAAGATTTCAAAAGTCGTCATTCTTTGTGAAGGACTATTGTATTCTAATACTTGTTTTTCATGATTTTGCGCAGGCCGTTCTGATCCCGGGCCCATTCCGAGGAGCGATGTCGCCAAGAAGGTGGAAGAAAAGATAGGTGAGGCCACTCAGGCAGGAGAGGCTTCCAGGCCAGATGCTCAGGTGATTGGAGCGCTGGATGAAGTCAAATCTGAGACTTCTTCTCCCATCGAGGGGAGTTATGAAGTAGAGATTACAGGTGCCTCCGAACACACATCTGAGCTAAGTATGAAGGAGCGGCTCGAGAAGGAGAAGAGAGAGACGACCAAGATCAAGTTCGAGCCTCGAGTTGTGGACCCAGACGATCCTTTGCACAAGCCATTGAAGGTCATTCTCCCTGGCAGGTCCAAGCCCGTGGATGTTCCCCGTACTTTTTCAGCTGCTACCCCTCCATCAAAGAAGAGTACCAAGGGTAAACGCATAGGGAAGGAGCCGTCCGAGAAGACCACAGAGGTAAGGAAGTCAAAGAAGCACTAGAAGTTACCATTACTCTTATTCAACGAGAGTTAGTTTAAGTTATGTAATTATTTTCATCTACTTCTGTAGTCTTTGTAAATAGATTGTCTACTCCGAACTTTGTAGTAAAAAATTTGTTAGAATAAAGCTTAGTTCCTTTTTTTTCTGTCTTTCAAAAGGCTCTTGTCGTTCAATTTTTGTACGATTGTGATTCAAATCCGAGCTGTTGTGAATAACATGGACTTCTCGGTTCACCTTCATATAGCTCGGAGATTCTTCGAGAGTTGTTCATTCTTCATTCTGCGCTTCAAGCACTTAGAATATTTTTTAGTACGCACATCGGGGACTTAGAGTACTCCGGTCCACGCACTGGGGACTTGGAGATTTGAGTCGTTTATACTCGAGTCCGCGCTCCGGGGACTTAGAGTACTTCATTCCGCACTCTGGGGACTCGGAGATTTTGAGTCGTTTATACTCAAGTCCGCGCTCCGGGGACTTAGAGTACTCCAGTCCGCACTCTGCGGACTTGGAGATTTTGAGTCGTTTATACTCGAGTTTGCTCTCCGGGGACTTAGAGTACTCCAATCCGCGCTCTGGGACGTGGAGATTTTGAGTCGTTTATACTCGAGTCTGCGCTCCGGGGACTTAGAGTACTCCAGTCCGCGCTCTGGAGACTTGGAGATTTTGAGTCGTTTATACTCGAGTCTACGCTCTGGGGACTTAGAATACTCCAGTCCGCGCTTTGGGGACTTTGAGATTTTGAGTCATTTATACTCGAGTCCACGATCCGAGAACTTAGAGTACTACATTCCGCCCTCTGGGGACTTGGAGATTTTAGAATCGTTTATACTCGAGTCCGCACTCCGGGGACTTAGAGTACTTTAGTCCACACTCCGGGGGCTTGGAGATTTTAAGTCGTTTATACTCGAGTCCACACTCCGGGGACTTAGAGTACTCCACTCCGCACTCTGGGGACTTGGAGATTGTTTATCGTTTATACTCGAGTCCGCGCTCCGGGGACTTAGAGTACTCCAATCCACACTCTGGGGACTTGGAGATTTTTGATCGTTTGCGCGTGTTCGTACGTCGGCCATAATAATATGGTTTCGTTTTCCTGTCACATGATCATCATATGCAGAGACATTAGTAATTTATGGAAAAGATGGCTTCAAGCCTTTATTAATGAAAGCAAGCTGAATTGTCTTACTACATTCCAAGAACTAGAAATAAAGGCGTATTGTAAATAAATGCAACTAATATATGAAAGAAATAGACTAAGTATAATAATGCCGCAAGTGCTCGCTGTTCCATGCTCGGGAGAGTGTCGCACCATCGACGGTCGCTAGCTTGAAAGTTCCTTCTCCAAGCTTCCGTTCGATGACGTATGGACCTTCCCATGCGGGATTCATATGAGACGAAATCGGGAAAACTCGTTTCAAAACGAGGTCTCCAACACCAAAAGTTCTTGGTCGGACCTTTTCGTTATAATATTTTACGACTCTATGTCTGTATGCGGCCGCTATAAAATTGGCCTCTTCGCGTTTTTCATCAATGAAGTCCAGTGATTCCAATAAAAGATTCTGGTTCGACTCAGGATCGTAATAAGTTACCCGATGTGATGGAACTTCAAGTTCCACGGGTATGACAGCTTCCGTCCCATATGCCAATGAGAATTGAGTAGGGCCAGTCGCGGTCTTGTGGGTGGTCCCGTAGGCCCAAAGCGCTGCTGGAAGTTCATCCACCCACTTGCCTCTAGCCTTTTCCAGACGTTTTTTCAATATGAACTTGATTATCTTGTTTATGGCTTCCACTTGTCCGTTGGCTTTCGGGTGAGCTACCGCTGCAAACTTCTTTTCAATGCCATATTTCCGACAAAATTCTTTGAACTCCTTGCTTTCGAATTGAGTCCCATTGTCTGTAATGATGGTCCGTGGAAGGCCGAAACGACAGATGATATTTCGTACGATGAAATTAATAACCTTCTTGGTGGTTATTGCGGCCAGAGGCTTTGCTTCTGCCAATTTGGTGAAGTAGTCGACCACAACTATTGCATATTTCGCTCCATCTTTGGCTATGGGTAAAGAACCAACTAGGTCAATTCCCCACATTGCAAATGGCCAGGGACTAACCATTCGCGTGAGTTCCATCGGCGGAGCTCTCTGGATTTTTGCATATATCTGGCATTTATCACATCTTCTAACTTAGTCTGCAGCAGCCCGATTCACAGTTGGCCAGTATATCCATAACGGAGGATCTTCTTTGCTAATGTCTGCCCCCCAGTATGGTCGTCGCACTCTCCTTCATGGACTTCCTCCAGGACCCATTTTATCTCATCATGGGCAATGCATCGGAGTAGTGGGGTCGAGAATCCCCTTCGATACATTATTCCATCCTGTATTACATAACGAGAAGCCTTACGAATGTAACGACCCGTAAATTTTGATTAATAAATTTGTTAGTTTAATTTAAATTTTGCAATTAAATTTAGGAAGAAATAAAATTCTAGAAGTTATAATGAAGCAGATGTTAGAAATTTAAATGTGGCAATTGAAATTAAAATTTACAAATTCAAAATGTAATTGCAATCAATTGAAATTGTGAATCTTTGTCATATTTGGTTATAAGTTAATATAAGAAACAAACAGGAATATTAAATTAACTAATGAAATGTCATAATCAGAATTATAATGGAAATGCTACTAATCTAATATAATAAGAAGGTAAGTAATAAATAAATGATTGTAAACTTTAGTAAACGAATTAATGTGCAAATGAATTGAATATAGGAAAACAAATAGAAATGTTGAATCATGAATAAAATTGTTAACTAGAATGGAATTCAAATTTATAAAATAATGTAAAGTTTAAATTGTTGCATTTGGGTAATAAGTTAAATATAAGTAAACAAAGGCGAGTATTGAATTTATCATTGAAATAAAATATTGATTAATGGAAATTGAATGTGAATTGAGGTAATAAAGTAATGTAGGACAATAAATAATTTAATTAGTACAATTCCCATTTTTATTTGTAAACAATTGTAAGGTTAATTTATTGAAATTTGAAAATTAGGAAATAGATTCGAAATTTATATTAGATAACGAATTACAATAATTAAAGATAATAATTAATGGATTAAATGGAATACCAATTTATTTATAAAGTGAATATAAGTGAATGTAACAAAATGAATAGGAAATGCTAATTTATTCATAAAGTGATAGTTGATGTGAAAAGGAATGGAACCAAGATGGAATGATTAATGGGATTTAGGATCTTAATTTGTATGCGTGCATTAATTTATAATGAATGGGAAAAACGAATCAATTAAGATATATATTTATTTCTTCAGTATGTTGCATAAAATTTGGAAATCAGTTGCAATCAAAGGAGATTAGGTAGCACGTTAAATGAGAAATAAATTAATTAATACATTAATGATGTGTAATATAATTCATTGTTAATTATACCCATAAAATGTCTATTTATTGAATAGCTAGATTTTTAAATCAATAAACGAATTTATTGAGGTTTTAATCTATAATTAATAACACTTAATGTGGAATCAATTGAAATTAATTGACTTAAATTATGCAGTTAGGGTAGATTTGATTTGTCATTGAAGATGGTTAATTTATAAGGTGTAATTTATGATAAGCCTATTTATTTTATGAAGTTTGTTTGATTTAAAGATTTGGAAGCAAGATTTATTATTTGGATTGAAGTGTAAAATTCAATAAATTGAATTTATTGCAAACAAATGAAATTCAACATTTATTATTACATTAATTGAAACTTAGATGTAATGGGAGGATATTTTTATAATAGATTTTGAATCAAATATTGATTTCATCAGGGGTAATAAAGAAAGTACGTTGAATACAAGAATGGAAATAAAGATTTACAAATTTTGAGATTCGAACTATAATAATTGGATTTAATTGCAATAAAATGAAATTTAATATTTAAATATTATGTAAATATAAATTTAGATGAAATTTGGAGATATTTACGTAATAGAGTATGAATCCAATGGTAGTCTCATCTATTGGATACTAATAGATTTAATAATTAAATGAAAGTCAATTTAAGGGAATTATTGCAAATTTAATTTATAATTTGTGAATATAATGAAATTGAAATTTAACGATGAAATGAATAAATTTGTTAACTCTAAATTGACGTCTAGATTTGGTTTAATTAATGTGAATGATTAAGAAAATAAAAGTGTTAAAGATTGTTAATTTCAGAATTTAAATGGAAAATTTGATTTAATTAATTAATTTTAATTTATTTAATTAATGGAAAAATAGCCATTTTGGCCACTGACTCGGATTACGACGAAACTAGTTTCATCGGATCCGTAACGGTGAATTATTGTAGGATTTCAAGTTTCGTAGCGATCAGGCTTGTCGTTTGATCGTACGGACTCGAAACGCCTTAAAATAAACGAAATTGAAATCAATTGAAATCAATTTGAAAAATATTGATTTTAGCATAACTTCTTCATACGATGGAATTTGGACGTGAAACTTGTTCCATCGCGTTTAAAATATTTTAAAACACCTATTTTGATATATGGGTTTACCCAATTTCGTTCCGGAGTCAGAACGGGCTTTTTGGGCCAATTATCGTCAAGCACGCTTATAATTCAGATTCGTCTGTCTATTCCAACTTTATCTATAAATACCCTGCTAAACCCTAGCCTCCGCCTATTCTCATTTATCTGCGCATAAAATTTCATCAGCTCCTCCTCTTTCAATGGCTGCAAACCCTAGATCAAATTTCAAATTCATAAACCAAATGAAAATTAAAAACTCTTCGAAAAAATTCAAAAAAATTATAGAATCAAAGATCTCATCGATACGAATCTACACGTGGCTTCTGTTTTTTTCAATTGTTGCTCGAATCAGCGGGAAATTGTGGTCAAAGTTCCAAATCATGAAACCCAAGGTGGCGATTTAGGCGTTTCTGATTTTGGCCTCAATCAATGAAATCGGTTTATGGGTTTTGCAGTGTTCGACGCGTGGAGGCGTTTGGTGGTGGTCGTGAGGCCTAATTTGGATTGAGGCGGCTAAAAATCGCTAATTAGGGTTTCGAAAATCCTAATTGTTGGTGGCGGCCGGCTCTTGATTCTTGAGCATGGCGAGTCGCAGATGATGGGAGGAGGTCGTAACAAGGTCAGAGGCACAGGGTCGGCGGTCTGGGCGACGCGATGGCCAGGCAAGGTGGGGCGTTGAGGTGTACGAAGTAACATTGTTGCGTGGGTTGAGCGTGCGCAGGTATCGCATTTAGGGTTCGGCCCTGTGGCAAAGATTGTTGACGTGGACGGTAAAAATGTGAGTGTTGTTTATTTATTTTATTTTAATTTTGATTTCGAAGCTTCTAATTGCAATAACTTCCACATACAATACCAGAACTTCACACGGTTTCTTGCGTTAGGATCGTATTTAAATTCCGCAGATTTTGACGCTGGTTTGGATGGATTTAGAGACTGTGCAAATTTTGAATTTAAATAGGATTTGAATCCAATTTAAATTTAAAAGGTGAGTGTTTTAACCCACTCACAACTTCTAAGATTTCTTATGTTTGTTAAATTGATTTATGATGTGTTTAGAAATTTAATTATAGCTGTTTGGCATATATTTCATCATTATCTCAGTAAATTTGCATCCATATAATTTACTTGTAATTTAATTCATTTTGCATATAAACTGCCAGTTAAAATTTTTGTTAAATTTATTATTGCATATAAACACTTAGTTAAATTTATTTATTATTGCATATAAACTACAGTTAAAAAGTTATTTAATTCATTGTGGAAAAATTAACTACCAGTAATTAATTATTATTTATTGATGTGATTGTTTGAATTGGATGATAAATTGATAAATGTTGATGATCGATATAATGGATGAATGGATGCTGTATTTATATTGTATAAACTGCAAGTTATCATGCATTTCATCTCATTCGGGATTGCGGTTTGAAATGATATACAACCGCATTTTTATTTTTAAATTGCGGATTGAAATGATAAATATCCGTATCACTTGACCATAGTATATAAAATTATATACAGGCACCGGGGTATATATATAAAATATTTTGAAAAGATTTTCTATGGTTTTGGAAAGAATACGGTTTAATAAATATTAAATTTTGATATATATATATATATCTATAGTAAAACTTCTTGAATTTAGCTATGTATAAATTTGTTTTGAATTTTAAAATAAGCTAAATAATGAAGTTGATTTTGTTTATATAATATGGTTAAGAATATATTTGAAATTCTACTGTATATAGAGTTTATAATAACTCAAATAAAAGTAAGGTTGAAGATAAATGTGAATATTATTTGAATTAAAGTATTTAAGAATTTTCCTCGAAAAATTTGTTTTGAAATGTAAATAAATTAAGATTTAAAAGATATGATATTATAACTTGATTTTCGATTTGAGGATTTAAACGAATATCAAATTTATTTAAAGAATATTATCAAGTTAATTTAATTAAAAGAATATCCTGTTATTGAGGTTTAAGGGTTTTACTTAAATAATATTTGTTTTATTAAGTAAATATTTCAAATTTAAATAATAGGAATTTGGATTTGATATATACTAAATTATCAAAGAACCCTTTTTTGAAATAGTGGAATATTTAAAGATTGAAATATATGAACTATAAAGTTTTGAAATATAGAATATTTAAGCTTTGAAATATATGGGAATTAAAATGGCTTATTTGGAGGTTCAAATTGATATTGGGAATTTGTTGTGAAATTTGAAGAAGCTGTTTATTTTATAAAGTAATATAGTATTTAAACCATTAAGCATTAAAAGTTATGTTTCAAATCTATGGTTTCAAGGTATATAGATTTGAAAATGCTATGATTTTTGGAAAATAAATATTTGAAATAAAAATGATATCATATTGATTTGAGTTTTAAAAATGGAAATGATATCGTATTTATAAATTTTGAAATGGATATTATATTCTGGTTTTGAAGTATGAATTATTTTAAAAGACCGCGGTGTTATAATAACGTTTGGTTATTGAAGAGACCGGGATCAGAAGTTGTCATACTCTCTGCCAACCCCGAAAACCACTCAAACAACCGTGTACGCGGTGGAGATTCCAGAATGAAGTAGGATGGTGGCGGCGTTTCCTTTGAGGTAAATACGTGGACCCGACTCCCATGAATTGGCATAAGGTGGCTAAAACAGGAGCGATTCTCGGGGCAAGGGGGTTAGCGCCCTTTATCGGATACTCCTCTTCGATATTTTACTCTGACTTTGGATTGATTCGGTGGCCACTTTTGATTTCTTTGATTTTTTGGGGGGAGTTTGTCCAAGGTGGGCGGTAGCTGCGGCTACGCGTTACCACCAGCCCGGATGCGTAATTGGTATATCTACCTTGGCATTGCCTAGTTGTGCCGTGTCACCTACCCTAGCGCGCCTTGTACGAGTTTTTATTTGTGTCATACCTATGGAGTATCCTCTGGTAGCCTCCCGATCAGGAGGTATTTCGGTACTGTATAGACTATTGGCATTTTACGTGTTAAGGTGGAAAATGTAAAGCCTTAACTCTATTTAAAAGTAAGTTTATTTTACAATTAGACACTATTATAATAGCGAAATGTACTACATAATAAATAGTTTAATGGATCCTTAAGAGATGTAAATCCCGAGCATCTCTTGAGTTACTGCACTTATATTTATTTCTGTTCATTTAACTTACATAAGATCTTTTAGTTCTGACTCGAGTGTTTTGTCTTTTCAATTCGCTCGGGTCAGTCTGAGCGTTTTAGGATTTGAAGATTTAGCTCTGGAGGACGAAGATGAAGATTTGTATTATTATTATTTATATTATTGCACTACACTCATACTGTTCTGCTGCATTGATATTTATCGGTATGTGAACTCTGATATTTATTGTATAAAGAAGAATCAAACGTTTTGTAAACAGTTTTATGATCTGCATATTGATTATTATATTTTATCCTTCCGCTTTGAGATTATGTTTTGTTTTTTTCTCCTCTGTTTTCTTATTTATCCCATAACACTCCGCACTTCCATATGGTTTGAATTGGCATGTGTGTCGATTTAAAGTGTGTGAAAAGACGGGATGTTACAATGTGGTATTAGAGCTTTGGTTTAGCGATAAACCTTAGCTTTGTGGGGTCTCACTCTTTATTAATAGGGTAATAATACCCTATGGGAGTCGCTAAGAGTATATATATGAGAGAGCGTATTTGTTAGTGTTATAAAAGATTTTAATATTATGTTAATCTGTTCCGTTTTGTATTTGTAAATTCCGGTTGGTGCATAGGACGCTATGACATCAACATGGATTTCTAAACATTTAATAGGACAGAACGATAAAATATTTGTTTTAACATAGGCAAATGAAATAATTTTGCCTATTATATTTTCTATATATATAAAATAATTTTATAAATGATATATATTTGGTTGCAATAGATTGGTTGTTAGGTAATAAAATTTATAAATAATAGTTGAAGTAAGATTTAAAATAAATAAATAAAATTGGAAATTTAGAACTTAAGTTCCGAGGGTTTTGAAAATCTCTTTTGGATGATTTTGAAATATAATAATAATATTTTAGAAGTATTTTATGATATAAATATTTCAATATAATTTGAAAGTATGGTTTTAAAGAAATTCTGGAAAGATTAAGTTGTACTCCCCTCTCTGTCGCTGGAAAATAATTTCGATGATGAGTGCACGCATCATCGACTTTCATTTTCGAGTTTCGAAGTGGGAAGGCCACTATAGTAGTTTTACTACAGATTTATTCTTGATAAACATAAGTAAATTTTTAATTTGTTTTAAATATACTTGGATATAGATAAGTTGTAAGTATATTTATCTATTATTTTAAAATAATTTGAAATTAAACCTGGTATTTAATTCTTAAGTTTCCATTTATTAATAGTTTAATTAATTTAGTGAAACGGAATTTAACTAATAATTGAAACCCTAAATAAAATAAGAGATTTAATGCTAGGTTATTGATGGTATTAAAGGAAACCTGAAATCTGTAACATATGAAACAAAGAGTAATATTATTGAACATTAAATTTAATTAAAGGATGAGATAAAACTTGTATAAGTTCATTTGCATTTTCTTTAACATATATAACTTACCAAATATAAAAAATTGAAATGTTTAATAAGAAATGTAATGGAAATTGTACAAGTAAAAGTATGTAACGAAGTATTTCTAAAATTTAATATAATAGAAATGTAAGCGCTAAATAAGTAAATGAAATTTGAAAAATGAATGTAATGCAATGAATAGAAACAGAGCAAAATGAATAAATAAATGAAATCAGTTTATGGGTTTATGGTTGTTGAGTAAAGATACTTTAAAATTGTTTGGATGAATGAATAATCTATTTAGTTTCACCTAAGCTGTTGAGTGAAGGGTACACTTAGTAGTTATTCTTCATTCCATAAAATTTAAAGTTTGAACCCGAACAACTATTTGTTTTGTTTGATGAATAAATGAGTTTCATTGTGATGGTTGTATACCTGGTTGCAAGTGATTGTTATAGGTATTGATTGTTTGTTGGTACTTGAAAACAACACTAAATATTTCATTTTATATAATTATTAACTCTCTTAGATTATATAAGTGAAATACAGGTTATGGAAGCAATTGCTACTACTTTTGGTTTCATAGTTAAGCGTAAATTGTCTGACAAATAGCTACATTTTCGGATTACGGTATAGCGCTATTATATTATTTTTTCCGTGTTGGGATTTTATATTATTTTGAAAATATATGTTGTATATTATTATAATCGATATTATATTTTCTCCCGAGCCTCCCCGTACAAAGGAGACTCTACCGAAATTTTCCGTAAAATTTTGGACTTAGAAAATTTTGAAAATATTTTCCAAACCTAATTGATTTAAGTATAAAAAGATATAATGATTGTAAATTTGTATATTTTGTTTAAAGTAACAAATTTTGTAAATTTAATTGTTATAAAATGATAGTAACTCATGCCCGGCAGTTGAATCAACCAGCTGGTCAATCCTAGGCAACGGGAAACTATCCTTCAGGCATGATTTGTTTAAATCAGAATAATCGACACAATTTCTCCATTTTCCATTCGCTTTCTTTACTAGCACCAGGTTAGAAACCCATTCAGGGTAGAGGGTGTCGCGGACGAGCCCATTGGCTTCGAGTTTGTCTACCTCCTCTTTAAGAGCCGCGGACCTCTCCGGGTCCGTGCCTCTCCTTTTCTGTTTCACAGGAACATGTCTTGGGTCTATGTTCAACATATGACTCGTGATTGTAGGAGAAATCCCACACATGTCAGAATGTGTCCAAGCGAAGACATCAAGATTCGCTCAGAGGAAGTCAGTGAGGTTCTCGGCCACTACGGGGTCGAGTTGTGATCCAATTTTAAGAATTCATGACGGGTCATCTCGGCCGACTGGGATGTCAATTGTTAGTTGAGCCGGTGCTGCATTTGTCTCCCTGGGTCCCCCATCATCATCTCTCGGATCTATGCCTTTATGGATCCGAGAATGTTGCCCGAGCCAGGGCTCGGGCGCTACTTGTCAATCATCGGCATTTCGTTTGCGGACGGAGCGGTCCGCAACCTTTCCTTTCTCTCTACACTGAGCCTCTCTCAACTCAGCCACATAACAGGCACGTCCTGTAGCCTGATTGCCGTGTACCACTCCAACACCACTGTCTGTAGGAAATTTTAACGTCAGACACCAAGGGGCCAATGCTGCCCTAAATTCTGCCAAGGCTGGACGTCCTAGAAATATGTTATATGGAGAGTCAACATCCAACACTATGAATGGTAGGATCCGTACCCTCCTACACTCGCCTTGCTCCAGTTCAACTGGCAACTCCACATATCCCACTGCATCCGTTGCTGCGCCGTTAAATCCGTGGATTCTGGCTTTAGATGGTTTCAAATCCTTAGTCTCCAGCTTCATTTTGTCGTACGCCTTCTTGAAGATGATGTTAACGGAACTTCCACAATCAATTAGAATTCTCTTCACAAATGCCGGCCCGATTGTCGCTGATATGACCATCGGGTCGATGGTAAGGGCCTCCACTTTATCCATATCTCTGCTCCTGAATACAATATCATCATCCATCGTGCGCTGCTGCTTTGCATGGGTCCCATCCTCCACATTCGAACAGCACTCATACTCCGCATGCCTTAAAGAGTTAGCGTATCGCTCCATCTCCTGCCAATTCTTATCCGCAAGATGAGGTCTGCCAGCAATCATGTTGATAACCAATCTACCCACAGTTCGAGTAGGTTGTTCTAGTTGGCGTCAAGATGGCCCACGTCCGGGGTCCGATGTCTCTTGTCTTCCATCTTGTGGGTCTTTGACGAACTCCTGCAGCTTCTTCTGTCTAATCAGCTTTTCTATAGCGTCATGGAGGTGTCTGCACTCCTCTGTGTTGTGCCCATAAGACTCGCGAAAGCGACAGTACTTCCCAGTCTTCTTCTGTTCCTCCATTGATTCCATTGGGCGTGGTTTCCTATACTGAAAAGTGTTGCAAGTTGACAAATAAATGTTCTCACGTGATGCGTTGAGCGGGTGTATTCATTGTAGGTCGGGATCCTTGACTTCCATTTCCCCGTCTCTCTTTTCTTTTCGGGATTTCCACCTCCGGATCCATTAGAATGCCTAGGCTTGTTTTGGACATTGACTTGAGCTTTTCCTGAATTATCGCTGGTTTGCTTCATGGCGACGATACTTTTCACAGTCTCCCGAGCAGGCCCTGGTGCCTTGTCTCGTCTTGTCCATCGAGCTTCTTCCCTTCTTATGAACTGATGATCTTTTGAATAAAAACGTTCCAGCGTGGCTAGGGGCTTTCTCGCCAACCAATCTCCAAATTCAGAGTCCGGATTCACTCCATTCATTACCGCCACCAATATTGCATGGTCGTTTGGGTTGCTCACTTTGATAGCAGCAACATGAAATCTTTGCAAGTATGCTTTCAATGACTCTCCCGGACCTTGGATTATGCTTGATAAGGACATCACATACTTTGGACGGGTGGTGTGTATCCTGAACTGTTCTATGAATTTTATTACCAATTCGTCAAAGCTGGATATAGACTGTGGGGGTCGAGTAAACCACATGGTGGCGATTCCGGACAGAGTGATTGGGAAGCACCTACACTTGGTTACATCATTAGCCCTTCCAGAATCCATCATCCATCCGTACCTCATCACCTGCTGCCTGGGATCAGTCTTCCCTTCGTAGGCAGGGATAGTCGGCATATTGAACTTCTTGGGGTACTCAGCCTGCATGATACCATCCGTAAAGGGAGTATGGCTTCTGGACACTCCCCAATCTTCATTGGTCAAGCCTTGGTTTTCTCTCATCAACTGCCTGACCATAGCTGCTAAGTCCGGAGTTTGTATAGAGGATGGAAGGTTGGTTTCCGTTCCACGGGGCCGTGCGGGTTGATGTCCCGCCTAATTTGGGTCTTGGAGATTCGGGTGTCCGGTCTCTTCGCAGGCTTGATTCCCAATGCCTGCTTGTGTACCTTCATCCTTACGGCGTCTACTCCTAGGAGGTTCGTCAGCTGACGTTGAACTATCAGATTCAGAATAAGAGGTAGGGTTACCTTCAGCATTCTGGCGCTGCTGTTGAGCGAGCTGAGTCATGAGGTTAGTGTTGGCTTGAATCTGCTCAGCAAGTTGCCTTCTACTTTCCTTAAGTTCTCTTACCAAGTCGTTGAACTCTGTTCGGGAAACGACTTCCGCTTGGTTTTGGGTGGAGGGCCCTGCACCTCTTGTTGCTTGTTGATTTCTTGGTCCAACTTGTTGTACGCTAGCAGTTTCGTGGACATCTGCGTTATGGGAGGCTGATCTGGTTCGTGGTCTTCCCATGGTAGAGTTGTTGGTTATAACTCTGAATAGAATCAACAGATGCCTTGTCAATGATCTTGGATCTCCTCTGGAGGATTTATGCAATCCAGTAGCTACAAAGCATATCCTAATAGCCTAAGAATTCAGCTCTCGGTGAATGCACCAAAATGTTAGCAGCAAAATTGGTCACTAACACGCTTAGAAAGATTGTGTAGAGATACTAATGAAGAAAGTAAGTTACAATAGAGAACAATATGTAAATTTCAGTGTAGAGAATAGGAACACCAAATTTATAGTGGTTCAGCGTAACTGCCTACGTCCACTTTGAAGTTGATTTCTATTGATTTCCTTGATAGTTGATTACAGATACAATCCGTTTCTAATTACTTGGATACAATTGCAAAACAAAAGATTAAGTCTTGAATGAGTGTTGAATGCGGCAGAGTTTCCCAGTGTTTCCAAAAAAACGATCTCTTTCACTGTGCCCCTACCTCTCTATTTATAGACGAAGATGGGATGGACTTCCCTGGTGGGCCTGGTGGTTGAATATCTCGGCCCACATGGAGTAATTTCTGTGTGCCGACCCATAGATGCCAAACGTCGAATGCCGAACAGGGTATGAATGCCGAACAACCTCTTCATGCCGAGCGCAGCGAGGCCGAACACTCTGAATGCCGTGAGAAGCATCTGCACCGAACGATACTGGAAGCCGAACCAGTGACTTGGCCGAATGATGTATTGGCCGAACGATGTTTGTATGCCGAGAAAAACTTAGGCCGGACGGTACTTTGGTCGAACGCTACCCAGGCCGAACTATGTCTTGGCCGAACGATTCTTAGGCCGACCAATAGTTAGGCCGAATGATAGTTTGGCCGAACAATGTTTGGGCCGAACGGTAGTTGATGCTGGACAATTCTACCATGCCGAGCGTTATCACATGCCGAACGTTATTCCATACCGAACGCCTCTCAATGCTGAATGCTCTGCCATGCCGAACGTTCCATAGACGCCGAATGAACTTGGATGCCGAGCGTACCCTGGATGCCGAGTGCTTCTTGCATGTCGGTCGTCGAACGATCGAGTTGAGCCGACCGGTGGGGATGCCGAATACTAAGTTGCCTGGTCAAGTCCCTAGGAAACATGCTTTGAATTTTGTAGAAAACCAAGGGTTTTTAAGAACGAAGGTGTTGTGAAATTTTTGTTCTCAAAAACGAAAGCTTCTTTCATACTTGGAGAGGGGGCAAAATGTGGACCGTGAAATCCACTTAAGAACGAAGGTATGAAATAAGGCTAATAAAGGCGCTAAGCACTATTAAAATTGAAGACAAGGGTTTCGTCAAGGTTCACAGAAGGTATGTCGAGGGCATTGAGATGGCTTTCGAAGTAGTCGCAAGCATTGCATCATCAAAAATGAGAAAACAATGCAAGAGCTTTCAAAGAGATGAAAAAAGAAAAAACAAGGCTACCATTCCACCTTGCTAAAACCTTTCGATGTAGATGGATTAACAAATATAAGATGTTACTACCAAATTTCTTTTTGACCTTGTCAAAACCTGAATGAGTAGAAGACAAAGAAGAATAAGAGGTAATAGCTCCGACAAGATATTTCGAAGAAGTCAAAGGGATGCAACGGCCAAAGGCTAGAAGTATTATAACTTTTTAAAGGGGTTGAAAGCATCCTTCCGCTTCAGTGGTTCCCTTTTGAACCAGGTGCTTCCGAAAGGATAAAGGTTTTTGAGGGCTAGATCTCTCATGTGCTTCCGCAAGCATAAACTTGCATGTTCTCTTACTTGCCTTTCCAAATTAATTTACAAATTTTAAATTATAGTTATACACACAATATGTATAAAATATATTCATAAAACTATTACACATATACTTTCATCGAAATATTATAATAGGTAGACCGAAACGTGTAGAAAATGATTGTCTATGTTTGATTTTCAATAAAGTTAATTATCGAATATAATTATAAGCAAAAAAGATTATCGACAATACTAATTTAATTAATCAGAAATTATCAGAAATTTGAATAATTGAATAAAAATATATATACAAAATTCTTAGGATTTGAATTATTATATATTTAATCAAATTTCTAACTTATATAACTAATATGGAACAATAAAGTAATAAGTTTAAACAAATAAATTAATTGGTCGTCGGAAGCATAATGACGGAGGTGTCGACGACCGTTGAAAGCTTCCACCGCAAATTTCTCTATTTCTCATAGTATAAAAGCCAAAGCAAGTCATGCACGAGAAGTAGCAAAAAAGCAATAGAAAGGGATGAAGGAAGCATGTTCCATGCTTCTTTATGAAAGACTACATATGTAAAACTTTTTTTTTATGAAAGAGTGCAAGCAAATAAGGAACCCAGTTATTTATGAACAAATCCATGACCTATGAGATATGGACGATCGGGAAGATAGGGCTAAAGAGTACTTGCAAAACGAGAAATATACTTCTGATATTTCCCAAGTCCCAAGGGCGTTCCAAATACTCTAAAACATATTACTCTAAAATCGTGCAAGATGGTGGTCGATTACTCCACCAAACCGTATGCTTCTCCTATATAAAAGAGGAGAACAAACTCAGAGACATGAGAAACAAAACCATCCATTAATTATACTAAAGAGGAATAATTCAGCACCATTGTTCCAGCGGTTAGACACTCCGATTTTGATGCAAGAGTTCATATGCTCGAAACCTGTGTTGCATGATTCGAACCGTTAGACATATAGTGGCATGTAATACTAATATGAACTAATGTCTAAGAAGAATAAGAAGAAGAAGAAGAAGAAGAAGAAGAGAGAGAGGGGAGGGAAGAATTACTTGATTGGGTGAATAACTACAGCTCACTCATCTTCATCGTAGACATCAGTGAATCAAATATTGATGGATATTCTCAAATCAAGCAAGTTTGATAAGGAATTGAAGAACAAAAGGAATTATTATGAGGGCAAACTGAATCAAAATTTTATCTCTCATCTGTATTACAAATTAATTGCAGAGAATACCACCAAACACGAAGAGATCTGCCAATCTATGAAGAATCACACTAAGATTTAACACGAAGAGAGAGAGAGGGGAGGGAAGAATTACTTGATTGGGTGAATAACTACAGCTCACTCATCTTCATCGTAGACATCAGTGAATCAAATATTGATGGATATTCTCAAATCAAGCAAGTTTGATAAGGAATTGAAGAACAAAAGGAATTATTATGAGGGCAAACTGAATCAAAATTATATCTCTCATCTGTATTACAAATTAATTGCAGAGAATACCACCAAACACGAAGAGATCTGCCAATCTATGAAGAATCACACTAAGATTTAACACAAAGGCAATTATGAAGATAAAATATCGGGTTACGCAGAATGTGGTCTACAATTGTTAGGGTTACTGATACGTAAAATGTAGCAGGTTCTAAACGGAACTCTTGTTTTTGGGCTTGGGTTCTACTCGTTTTTTTTTTCTTTTTTTTTAAGAAAAAAAAAAGGGCCAAAATGTTTATTTGAAAACTATTATAAGGTCATAGTAGTTTCCAAAATCGCCAAATTGGCATGCAATTAAGAAAGAAAAAAGTAATAATAATAATAATAACGACCATAATTTTAAAAAAAGAAGTCACTTCATCTTTAAACAAAAAAGAAAACGCAAATATTGATCAGTTAGATATTTGAATTATTCTACAGATTCAAAGTAACGCATTAATATACGAATATCCTCTACAATGCATGCATATGTTAAAATAGCATTTTGAACATGTATTATTCAACAAGGATCAAATAATTGATAGGTCATTCTGAACACATCATTTTGATTAATAAATATCTGTTCTCTTTACTGTATTTTCTTTGCATGTCGTAAGCAAAACAATCTTAAGCGATCCAGACCATCGTTCAATGCAGATGGATCAACTGCGAATGTGATACGAAGCCAGTCCTTCATCCCCACGGCAATTCCTACAATGCAAAACTCAGCCTTTTATTAAAAAATAAATAAGAAAAATAAAAGTATCTATCATATGTCAACTGAAAAATAATAACATTCTGAATTCTTAAACTCTTAGAGTTGAAAAAGCACGATGTATGTTTAATACACTTTAGCCATGTATATTCACTTTTTAAAGCATAAGTTTACCTTATCTTTGTACACAGAGATTAGTCTGTCTCAAAAGCCTAAAATATTAGCATTGATTTTAATTAAGGCTTACCAGGAAGAATTATAACAGATTCCTCTTCAGCTAATTTGCAGCAGAAGTCCACACAATCAGTAATGCCATCCAAATAAGATAAATTTAGCTTAACCTATAAAAAGTTTTTCTTTTTAGACAGTTAGACGGTTTTAAATTTGATCATCATCATAAAAAAGAATATAAGAACCTAAAATCATGTTCCACCCTTTATGTCAATTAATAGTAGCAAAGTATTCTTTTCTAAATTATTTCATAGTTCAAATTACTTTTAATGATATCAAGAGAATTCATCAGCAATAAAAGGAGAGGAAAGAAGAGAGAATGCATCACCATTACAAACATGGATCCCTCAGGTTTATAGGGACAAGTAACGCAGTCGATTTCCTTCAACTTCTCAAACGTTATATCAGCTGCTTGCCTGAGTAAACCAAGTATCTTAATAAAGAATTCATCTTTTGTGTTTTGAAGAATGCGTGGTATTGCTCCCTGTAAAAAGAAAAGTTATATAATATATGCAGTATTACACGAATCTATCTGTTGAAGATTAATTTTATAGTAATTAACCTGAATGAAAGTTGCGGGATCTGTTGAGATGCTGAGGAAGCGCTCAATGTCCCGAACAATCTACATGAAAGGTAAATGGTTATTATTTACTATAGCGTGAACAATCTACATGTGTGTGTGTCCATACACAGCAGATGTGTATGTGAAGATGTTACCTTAGTTTCTTTAAGAATGCCGTTAGGGTCATTGATGACCATCCAGCCAATTCTCCAACCTGGAACAATCCATCTTTTTGATAATGAGCCTAAAGTTATAACAGGAACTGTGTGCGCGAAAACTCCCATTGGTATAAAGGGATTGTTTCCAAATGCCAAATGATCGTATACTTCATCCGCAATTAACATGATACCCAGCTTTTTTGCTGTCTCTGCAATCTAATTATAGAAACACTGTTTACGAATGTGTTAAACATTAAGCCCAATTTAAGTTATTAATTTGTGTATTTTGGAGGTTAATTGTTTAAATGTAACTGTAAAGTAATGTTGTGGGTTCATGTGCTTTAAGTAAAGAAGATAGAAGAAATTTGAGTTAAATATGTCAAAACTATTCGCAACAATATATCAAATCAAATGGTTATTCCAAGTTAAAATCAAATCAAGTCCGATGTTATTTGGAGGAGATATTTTATAAAGAGAAATTTTAAAGTTTTTTTCTCTTCAAGTTATCTTACTTTTATACAAATGCATAGGCTTTAACCATTGCAACCATGCAAATAAAGTGATAAAAAGCATGTTTTTTTAATCTTGTAATTCCCTTTCCTAATTTGCAATCTTTTTGCCTCGAATTCATTAATGAAGGAAAATTTTGGGTCCAATTTTGTTTTTATTATTGAATATATAATTGTTCATATCAACGGATCTTTTAGTCCTTTAACCCGTGACTCTAGACCGATTTAGTAAAATCACATTAACAAAATAAAATATTTATATTTCCTTATCTTTTTCTCAATAATCATTTAGTTTTTATCAAAAGAATATCAATACAAATTCCCAACAAAATGTTTATATAGAAATCTCCTTTAGCTTTATCCAGTTAAAATACAATTTTGACATATTATTACACCGCGGTTCCTAGAAATTTTAAACAAGACTGTATTTACAAATGTAAATACTTCTTTATTCCATGCATATTGATGTGGTTACATTGTTCTACTTCAGTCAAATATTTTGAATACCATCATTCCTAACAGCAACAGTGTTTTCCAATCATCTTCCATTTTTTTTAGTTAAAATTCAGAAAAGTATTAATGCAGCAGAGAGGATTCAAACCATAATACTGTAATGGCACGTATATTTTACTGAAAAGTATAATATATCACCTATAAAGTGTGGAAGCATACTTACTTTAGACAAGTGTTGGTAAGTGTATACACTTCCACTTGGATTTCCAGGATTAATGACAACCATAGCTACAGTATTCTCATCTGCAAGTGCTTCTACATGAGCAAGATCGACCTCCCAGCCTTTTTCTGGATCAAGATTGAAGTGTTTAAATTGCAATTTGCTAAATGCAGCACGTGCTTCATAAAATGGAAACCCAGGCTTTGGGAACAAGATGTTCGCATCAGGTCGAGCAAGAACTGTGAGCAGTGTTTCTATAGCTTGCGTGCATCCAGCTGTTACGTATACGTCGTCCGGAGATAGCTTGTATGGAAGATCCTTGTTCAAATGCTCAGCCAGTGCACTGCATTTTTTTTTTTACATATATAAAATATCAAAACCTATTTAATTTTGGTTAAACATTACCTTTTATGTTTTTACTATCACCGAATCAAGTCTCTTCCTCATATTCTCTCATCTATAATGCTCTGTTCCTAACTGCAATGTTTGTTTGTTTATAACTGTAAACTTAGATCAACATAATCACTTGGTTAAAATTGTAAACCAAGAAATATGGAAAGAAGCTAAAGGGGGTTGGTGTCATTATTTAGTTTTATCTTCAAACTGAAATTGAGTAGTATTTTAAGTAATAAATTTGAATGTAATTTTTTTTCACTGGTATCTGTATCCTTCCTCATCTAGTCTCCATCCCTTTTTTGTGTAATAAACTTTCAAAACAGAAACAAAATTTTGTAGATATAATATACTGGTTATTGTTTGAGATCAACAACATAAATAAATTGGACCACTTTAAAACTTCTAACTCATTCAAAATTACATTTCAAATTGACAGTGAAATAAATAAATGTATTCCATATAAGCCAAAGATAGAAACCCGGTAAGATCACTAACAGGAATGACAATGAGATGGGAGGGTAGGGCAAGAAGTAGACTAACTTCAACAAGCAGCTTAACATACTTGAATATTTCCAATTTAGTTGCAGTTAGTAAAGCGGGGGTCTGAGTTGATGTGCAGTATCTTCATAACCAGAGATTTCTAAGCCTATCTTTTGCACTAATCTAGAGTTGGGTGATTTGTATGCATTTGCTCATTATACATACATTTGACCATTGGCACATTTTCACCACAAATACGAACAGGAAAAAAAAAACCTAGGTAGTAATCATGCCAATTTCAGAAGGTATATATTAATTACTAAAAAAAAATAGAAAAACTAATTAGATCAATGCTTAATTTATCTTAAATCTATCCAAAAAAAAAGTGTACTTTTTCCCCTTAAGATACCTTGATTAGATAACATAGGTCTAAACCAATATTCGTGAACACATACAAGTCATAAGAGAAAAATAGAAGTTACCATCTAGCAGAAGGAACTCCAGTAGTGTTAGAATAACCATTAAACTTTGAAGAATTGAGAGCATCTAAAATGGCAGTCTGAGCATCAACGGTGGTCCTATAACAAGGGTACCTAGAAGGGTCTCCATGCCCTAAGGGAATCAGGTATTTTTTACTTTCATCTACACGCGACATCAGCATTCCTAGGTACGTCCTCACTGTCTTCGTCTCTTCTTCTTCTTCTCCGCAGCCTGCTGGAGTTTCTGCAGCATCTGCAACGGCGAAGTTCCATTTGAACTTTTTTAGGGCTTTGTTTGCCACCATTCTGATCTTATTTTTTCGTTTTTGTTTTCTTCTTCTTTTTCGAGTAGGAATGGGGAATGAATGCGTGTATATATGGTGGTTAAGATGTGCACCAGAATCGTTCAAATGTTTTACTGGGCCACACTATGTTGTCATTCTACTCAATTTGGCCATATGTGCAATACACATATCAAATGCTCATCAAATGCTCATCTGTTTATGTACTTTTATTTGTCTACGTTAAGCCTTTTTCAATGCACGTAGTGAATTGTTATACATGTACCTTGAAAATGAATTTGAATGTAAATTTTTTCAATACCAAGACAAGAATGATAAGAGTTTGAAATTACAGTTCCCATATTTAGGTTTTTAATTTTTTATGTTTTATTCTTTGCAGGCTGTAAGTGGTTCAAATGTTTTAGAATACCAGGAAAACAACGAAATAATTCATCAGCGAGTCATAGATGGATTTGTTACAAATTGTTTTATTGTGTTTTTTAACCACAAATGATAGACATTGGACAATCCATAAAATTTCCACTGTTTTTCTCTACCATAATTTTGTATACTTGGGAAATATCCTTATGCAAAGTCCGTGCCTACTCCTTTTTCTATAAATATGAGCGTTATAGCACACACTTCGCACGTGAATTATTTTTCTTATAAGTTGTATATATTTAAATCAGTCAAAAAATGATTTTTTATTTTAAGTGATATTAAGATTTATATATCTGTAAAAATGTATTTTGAATTTGTAAATGAAGTTTAATTTTAGATCCTATTTTTAGAAGCGTTTTGAATTTGTAAAATATGTTTAATTATTAGATCCTACTTTTAAAAGCGTTTGAATTTGTAAAGGAAGTTTAATATTAGATTTTATTTATAAGTGGTTAAGATCTGATAATATATAGAGGAGCGTTTTTTTTAGTTCACGTTGATATTAAAAATGTGTGACATCAAAGCTATTACAACAATTATTAGATATATTACCATTTTGTTTTTTGCAGAAAATAAGTAGCCATAAAGTCCGTGTTTACTTTGACGAATTCTTGTCTTAATTTTAACGCATTAAAGAACAGTTGCAAAGCAGTAGAGTTCTTGATTTTACAACAGTTTGTTTACTTTGATTTTGTTAACGACGCATCAAGGGGTCATTGCAACTATATAATTTTGCTATGGTTTTACTTTTTCTTTATTATTATTTTTTGAACACTGGTAAACTTGTTATGGATTTACATCTGTTAGAAGGAGAAGATCCTTACGATTCCCTTAAATTTTGTGCGTCCTACTATTTTATATTTTAGATTAAATCATTAGTAAAATAAATACTTCATCCAAACTACTTTTAAGAAGGGAAGATTTGTAAAACACCCATTTAAGTTTCAAAATACACAGCCGTCCATTCTAGAAATGTGTTACAAAAAACTCTTATCTTCTAGCTTAAGGACATTTGTGGGAAAATTTGCAAATATTTGATGTTCTCGTGCCATAATTATTTGTAGAGAAATCTATAAGTATTCACAATGTTTTATGCAAATATTTGCACATTATTCTACGAATATTTGCAATTTTCTAAAAAAATTCAAAAAAAATTGTTTTGATCATAAAAACATACGATTATTATTTAGAATTAACTTCGGTCAAAAAATGATTTTTTTTCACAATTAAAAATAGAGGTATAGTTTAAAACATGTTTTTAGAAAGAGTTTATAATGTATAATTTTGAAAACAAGGGAAGAACCATATTTCAACTATTAACTATTGATTTAAACTGACATGATGATTGGATAATCATTTTTAAATAATTGATTGAGTAATTCAAACAAATAAAGGGTATGTTAATGTGTGCACATGTTAACAATGATTATTTTATGACAAAAGACAAAACAATTTATTCCAAATACCTGTTTTATATTTATATCATATAAAAATACAGTTGGAATTCAAGGGATTATTTAAGTAATTTGATAACGTTAACACGCGTGTGTCAATTTGCAGATATGGGACAGAGAGGCATTTAGCGTCGTGGCAAGTTTAATTGGAAAACCCATTAAAATGGATGCAGCCACTGCAATGAAAACGAGATTGAATTATACTCATCTTCTGGTAGAAGTGGCTGCGGAAGATGAACTTCCTAAAGAAATTTACATAACTTTGAATAATGGGGAAAGCATTACCCAAGAAGTCATATATGAATGGATTCCCCCAAAGTGCATTGTTTGCAAATGCTTCGGACACACTAAAGAGCGGTGTAACAAAAAAAAGCATGGATACAAAAATCAGGGAATCAGCAAAGTTAGAATATTGCTCCAAGAAATAAAGAAATGGGTTCAAATGATGATAAGAACCCAGTCTCAGAAAAGCAAAGTGATAATTTTGAAATAATATATGAATCAACTTCTCCGATCCACCAAGAAGGTATTATCTCATATCAAGAAAACATTCAAGAGCAGCTTACAGATCAAGAAGATCAGTTCATGGCTGAGGAAGATTTTCATCCACAAAATGATCAAAAGAATCAAGTAGCAGAGATAATAAACTACAATACAGTTGTAACGCCCCTAATTTTAAATAACAGTATCCAAGATATTTAATTAGATAAATTAAATAAAATAATGAAAAAATTAGAGTAATGAAGGGATTGATTTGAAAATTTATTAGAGTTCGTGCTTAACTAATAAAAATTTAAAAGAATGAGTTTATGGAAATGATTTTATAAGGTAACCAATAAGAGAAAAAGGCAAGGGTGTTATGGGTAATAGCCGTCCACCATAACCCATAACCCCTAACCCTTTTTCCTAATTTCATTCCATACCTTCATAATTCAAAACATAAACAAAAGAGCTTAGCCAACTTTAACCTAGGGGAAAAGAGGAGAAAAATCCATTAAAAGCTAAAGAATCAAGCAAGGAGAATTATACAATATCAAATCTCAAGTTCCTTATCTAAAGCAAAGTGAATAATAATTAAAACCACCTTATTTTCATTTTGAAAGATTGATTTCAGGTTTTTAAATCTAAAACCTTTATAATTATTTTAATGATGATATACTTGGATTACAAGATATGTTTGATAAATGTTTTATTCGATTTTAAGGCTAAAATCGTACTTATTGGGTTTCGAATGCCATGGGGATCTAATATGTAATATAAACGTTATTTTGGAGATGAGTTTAAATTTTCATAATTATCCAAGCTATGCATAATTTATTATGAATTTTTGAAGGAAGAAATAAATAATCGTGTGCAGAATTTGTTTCGCTATTATATAAACGATACTGGGTTCGAATTTTATATATGTTGGATAACATATTAAAAGTGAATTTTTGATGATTTTAGGGATTTTTTTAAGTGATTTAATGTGGAAATTAAATTGATTAAGTTGGAGGACTACAATATGTTAATTGTTTTGCTAAAGGAAAAGGCTTCTTTGTAAATTATTTCTAACTAATTCTGGATGAATTCGGTAGTTTCTTTAGAAAAGATTTTGGTAAAGATTATGACAACCAATTATATTTTTACAAATAGGTAATTTAGTTGAAAAGCGTTAACTTAAAAAGGCAACAAAACGGTTTTGTACAGATTTGTTGCTTCGCCACTTCTAGTAACAAACTTTCGACCCCATACCTCCACCCCCAACTAAGTAGAAGATAATACATATGGTACCAATGCTTTAGTACATAGTGGATTGGAGAAAGGCGGAAGGTGTTAGTCCCTGAGAAGATGGTTTTGATGACAACAACCATAGAATAAGGTTATAAAATATAAATACTAACTTTATAGTTTAGATATATATGTATATCCATGATTTAATCATGCAGGTACCAAGAATGAAGACTGTACAGTATAGAGATTCAAGATATCAAGATTGAAGACTCATGAGTATCAAGATTATCAAGAGTTCAAGAATAAATAATTTAGTTAGGAATTTTGTTAAAACTCCTAGAAAAGCACTGGCATCTTAAAATCTAATTTATTCGTATAATGGAATCCACTTCGAGCCTGTTAAAGGGATGGAACCCTAAGTAGGATGGAACCTACGAAAAATCTAGTGGAACATTATTTTGTATCCACTAACTTTTATTCAAATGTTTTTACAAAATTATATCTTGTTTTCAAAATGATTTCAAAAAATTCCTTTTAAAAAGATCAAAAACATCTATCCTGGTTTTAAAAGACTTTTAGCCTCAAAATAATTTTATCTTCAGAATCAATTATCCTTGGTTTTAAACTATCTTTTAATTATAATATATTTAACTTATAATATTCATACTTAGATTTAAATATATAGTAGAATTTTATATATACCAAAATATTATTCTCTATACTTATTTATGTATTTTAACTAAAGCTAAATATATTTATCAAGTTTAATTAATACAAGATAGAAGTTATTTTCAAAGAAAAACAGATTACCAAAAATCACTTAAGCCTGTCGACAACCCCTAGGATCCCTTGTCGACAAGGTGACAGTTTGTTTCAAAAATTTGAATTTCAAAAGAAGTGTCTATTCGTCATATCCTTTCACGAATGGTCATGGCTGTTGTTCTACTATAAATAGGGGCAGTTTTAAATGGATTTATATTCATATTTTCTCTGATTTCACTCCTCTTCTTCTTCCACATTTCTTTATATTTTTTTACCATCACTCTGCCGAAATCAACATTGAATCTAACTAGATGATCTCTTGTTTGATTCTCTATCACTATCTCAACAAGATCTCAGTGTTATTCAGAGTTATATGCTTATTTGTAATAATTGAGTGAGAAAAGGTGTGATTGTAGCATGTGAAATCAATCAAGCGAGAAAATGTGTGATTGTAGCCTGTGAAATCATTTGGGTGAACTTATTGCCCGTGAAATCTAGTATTTCTACCTAGAGGATTGTGAATCTGGAGTGGTGTACCTCGTGGCCTTGAAATCGAGGGTGTAAGCTTTTGAAAGGAAATACGTACTTATGTGCGAGACTGGATGTAGGGTAACTCCGGACCAGTATAAAATCTGATGTGTTCTTTCCTTTATTGCTTTTACTTATTTCTGCATCTGTGTTTGATTCTGTGATCATATCTGTGTATGAATATTGCATGCATTTGTGTTCAAATTAACATAAACTCAAAACGATTTAGTAATTCCTTTAAACACTATTCATCCCCCCTCTAGTGTTAATTCTAGCCTTGAGATCCTTAATTCGCATTTCTCAGATTTAGTATCAGAGCATGGTTTTCAAAGTTTCATAATATGAATTTTGAAAAAGCTTTTAAAATGACTATTTTTAAAAAATTTGTTAATACTAGTGTAGAAATATTCAGATCATCATTGTCTCTTGAGTCAGCATATAATCAATAATCGAATTCAAGTTGTCTACCAAAATTGTATGATGTGCAGGAAACATGCTTTATGGGTGTTGAGGAATCAATCCACAATGGACAAATTGTGCATATCAAAAAGAAGAAATAGATACTCGATAGTGGATGCTCTAGACATATGACTGGTAATCCAGATATGCTGAATGATATAATATACAAAGACGGAGGACTGGTAAACTTTGGAGACAACTCAAAAGGATATGTGATTAGCGTCGGTAAAGTCGGTAACTCTGAAACTCCTATTATTACTAATGTTTTGCTAGTTATACATAATATGCTAAGTATTAGTTAACTTTACGATAAAGGATATAAAATTAAATTTGAAAAAGATAAGTGTCACATTGAAGATAATAATTCAAGCATAATATTTGAGGGAATTAGGAAAAAGAATACTTATGTTCTTAGTATGAAAGTTTCAAATGATAACCTGTGTCTTTTGGAAAATACAAGTGACCCTTGGATTTGGCATTAAAGATTTGGGCATTTGAATTTCAAACTCTTATCTAGACTGTCAAAACATGATCTAGTAAGTGGTCTCCCTAAAATGAACTTTAAAGTGGATAATTTATGTGATGCATGTCAATTAGGAAAATTTAGAAAAAGTTCCTTTAAATTAAAAGATATGATTTCAACCTCAAAACCTCTTAAATTACTTCACCTTAATTTATTTGGTCCATCTCAAATTCTGTCAATAAATCATAGTAAATATGCTTTTGTAATTGTAGATGATTATTCTAGATTTACATGGACAATATTTTTGAAACATAAAAGTGATACTTTTGAATGTTTTAAGAACTTTACAAAAAGGATTCAAAATCAACTTTCTCTAAAAATTATAACCATTCATACTGATCACAGTGGTGAATTTGAAAAAGAAAAGTTTGAGCAATTCTGCTATAAAAAAGAAATAACTCACAATTTTTCATTTCCAAGAACTCCACAACAAAACGGAGTAGTAGAACGTAAAAATAGGACGATTCAAGAGTGTGCGAGAACTATTCTTTCAGATAGTAAATTACCAAAAGTATTTTTGGGCAGAAGCAGTTGCTACCGCCTGTTATATTTTAAATAGAATTTTAATTAGACCTTTAACTGATAAGACATCTTATGAACTTCTTCACTCAAAGAAACCTAAGGTATATTATTTTAGAATTTTTGGAAGTAAATGTTTTATTTTAAATACAAAAGACAACTTAGATAAATTTGATCCTAAATCTGACAAAGGTATCTTTATCAAATATTCTAATAGAAGTAAAGCATACAAAGTGTTTAATTTAAGAACTAACACAATCAAAGAAACAATGCATATTTCATTCGATGAAAGTTTCAAGAATTTTGAAGATACAAATGATGAAGAGGATTTAATCACTCAAAATCAAGAGTTAACTAAAACTAATAATGAAATTAATCATCCTAATAAAAAGATTAAACTTTTAAAGATCATCTTATAGAAAATGTACTTGGAGATATGCAATCTGTTGTTAAAACTAGAAACCAACTAAGTAAAATAAGCAATGTAGCCTTTATATCAACTATTGAACCCAAAAATCCAAAAGAAGCATCAACTGATGATTAATGGATTTTGGCTATGCAAGAAGAACTAAATTAATTCACTAGAATTGATGTTTGGGAACTTGTTCCTAGACCTAAAAATAAAACTATAATTGGAACTAAATGGGTTTATAAAAATAAAATGAATGAACAAGGAGAGGTTGTTAGAAATAAAGCCCGGTTAGTCGCTCAAGGTTATTGTCAAGAAGAAGGAATAAATTTTGATGAAACATTTGCTCCCATAGCAAGATTAGAAGCCATTAGAATTCTACTTACTTTCGCAAATCATAATAATTTCAAATTATATCAAATGGATGTTAAAAGTGGCTTTTTAAATGGATTTGTAAAAGAGGAAGTATATCTTGAACAACCACCACTTTTTGAAAATGAAAATTACCAAATCATGTTTACAAACTTAATAAACTCTATATGGTCTAAAACAAGCTCCTGGAGCCTGGTGTGATAGACTAAGATCTTACTTATTACAATCAAACTTTGAAATTGGTAAAGTAGATAATACTCTTTTTATTAAAAGAAATAAAAATGATATTCAATTAGTACAAGTTTACGTAGATGATATCATTTTCGGATCAACTAATTTTGAAATGAATAAAGAATTTTCTAAAATAATGACAAAAGAGTTTGAGATGAGTCGTATGGATGAATTAAACTTCTTTCTAGGATTGCAAATAAAACAATTAGATAATGGTATCTTTATTAGTCAAGAAAAATATGCTAAAGACCTAGTTAGTAAATTTGGTTTGTCTATTGCAAGTGCAAAAACCCACTCCCATGGCAACCAATGAGTACCTAAGTAAAGATGATCTCTGGAAAGATGTAGATCAGAAATTATATGGAGGAATAATTGGATCACTAATCTATATCACCACTAGTAGACCTGATATCATGCATATTGTTTGTCTCTGTACGAGATATCAATCCCAACCTAAAGAGACCCACTTAAAAGCTGTAAAATGTATCATAAGATTTGTTAAACACACCTTTGATTATGGCTTATTTTATCCTAAAAATGATTCTTTTGAATTAATATCTTACTGAGATTCTGATTATGCTGGTTGTAAATCAGACCGAAAATGTGCAAGTGGACTTGTCACTTTTTGGGGCATTCTATGATTTCCTGGTTTAGTAAAAAGCAAAACACAGTTTCTTTATCAACAATTGAAGCAGAGTATATTTCTGCTGCTTTGGCTTGTTCTCAAGTCATATATATATATATATATGTGTGTGTGTGTGTGTGTGTGCAACAAACTTTAAAAGATTTTGGTTTAAATATCTCAAAATCATCAATTTATTATGATAATACTAGTGCAATAAATTTATCCAAAAATACCACTCATCATGCTCGAACTAAACATATTGATATCAGACATCATTTTCTCAGAGATAATATAAGTAATGAAGTAATTATTCTTGATTATATCAATTTCGAGAACCAAATTGCTGATATCTTAACAAAACCTTTAAATGAATCTATATTTACTAAATTAAGAAGAGAATTAGGTATTTGTTCAATATAGAATATAAATAACAAAGTATAATTAAAAATTAAATTAAAATAAATAAAATAGTAAAAATATAGGTACCATGTCGACATCCCCCTCTTACCCCTTTCGACATGTAACGATTTTTTTTTTATTTTTGAAATTTTTCCACCAAAATTCAAATAAGTGGTTATATATTCTTCTTATTTCGAAATTTTGTTCATTCTTTCTGTCCTTTCTCTGATCTATCTTCTGAAAACAATTAAACAATGGCCTCCTCTTCCAAATCAAACAAAAATTCAACCTTTTCGTTCCTTTCTCCTTCTACTGGACCATTTCAATGAACTACGCTTGCACGAGTGATGAAAATGAAGGATTCTTTGAAGGATGCATTCAACTAATGATTGAAATTCAAGTTGTGCAACTTAAAATGGCCAAAGAACAAGAACGGCAAGGCAAAATCCGTAGAAATTTGCAAAAGTTTCTAATGGACAATCACGCTAATCCGATCTTGATTGATGAAGAATCTTCAGAAGATCAAGTGCAAGAGGACAACGAGGAGGAATAAGAAGAAGCCTTCATGGAAGAAGAACATGCTGAAGACGATGACAAAGTCGTTTGCGTTGGCGAAGTGTGCTTTGACAAGGATGGAAATCTAGTCGAACAACATGGAAATTTCTCTTTCCACTACCCAAATTGTTCGGTTCATGGATCTCCCATTTTCAAGGACACATATTAGTTTCTTTTCTCTTTTTCTTATTGTTATATGTTCTTACTTTCATCTTCTACTCAAATGTAAATATAAAAATAAATAATTAATAAATGATTTGTGTTCTTATATTTGAATTATCACTATTATAAGTATTATCATATGTGGATTCTTAGTTAGGATAGTTAGTTATTAAGGACTAAGTTTTAGTTTTAGAATTCAGTGATGATTATTTATGATAACACTATCATTATAATCACATGTCATACAGTATTAGAATAAGGGGTAGTTATATAGTTTGGAGTTAGTTTTTGTTGATGACAAAGTGGGAGAAGTATATAATAGGATAGAGGCATAGATTTAGGGGTAGTTATTAGTTTTAGGGGGAGTTATTATGATAAAAGCAATATTTTATAAACAAAGGTTGTCATCATAAAAAAGGGGGAGATTGTTAGTACTAGAGAAGATGGTTTTGATGACAACAACCTTAGAATACGATTATAAAATATAAATACTAACTATATAGTTTAGATATATATGTATATGCAGGATTTAACCATGCAAGTACCAAGAATGAAGACTGTACAGTATAGATGTTCAAGATATCAAGATTGAAGACTCATGAGTATCAATATTATCAAGAGTTCAAGAATAAGTAATTTAGTCAGGAATTTTGTTAAAACTCCTAGAAAATGACTAGCATCTTAAAATCCAATTTATTCGTGGAATGGAATTCACTTCGAGCCTGTTAAAGGGATGGAACCCTAAGTAGGATGAAACCTACGAAAAATCTAGTGGAACATTATTTTTTATCCACCAACTTTTATTCAAATGTTTTTACAAAATTATATCTTGTTTTCAAAATGATTTCAAAAACTTCCTTTTAAAAAGATCAAAAACATCTATCCTGGTTTTAAAAGACTTTTAGCCTCAAAATAATCTTTATCTTCAAAATCAAATTATCCTTGGTTTTAAACTATCTTTTAATTATAATATGTTTAACTTTTAATACTCGTACTTAGATTTAAATATATAGTAGAATTTTATATATGTACCAAAATATTATTCTCTATACTTATTTATGTATTTTAACTATAGCTAAGTATATTTATAAAGTTTGAAAAATAGTTTTAATACAAGATAGCAGTTATTTTCAAAGAAAAACAAATTACCAAAAATCACTTAGGCCTATCGACAACCCCTAGGACCCCTTGTCAACAAGGTTGCAGTTTGTTTCAAAAATTTTAATTTCAAAAGAAGTATCTATTCGTAGTATCCTTTCACGAATGGACATGGCTGTTGTTCTACTATAAATAGGGGTAGTTTTAAACGAATTTATATTCGTATTTTCTCTGATTTCATTCCTCTTCTTCTTCCACATTTCTTTATATATATTTTTACCATTACTCTGCCGAAATCAACATTGAATCTAACTAGATCATCTCTGGTTTGATTCTCTATCACTATCTCAATAAGATCTCAGAGTTATAGGCTTCTTTGTAATAAATTAAGTGAAAAAAAGGTGTGATTGTAGCCTGTGAAATCAATCAAGTGAGAAAAGGTGTGATTGTAGCCTGTGAAATCAATTGGGTGAACTTGTTGTCCGTAAAATCAAGTATCTCTACCCAGAGGATTGTGAATCTGGAGTGGTGTACCTCGTGGCCTTGAAATCGAGGGTGTAATTATAACAATTGCTTTTGAAATGAAATCCGTACTTGTGTGTGGGACTGGATGTAGGGTAACTCCAAACCAGTATAAAATCCAATGTTTTCTTTCCTTTATTGCTTTTACTTTATTTCTGCATCTGTGTTTGATTTTGTAATCATATATGTGTCTGAATATTGCATACATTTGTGTTCAAATTAACATAAACTCAAAAAGATTTAGTAATTCCTTTAAACACTATTCACCCCCCTCTAGTGTTAATTCTAGCCTTAAGATCCTTAATCCACATTTCTCACAGAAGTTATAGAGTCGAAACTATGCTTTTGAAGGAGTCAAGGCCATTGTAAATAGCTTTTGAAGGTCTTTGTTTTGCTTTCAAAAGAGATCCCGCTTGCCTTGCTTTTAAAAGGAAGCTTTCGAAAAGGGTGAATCACCTTTATATTGCTTTCAAAGGTGTTGTTGCCTTTTTATTTAAAAGGTTATTTTCGAACGAGATGCCATATGTTTAAAGAGAAGCTTTCGATAGGTAGTTTTCAACCAAGTTGAAATCTTGCCGATGTCTTCATACCTTTCAATAGGTTGAAATTTTTCAATGAGTTCGAACGACAAGCTTTTGTTTTATAAATATAAAAAGTTGCTTCCCAATGTTTCCAAATGGGTTGCAGTAGCCATTTAAACTAATGGTTTCAAAGGCAATGGCTTCGAAAGGTATTTTAAAAGTATCATTCCAAGTGTTTACTTAAAAGATTAAAGCTTTTGAAAGGATGGTTCAAAAGCCATGTTTTCTTCGTACTCTTTTTCTTGAAAATTAATGGTTTTGAAAGGGTTACTTACGTTTATATTCACTTTGATCAAAAAGTTATTTTAACGGTGAACCTATGGTTTCGAAAGAGGTACTTCTAACTGGTTTCGAAGATATTTTCAAAGGAATGTTTTGATGGTTTTGAAAGGAAGGTTTTGATGCTTTCAAAAGAGATATTTTAAGTGTTTTGAAAGGCCTATGTTTGAGTGTTTTGAAAATAAGGTTTAAATGCTTTTGAAAGAGATATTTTAATGGTTTCAAAAGTAAAGGTCTAAGGTTTTGAAACCTTAGTTTTCAAAAAAAGAAGAACACAATCTTATTTTTAAGGAAAACCCATGGCAATATAAAAGAGCTTTAAAATGGTTTTAATTTTGGAATTTTTAAAGAAGCTTTCCTTGATAAAAATAATGGGTTAAAGGGATTAATCAGGTTTCATTTGAAAATGATTTCAAGGATATTAAACCATAAAGGTTGGTATTATGCTATGATAAGATATTATACGTGCTACTTCTATAAACATATGCAATATATAATGGATCCATAACTGCATTTTGGGGAGAAATTGTAACGACACGGTATTTTCAACCATTCGCATCCATTATAAATATATAGGTAGACACTCATGCTAGAATTGAATTGCTCAAAATACCGCGTTGTAATTAAAAATTTGGCAAATCTCAGAATATACAGTAAATAAAAATCACAGATCACAGACACAGAGTATATAAAAATGCAGCGGAAGAAAAAGAGATAGTAGTTCATGAAGCTACTATATAAAATATAAGATACATCAGAGTTAAATAAGATACAATAGAAGAGTAACACGATACATCAGGTACAAATCGGATACATCACTGAACCACTGGATACTGAAACAAAATAGACGGCTGGATCTTCAAGGAAAGCTACAACGCCGAAGGTGAATCTTGAATGCTAACTCAATCAATCTGACCCGAGCGTAAAGCAAAATACAAAACCCTCGAGTCAGGACATAAATACTTATAAACTGTAAATCAACTCAAGTGAACAGTAACAAAATGCATCAGTAACTTAAAGGATGCTTGGGACCGCCCATCCTCTAAGGATCCGTTAAACTATTTACTATGTAGTAATATACGCTATATACGGTAGTGTCTAATCATTAAAGTATAATCATATAGAAAATAGCGTTAAGGGGATGGTGAACCTTAACGCGATCGGATCTTTAAAACCAAAATCGTAGTGGGCTCGATATAAGGATATGACACGGCACGCGAGGCAATGCCAGGGTGGATACACCGTTTGCACTCCCGGACCGGTGGTGACGGCAAGCCAGCAGCTTCCGCCCACCTCGAACAATACCCCCGAATCAAAGTGGCGCCACCGAATCGAATCACAAAAGTAATAGAATAGTTTCCGATGGAGCATGCTCGAAGAAAGGGTGCGACCCTTTGTGTAGCCCGGTATAGCTCCTGTTTTAGTCATATATGCCAACTCACGGGAGTTGGGCCCACGTAACATACCTCGAGAACGTGGCCACCATCCTACTTCATTCTGGAATCTCCACCGCGTACACAGTTGTTAAAGTGGTTTTCGGTATTGTCCGGCTATAAGACAATATCCGATCCCGGTCTCTTTAACAACCAATCGTTATTATAACCCATGGATATTTATTTCAAATAATTTATACTTTCAAGACCAAAATATCATACTCATTTCAAAACAATATCACAATTGTATCATTTCCATTTCAAAAATAACTCAATATTATACCATTCAAATAAAACCCAAATTTTCAAATCATTGAATATTTCTTTAAATTTATTAAACTTGAAATATTCCTTTAAATTATCATAGCATTATAGTTAAATAAACTTTCTTACTGTAATATACAATTTAAACCGAAATTCTTATGTTAAGTTAAAAGCACCTTATTAACTTACATTATTATTACAATAAAGAAACTTTATTATTTTAATCATTTAAAGTGTGCCATTCACATAAATTAAAATTTGCTTATCAAATGTACGTTATCAACTTACATTTTATTATTACAGTAAGTAACATTTATCATTTTAATCAATTTAAAATACACCATTACATTGATTAAAATCTACGTGTCAAATGTACGTTTTAAATTTTATATTCCTATTACAATAATGAACATTTATTAATTTAAATCAATACCACACTACTTAAAACTTTACATGTTTCTTTCTTAATTAAAACTTTACATGTTCTTGCATTAATTAAAACTTTCATGTTCTCTTATTAATTAGGACTTTACACGTTTCTTTCATTAATTAAAAACTTATACGTTTCTTTCATTAATTAAAACTTATACCTTTCTTTCCTTAATTAGGAATTTACATGTTCCTATCATTAATTAGAACACCATACGTTCTTTCATTAATTAAAACATATACGGTTCTTTCATAAATTAAAACCTATACGTTTCTTTCATAAATTAAAACCTATACGTTTCTTTCATAAATTAAAACCTATACGTTTCTTTCATAAATCAAAACTTAACATTTCAGATTTATATTACCATTTCACAAATTTAACTAAACTTCCAGTTTATTTAATTTATTTAACATCTTTAGTTAAAACTCAAATTTCACATTTTCAAGTCAAGTTATATTTTAAAATTTCATTTTCAACAGTCATTTATTCAACCACTTAAATTTATAGAAAATCAACAATTCTTTAATAAATTACTTAAATTCAAATATAAATCAATTTATCATATTTACCATTTTCCAAATAAAATTAAAGTCCATTTTATTCATGTAACTTAAATATCATTTTTAGTCAAAATTCCAAATTTCAAACATAAGTTATATTCCAAAATCCAGTTAATCCATTCATAAATTACATTTTTAACACATAGAAAAATCATAATTTATTTATTTTAAAACCTTTCAAAATCTATTTAAATCAAATTTCATAATTATATATTTTTAAAATACTTAAAATATTCAAAGCACTTTATAGAATAACCACGGGTCAGTATATAGTTTTCTAAGCTAGGTCAAGTGATACGGATATGTATCATTTCAATCCGCAGTTTAAAAGGTAAAAATCCAGGTTCTATCATTTCAAACCCGCAATCCCAAGTTTAAATAAATAAATAAAATAACTCAGGCCTATCATTTCAGCCCATAACATTTTTTTTAACAGGGAACTTGCAGTGTGATCATTTACACAAATAATATAAACAAAGTCAATATCACAATATACAGTCATATATCAGATGTCAGGTGAAAATTAAAAGTTTTAACATGGTAATAACATGGCATAGCATATCATATGATCATCATTAACTTTGCGTAAACATTTTACATTACTAAACACTTGTCATCAATCCACTTTTCATAAGTATATATGTCAGAGTGAGAAAGACTCACCTTTTCGAAGCTAGAGACCAAAACAACAAACACAAGAGCGATTCCAAAAGCACGACAAACACGATTTGAATTGAACGAATGGAAAGCCTTGATAATGATCTTGTACACAACAAATAAACAAGACCATATAAACATATGCATACAATATAAAGATTTGTTGAACAATAGAAAAGTAGAAGCAACAAATGACATTACCAAGCGTTTCAACCACTTTTACTTGACCACAACTCCATGTATGCTCGGCCATACATGCTTAGGGCTAGGCCACATATGTTTTCAGGTGGAAAAGGATCTGGTTTGGCATCACAAAGGCATGGCAAGCACAAAAATGTGAAGTGGTAGGAGATGATATGAGGAGGTGTTAGGGTTATTTGGTGAAAGGTTAGGTTAAAAGTAAAAGGGTGGACTATAAAGGCCCATAGAAAGATAGAAAGTTTAAGGCCTTTCAAATTTCCTTTTCTATTTAATTTTATAAAAACAAAATAGACTATGACTTCAAAAATACAAGACCACTTTTAAAATAGACTATAACTTCAAAACAAAGGTGACAAAAAAAATTTGTTCATTTCTTTTTTTTCTCAAACAAAAGGGTAGAGGGAATATAGACTAGAATGCCAAATTACAGAGGTGACAAAACAAATTTTTTTTTTCTCATTTCTTTTTTCCAGAACAAGGGCCAGTGGAAAAATAGATTATAACTTCTAAAATACAAAGTGACAAAAGCAACTTTTTTTTTCATTTCCCCTTTTTTTTTCAAAACAAGGCTCGGTGGCAATATTACTTCAAAACAAAATACAAAGGTGACAAAAATGGAATTTTTTTTCATTCCTTTTTTTTTTTCTCAAACAAGGCTCGGTGGTCTGGCATGGGTAGGGTCGGAAAAATATGGTGAATGGCCAAGCACGGTGGCAGGCAATAGGATAAAGCAAAACAATGAAAGGAGAACAAAATGAAATAAAACAAGAGTGAAAAGAAGAAAGAAAGAAAACAGAGAAAAAAAATGAAAGGAAAAGCATGCGCCGGTTCATACCTTCAGGAGATGCTCACGCAGATTTTGTGGAAGCAAAATGAATAATTTGTGGTATGGAACTTTTGAACGTGAAACATATATTAACATTTGCTCACTAATTTATGTAGAGGGAAGGCAAGAGTAAAATGCTTGAACGGTAGAGGCAATTTAATTCTATCCAATTGGTGGAAACGTATGGGAGGCAAGAGGGAAAGAAATAATTCACACACGGAAATGATTTAAGGCAAGATTTGAGCAAGATTTTGGATTCTCAAAAGAGAATATACGGCTGAAAACTTTGCATTGTTAATGCAAGAAAAAATCAAATAGATAACGAAAAGGCAAGAGCAACAATTAAATATATGCCCAAAGTAACGTACAAATTATTTTGTTTCTCTTATTAAATAAATTTAAAATACTAACGTTTCTATTAGGAAAAATAAACCATCACTTTAAACCAAAATTTAATAGCTATTATACCGTAATTAATAACATTTGATTTAGCTTCATCCAATTGATTGTTAAATATAAAGTTAAGAAACAAATGTAAACATATGTAAAAGAAATATAAAGTTTATTTCCCGTTTCACACTAATTATTACTAACTTTTTTTTTAAAAAAAAAGTATACAACAAATCTGACCAAAACAAAAGTGAAACAAATGTTACACAATTGTATACAGTTCAAGATGAAAATTTTGCCTTTAGAATTATAAAATTTAGAATTTCTATTAAAGTTACACTTTTTATCCAAATCAAATTTTCAGACATTGTTTATTTTTATTTGGACAAATGATCAGAAATCATTTCAAGAAAATTTCCAAAATTAGATTTTTAAGAAAAAAAATGCCAAAGTCTTTAAATAAATGAAAAAATTAAATTTTTAAACTTTTAAAATTTTAAGTTGAAAGTCACAGTTTGACTATTTTGACCAAAATCAGCATTTCAGGCAAATATTCAACTTACACAAGTTTGGAATTATAACTCATAAAAATCAAGATTATATTTAAATAGTAAATTTAATCATTTCAAATAAGTAAAATAAGTTTTTAAATCAAAATTTTATATTAAAATAATTAAAATATACAATAAAATAATTACAAAATACAGGGTTGTTACACTCTCCCCCACTCAAAACTTTTCATCCCCGAAAAGGAATGAGGTATGGAAGGGCACAGAAAAGATAGGATTAAGATAAGATGACAAGAAGATTGAAGTTATACCTGATAACTGTTGTTATAGGTAAGTTTTACAAGGTGGAGGTGATCTCTCCAAGAATCTCCAAAATTAAGAACACAAGCACGAAAAGGTGGATTCAAAATGATTACCAAAGATCTATCAAAGATTATAGAAAGATGCCCATACCAATCTATAGCAAGATAAGGATGATAAGGACAACCAAAAGATAGTTTGGAAAACAAAATAAGGAATTAGATTTGAAAGCATGGAAATTTCAACTTAAATAGAGAATAAATCTTTACACAAGTTAAATAAATCTTAACTACACCAAATTTCATTATCTTGTTATCCAATCATCTTAAATTAACAATTTTTAAAACCATGGGTTAGAAAAATAATCATTTATTACACTCACAATGTATTTAATAAATTTTATTCTTCTTTATTCCTAATCAAAATTAAATTTATTCCTCTCAATATATTTATCACTCATGTTAAATATATTTACACTTATTATAACTGCTTTATTTTATTCTTAGTTCTTTTAACATCATTTTATTGTAAGTTATTCAATTACCCTTTATTATATTTACCTCTGTTAATCATTTTATAATTAAAATTTAAGTGTATAACATTTATTATAACCACTCAAATTTCATTTATAAAAGCTTTTTATATTGTATATTATCCAATTACATTGTTAACTTCTGAAATTAAGGTAAGTTATATTTGAATGCAATTGTATTATACAAATAAAATTTCCAATTCAATCATTTCAAGCTTAAATCAAATTTATTTTTCTTTTTATAATTGAAATTATTCTTTAAAAATAGAATTTAAGAATTAAATTTCCGATTTCTTCAGACCATTTAGAGATAAGAAATAATATATATATATACATATATAATATGTCAAATCAAATTTCAATCATATATCTATATATATATATATTATAAATCAAGTCATATTTTAGAAATTCAAATCAATTTAATTTCCCAAAACAAAGCTGTAGCAAGACTACAGAACAGTCTCTTAACTTCGAAACTCGAAAATGAACGTCGATGATGTCGCGATCATCACCGAAGTTATTTTCCAGCGACAATGAGAAGAGCACTAATTTTAAACTTTAAAATTCTTTGGAAACAAATTTCTATTTGAAAATACTTTAAATATTATATCCCTTTAAACTTTTAAACAAAAGGTTTGGAACCATCGGAAATTAAATTCTCAAATTTCTTTTTCTAAATTCATTTAAGTTCCCATATAAATTTATAAACAATTATTTATAAATTCATTTATAGAACAATAAATGATAAATCAAGTATTATCATTTAAATTATCAATTTGAATCATTTTATTAAGTTCCATAAATATATATATCAAAATTTTATTTCATTAACCAAATTTTAAAATAATACCGTGTCAGTTTGTTCTGTCAAAGTGTTTTAGAAATCCTATCGATAGCGTTGATCAGACGAATCGATCGGAAACCCAACTCAACATCAACAACTCAAACAACACAATATATAAACAAAATATAGATTGACAAATACAATTCAAAATGTTTGAAAATATGTTGGAAACAAAAGACAAGATGATTAAATACAGAGTAGGGAGGTGGATAAGCTAAAATAAATCACGGGCAACCTTAATCGGGTCAACCGTGACTTACAGTATAAGATCGAAGTGGATTTTCTGGGGTAAATCTACGTTTGATCTCAAGAGTTAGAATTTGGGATAATAGGAGATACTAGCATCTAAACCGAGGATATAAAATCTTTGGTGAATCGATGCTGTTGTAATGGAGTTTCACCCCTCTTACAAGAAATTTTTTGAGATTGGCGGGACCGCCAATTCACTATAAAGATCATTCGAAGTGGAGTTGTGGGATACTCCAGAATCAAATGAAGATGAATAGCGGGGAATAAGAATGGATTTTTGGAACCGCAGGGAACGTTCCAAAATTCAAAGGAATCGAGTCAAAAGAGAGAGATTCAACTCGAATGAAAGTGATTCTGTAAATACATCTACTCCATATGCTGAGTTTTGCCTAGAGCTAACCAAAGCTCTTATACCAACTGTAACGACCCAGTATTTTCAACCATTCGCATCCATTATAAATATATAGGTGGACACTCATGCCGGAATTGAATTGCTCAAAATACCGCGTTGTAATTAAAAATTTGGCAAATCTCAGAAAATACAGTAAATAAAAATCACAGATCAGAGACACAGAGTATATAAAAATGCAGCGGAAGAAAAAGAGATAGTAGTTCATGAAGCTACAATATAAAATATAAGATACATCAGAGTTAAATAAGATACAACAGAAGAGTAACAGGATACATCAGGTACAAATCGGATACATCACCGAACCACTGGATACTGAAACAAAATAGATGGCTGGATCTTCAAGGAAAGCACCAACGCCGAAGGTGAATCTTGAATGCTAACTCAATCAATCTGACCCGAGCGTAAAGCAAAATATAAAACCCTCGAGTCAGGACATAAATACTTATAAACTGTAAATCAACTCAAGTGAACAGTAACAAAATGCATCAGTAACTTAAAGGATGCTTGAGACCGCCCATCCTCTAAGGATCCGTTAAACTATTTACTATGTAGTAATATACACTATATACGGTAGTGTCTAATCATTAAAGTATAATCATATAGAAAATAGCGTTAAGGGGATGGTGAACCTTAACGCGATCGGATCTTTAAAACCAAAATCGTAGTGGGCTCGATATAAGGATATGACACGGCACGCGAGGCAATGCCAGGGTGGATACATCGTTTACACTCCCGGACCGGTGGTGACGGCAAGCCAGCAGCTTCCGCCCACCTCAAACAATACCCCCGAATCAAAGTGGCGCCACCGAATCGAATCACAAAAGTAATAGAATAGTTTCCGATGGAGCATGCTCGATGAAAGGGTGCGACCCTTTGTGTAGCCCGGTATAGCTCCTGTTTTAGTCATGTATGCCAACTCACGGGAGTTTGGTCCACGTCACATACCTCGAGAACGTCGCCACCATCCTACTTCATTCTGGAATCTCCACCACGTACACAGTTGTTAAAGTGGTTTTCGGTATTGTCCGGCTATAAGACAATATCCGATCCCGGTCTCTTTAACAACCAATCGTTATTATAACCCATGGATATTTATTTCAAATAATTTATACTTTCAAGACCAAAATATCATACTCATTTCAAAACAATATCACAATTGTATCATTTCCATTTCAAAAATAATTCAATATTATATCATTCAAATAAAACCCAAATTTTCAAATCATTGAATATTTCTTTAAATTTATTAAACTTGAAATATTCCTTTAAATTATCATAGCATTATAGTTAAATAAACTTTCTTACTGTAATATACAATTTAAACCGAAATTCTTATGTTAAGTTAAAAGCACCTTATTAACTTACATTATTATTACAATAAAGAAACTTTATTATTTTAATCATTTAAAGTGTGCCATTCACATAAATTAAAACTTGCTTATCAAATGTACGTTATCAACTTACATTTTATTATTACAGTAAGTAACATTTATCATTTTAATCAATTTAAAATACACCGTTACATTGATTAAAATCTACGTGTCAAATGTACGTTTTAAATTTTATATTCCTATTACAATAATGAACATTTATTATTAAATCAATACCACACTACTTAAAGCTTTACATGTTTCTTTTTTAATTAAAACTTTACATGTTCTTGCATTAATTAAAACTTTCATGTTCTCTCATTAATTAGGACTTTACACGTTTCTTTCATTAATTAAAAACTTATACGTTTCTTTCATTAATTAAAACTTATACCTTTCTTTCCTTAATTAGGAATTTACATGTTCCTATCATTAATTAGAACACCATACGTTCTTTCATTAATTAAAACCTATATGGTTCTTTCATAAATTAAAACCTATACGTTTCTTTCATAAATTAAAACCTATACGTTTCTTTCATAAATTAAAACCCATACGTTTCTTTCATAAATCAAAACTTAACATTTCAGATTTATATTACCATTTCACAAATTTAACTAAACTTCCAGTTTATTTAATTTATTTAACATCTTTAGTTAAAACTCAAATTTCACATTTTCAAGTCAAGTTATATTTTAAAATTTCATTTTCAACAGTCATTTATTCAACCACTTAAATTTATAGAAAATCAACAATTCTTTAATAAATTACTTAAATTCAAATATAAATCAATTTATCATATTTACCATTTTCCAAATAAAATTAAAGTCCATTTTATTCATGTAACTTAAATATCATTTTTAGTCAAAATTCCAAATTTCAAACATAAGTTATATTCCAAAATCCAGTTAATCCATTCATAAATTACATTTTTAACACATAGAAAAATCATTATTTATTTATTTTAAAACCTTTCAAAATCTATTTAAATCAAATTTCATAATTATATATTTTTAAAATACTTAAAATATTCAAAGCACTTTATAGAATAACCACGGGTCTGTATATAGTTTTCTAAGCTAGGTCAAGTGATACAGATATGTATCATTTCAATCCGCAGTTTAAAAGGTAAAAATCCAGGTTCTATCATTTCAAACCCGCAATCCCAAGTTTAAATAAATAAAATAACTCAGGCCTATCATTTCAGCCCATAACATTTTTTTTAACAGGGAACTTGCAGTGTGATCATTTACATAAATAATATAAACAAAGTCAATATCACAATATACAGTCATATATCAGATGTCAGGTGAAAATTAACAGTTTTAACATGGTAATAACATGGCATAGCATATCATATGATCATCATTAACTTGCATAAACATTTTACATTACTAAACACTTGTCATCAATCCACTTTTCATAAGTATATATGTCAGAGTGAGAAAGACTCACCTTCGAAGCTAGAGACCAAAACAACAAACACAAGAGCGATTCCAAAAGCACGACAAACACGATTTGAATTGAATGAATGGAAAGCCTTGATAATGATCTTGTATACAACAAATAAACAAGACCATATAAACATATGCATACAATATAAAGATTTGTTGAACAATAGAAAAGTAGAAGCAACAAATGACATTACCAAGCTTTTCAACCACTTTTGCTTGACCACAACTCCATGTATGCTCGGCCATACATGCTTAGGGCTAGGCCACACATGTTTTCAGGTGGAAAAGGATCTGGTTTGGCATCACAAAGGCATGGCAAGCACAAAAATGTGAAGTGGTTGGAGATGATATGAGGAGGTGTTAGGGTTAACTGGTGAATGGTTAGGTTAAAAGTAAAAGGGTGCACTATAAAGGCCCATAGAAAGATAGAAAGTTTAAGGCCTTTCAAATTTCCTTTTCTATTTAATTTTATAAAAACAAAATAAACTATGACTTCAAAAATACAAGACCACTTTTAAAATAGACTATAACTTCAAAACAAAGGTGACCAAACAAATTTTGTTCATTTCTTTTTTTTTTTCAAACAAAAGGGCAGAGGGAATATAGACTAGAATGCCAAATTACAGAGGTGACAAAACAAATTTTTTTTTTCTCATTTCTTTTTTCCAGAATAAGGGCCAATGGAAAAATAGATTATAACTTCAAAAATACAAAGTGACAAAAGCAACTTTTTTTTTCATTTCCCCTTTTTTTTTCAAAACAAGGCTCGGTGGCAATATTACTTCAAAACAAAATACAAAGGCGACAAAAATGGAATTTTTTTTCTTTCCTTTTTTTTTTCTTAAACAAGGCTCGGTGGTCTGGCATGGGTAGGGTCGGAAAAATATGGTGAATGGCCAAGCACGGTGGCAGGCAATAGGATAAAGCAAAACAATGAAAGGAGAACAAATGAAATAAAACAAGAGTGAAAAGAAGAAAGAAAGAAAAAAGAGAAAAAAAATGAAAGGAAAAGCATGCGCCGGTTCATACCTTCAGGAGATGCTCACGCAAATTTTGATGGAAGCAAAATGAATAATTTGTGGTATGGAACTTTTGAACGTGAAATATATATTAACATTTGCTCACTAATTTATGTAGAGGGCAGGCAAGAGTAAAATGCTTGAACGGTAGGGGCAATTTAATTCTATCCAATAGGTGGAAACGTATGGGAGGCAAGAGGGAAAGAAATAATTCACACACGGAAATGATTTAAGGCAAGATTTGAGCAAGATTTTGGATTCTCAAAAGAGAATATACGGCTGAAAACTTTGCATTGTTAACGCAAGAAAAAATCAAATAGATAACGAAAAGGCAAGAGCAACAATTACATATATGCCCAAAGTAACGTACAAATTATTTTGTTTCTCTTATTAAATAAATTTAAAATACTAACGTTTCTATTAGGAAAAATAAACCATCACTTTAAACCAAAATTTAATAGCTATTATACCATAATTAATAACATTTGATTTAGCTTCATCCAATTGATTGTTAAATATAAAGTTAAGAAACAAATGTAAACATATGTAAAAGAAATGTAAAGTTTATTTCCCGTTTCACACTAATTATTACTAACTTTTTTTTTAAAAAAAAAAGGTATACAACAAACCTGACCAAAACAAAAGTGAAAAAATGTTACACAATTGTATACAGTTCAAGATGAAAATTTTGCCTTTAGAATTATAAAATTTAGAATTTCTATTAAAGTTACACTTTTTATCCAAATCAAATTTTTAGACATTGTTTATTTTTATTTGGACAAATGATCAGAAATCATTTCAAGAAAATTTCAAAAATTAGATTTTTAAGAAAACAAAAGCCAAAGTCTTTAAATAAATGAAAAAATTAAAATTTTAAACTTTTAAAATTTTAAGTTGAAAGTCGCAGTTTGACTATTTTGACAAAAATCAGCATTTCAGGCAAATATTCAACTTACACAAGTTTGGAATTATAACTCATAAAAATCAAGATTATATTTAGATAATAAATTTAATCATTTCAAATAAGTAAAATAAGTTTTTAAATCAAAATTTTATATTAAAATAATTAAAATATACAATAAAATAATTACAAAATACAGGGTTGTTACAGAAATGGCAGAATACCCAGCTAGGTTGACCCAGTAATGAATATAAATTGAGTTAACTCCTATATGAGTAGAATTGCATCTAGCAGCTTAGGTAGACTTGAACATAGGATGTCCAAAGATTGATCAAGAAGTTGTCAGTTTAGACAGGTTTATAGTAAACCCATGAAAACTATGTTTGGAGAGAGTTATTGACAGAAGTCAATAGGTTCATAGTGATCCCACGAAAACTATATCCGAATAAAGCTATTAACAGAGATCAATAGGTTCATAGTCAACACATGAAAACTATGATATAAGAGAAGTTATTGGAGACACCAACAGGTTCAAGGAGAACACATGAAATAATTGAATAAAGTTATTGGCAGTGGCCAATGGTTTCTTAATAATCCCATGAAAACTATGAAATTAAATAGATAGTCCATAAGCTTTGAATAGGTTATTAGTTAGCCCATGAAAACTAATAGGTTAATAGTTATCATAGAAACTATAACCGAGATAGAGAGCCAAATGAATGAGGATGGGAAATCCAAGATATTTTGCTTGTTTGCATATCATCATGATAATTTAAATTGCTATGTTTTTAACCATTATGAATGCAGGAGCACAATATATGGTTATTTTAAATTTTTGTGCAAGATACCAGTGAGGGGAAAACTCATTAAGCTAAGCAGCGTGGTCTTACTAGATATCTAAATGGCTCGAGATGATATGTTATTATTCATACCGGACTTATGTCTAACTCAAACTTTATGATTTCCCCTTAAGCTCTCTAGTGCTCAATTAATTTTGAGTAGTTTGAGAGCTGAGCTTTTCAGATGCTCCTTTAGACAAGTAAGCTTTCAAAGACGTGAAAGAGGCAGCTATTAGGAGTTTTTTTCATTTTGATTCCACTGTGTTTGATATAAATGCAAAGTTGTTTAATTGCCCATGTTTAGACTTCGTTCATCCAAAGGTGCATTTTCATATGTCGCTCTTGGCGTATTTTGTAATAATTATATTTTCTCTATACGTGGTTCATGAATTTAGGATTATATAATGAATTTGAAATTTGATTTGAAATGGAACGAGAAATTTGTTTAATGGTTTTAATTTTTTTCCATATCCATGTTTTTCTATTATATCAACGTGTCTAGCATTACCGCATTTGGTCACCGAGAATTAATAACTATGGATGACCGCAGCATTCGTAGCCATTAGTTTTGGATCTCCAAGCGGAGGATGTTACAAGTTAGTATCAAAGCATAGGTTTATGAAAACTTATAAGAAATTTCAAATTTGAAATGATTTTTCAAAACATAATCCAATCAATTGGAAAATAAGATCGGAGTTTGGGTTAACACTATAGTAAAGTACCTGTATTTGATATATATATATATATATTTATATATATATATATATAAGTACATAATCCTCTCTTAGATTGTTCTTTTGTATCTTACTAAGGATTGTATGCAAATTTATGAGAAAGGATGATATGGAGGCAGGAAACAGAAGAAGAAATCACAGTGGAGGAAGCACCACAACAAATAAAAATGCTCGACTCAATAAGAGAAATCAAGGTCGATATGCATATGTTAATCAAAATGCAGATGCCAACGTAGGTGTTGGATATCCACCAATAGATATAGGGATGATGTATTAGTTCTTCGTCAATCTGGTGCAAGTAGAAGCTACCATAGGACTAACTGGGTGTAATGCTGGGAATGTTGGAGGAGCTAATCTCGTGGCCGCAGTTGGCAACACTATGCTAAGCTAAGTAGGGATTATACTAGTCTTGGTGGGATGCCTTTTTTTGGAATGGAGGATGCAACAGAAGTGGAGAATTGGCTTTTGCATTGTGAGAGAATCTTCGCTGACTTGGGGTTAAATAATGAGCAGAAGAGGAGACTGGCCTCTAGGCAGTTCAGGGAGCAGCACTTCATTGATGGAATAGTGTTACTGTTGGAGTTTCATAGGAAGAGTTGACTTAGGAAGAATTTCAAAGGAGATTGGAAGAGAGATTTCTATCAGAGATTGCTAAGTCGGTATTGTTGAGGAAGTTCATGGACTTGGTGCAAGGTGATATGTCGATGATTGAGTATGCCATGAAGTTTGATGAGTTATCCAGGTATAGACATGCTACCATTTACATTGTTATTAAGAGGATTGATAAGTTTATTCGGGGATTGAGACCCGAGATTGCTAGGGCAAACCTGCCACATCTTCGTGATCCTTGCAATGTTATTGTGGAAATGACAATCCAACATGAGAAGATGTTTGCTACTCGGGAAGAGAAACAGGTTGAAACCCATAGTTCTCTTGGTAAGAAGAGGAAGTTCTTCAAAAAGAAGAGAACTTAGAAGGGAGAAGCTGGCAAGAAGGCAAAAGCTAATCCGTTTTTCTATAAGTGTGATAAGTAGGGTCATTATGCTCACGAATGCCGAACTGGCAAGGGGAAGAATGCCATAGATGTTGGGTGCGTTTCCACCACCACCGATCCAAAAAGAAAAGGAGACGTCACCTCTCCACCTCAAAGCCGAACCAACTTCTTCTCGTACCTGCCGAACCGAGTTCCGGCCTCTACCACCGGACCATTCCCCAGCCGAACCAAAACATCTCCTCAACAACACCGGACCAACCACCGAATCGACAACACCGGACCAACCACTGCCGAGCCAAACCTAACCCTCCACCGAACCACCACATCTCCACGTCCTAGCCGAACCAACCATACCGGACCAAGGTCTCATCTCCCACCAACAACCACCGAACCAAAGCTCCATCGGTCCAACCATCTCCAACCACCGGACCAAAGCAAACCGGACCAACTCTGCCAGGCCAGATTACATCAGCCCAGGCTCGCCAACTGCTGTATACATCCAAGACCCCTGGCCCCAGCCTCACTCTATAAATAGAGGGGCAGGGGTACAACAATGGCAGACAAGTTTGAGAGCTCAAGCACGGAAGGAACTTTCAAACAACTTTCATATACTTGTATACAAAACTTTGTACTTGTAATCTGAAAGAAAAAGGAGAATAACATATAAAGTGGACGTAGGCACGTTCTGGCCGAACCACTATAAATCTGTGTGTCTTTTACAGTTTAGTCCCTGCTTTTATATATTTGCATAAATCACCCAAATCACTAGAAACAACATAAAATCAACTAATTCATACGACTTGGAGGTGTTTGTCCATTTTTTGTGCAAACATTTTTGGTGCTTTCATTGAGAGCTTGAGCTAGAAGCTACAACTTCTCCAACTCAACCTTCTTCCTAACAGCATCATTCCTTGCTCCGACAACATGACTTCCAGGCAGAGAAGAGATGTTAACAAAGGAAAGAACGTCGCAACTAGCAGCATCCCAGATCCAGTGGCCCCAAATCAAGAGAATCATCTCGTTTTAACAGCAGTACCAGATGAAAATCAGGCAAATCCAATAGCCCCCGCCGCGGAACAGCCAATTACTAGGGCAGATCTGGACAGGGTTGTGGCTGAAGTAACTAACCGCTTTGCATCTCAACAAGAAGCCTTGGTGGACCAACTCATGTCACGCCTAAGGGATGCTGAAGAATCCAACCGCAACACCGAATCATGGGGTGAGTCTCAATCTGGAGGATCTGGAAGGCGACAAAGACCTTTCTTCTTCGAAGAGGTTAACAACAGAAACAGCCATGGTAGGAGCCGAGCCCGGACTCAGCCCGAATTCCGATCCGAGGAAACACTTGGAACCGAACCCAACAGAGGAGGTGCCAGGCAAGGGTCGGATGTAGCTGAGCCTGTCATGCTACCTAACCATGAAAACACCAGTAGACGGGGCCGAGTTGGAGTCCAGCCCGAAGTTGGACCCGAGGAAGTGCTGAGAACAGAACCCAGCAGGGGAAGATCAAGGCAAGGGCCAACTATGGCTGACCCCAGCATGCCCTCAGAAGACCAGAGACAACCTTTGGAGAATGTTAGGAGTGACAGACGATACCATCCCTACAAGTCGTCTGGACGGACTCAATCCCGTAGAGAAGAACCAAACTCATTTCTATCCGCTCCAAGTTTTGATGAAAGGATGGCGCGATTGTTCAGAGAGTGCGTCCAGTGGGAGCAAAGAGATCGGGGAATAGGCGCTAGGGTAACCAGCCCCTTCACCCGCAATATCGAAACTGCCATCACCCCCCGGGAATGGAAAATGCCAACAATGGAACCTTACAAGCGAACCTCTGACCCCATCGTACACTTACAGAGATACACTCAGCATATGCTCATGAGCGGAGCAACAGAGGGAGTGTTATGTAAATGTTTCCCACTTTTCTTGGCAGATATAGCTACCTCCTGGTTCTGCCACCTACCCCAAGGGTCCATCAGCTCATGGGAAATGTTGAAAGAAAAGTTCATCAGCCAGTTCCGCATTCACGTGGAATAACCCAAGGACGCTTATTCCTTATCTAATATCAAACAGAAGCCCGGAGAGACAGTGCAACAATATCTAACCCGATTCAACGCCGCAGCGGCCGTAGTCCAAGATGCCGACGAGAAACTTATCCTAATGGCCCTCTGCAGTGGTGTACATCCGGATACTAAATTTGCTAGAAGACTAACCAAGGAAAAACCAGCTACTTTACCTGATTTCTTCCATGAAGCTGGAAAGTATATGAGACTTGAAGACGCTGCCACTGAAAGGCAGTCAGGGCAACAGGCTAAGACGGCTACAGACAGAGTCCCCGCTGCAGCAAAGGATGTTCGAAGAAATGACTCTAAAGACAATGCTGGGGGCAAGAAGGGAGAAAAGCGCTTATATCGACCAGGACCAAGATTCGACTCTTACACTCCTTTGAATGAAACAATCGAAAACATCTTCCTAGCCACTCAAGACGAAGTTAGATACAAGCGCCCCCCGCACAAGAAGGAGTCAGATAACGCACTCAAGTCTGGAAAGTTCTGCCGCTTCCACGAATCCCATGGACATGACACCAATGAATGCCACCATCTCCGGGACTTGATTGAAGAACACATCAGGAGGAAGAGACTGGAACGCTATGTAAAAAGCTAGAACAGGACTTCAACTCTTGCCAATGAGAATCCTGGACTATCCCCCCGGAAGCAGGCGGAGGAAATCGCAACACCAGCGGCTCTAGTCAAGAGAAGATAGTGGTCCATACCATATCAGGAGGACCGCACATCGCCGACAGAAGCTGGGCGGAGATGGAAAGATACGGTAAGTCACTTAGGAACGATGAAGGCTACGTTAATTCTGTCATGGAAGAACGCCACCCGAAATGAAAAGAGAATGACGACATCACATTCAGTAGGCGTGACCTAGAGGGGAGACAGTACCCACACATGGATCCTATGGTCATCTCTGCTTGGTTCGGTCCAGCCAAAGTTTTTCGAATTTTAATAGACACCGGAAGCTCAGTAAATATCCTATTCAAGCATGCTTTCGACAAAATGAAGCTGTCAATGAAGGATGTGCCTACCTGCAACAAACCACTACACGGTTTCACTGGAGATGCAAAGATGCCCCTCGGGCAACTAGACCTTTTTGTTGAAATAGGAATTCATCTCCGCTCCGCTGTGCGAAAGCAAACATTTGTACTAATAGAGAACCACTCGGCCTACAACGCCTTTTTGGAAAGACCAGCCTTGTCTGACTTCCAAATTGTCCTAGCCCCATGGTACCTGAAGATGAAATTTCCGACAGATAATGGAATAGAAGAAATGGAGGGAGATCAAGACACTGCTCGAGACTGCTATGTAACTGAACTTCGCAATAACCGCAGAAGGGATAAAGGGAAAAATGCAGAGACTACTCTCTGCATGAAAAACTTGGAAGCATAGCAACTAAAGAAAGCCCCTCCTCTTCGATATACCAGTGACCCTTTCAATGAATTAGACCCCAGGGACAAAGAGGAGGAGGCCACCGCCGAGCCTGCAGAGGCTATGGAATTCGTAGCTATAGACAAACATGAATCAAGTAGGCTATTGAAAATCGGATCTCAACTAAAAGAAGAGTTAAAGGATGAACTCATTGATTTTCTTCGCCACAACATGGATGTATTTGCATGGACGCATGCTGATATGACAGGAATCTCCCCAGATGTAGCATGCCACGTACTGAACATCGATCCCACGAAGGTGCCAGTAAAGCAGAAAAAGAGGAGCATGGGGGCAGAACGATCCGCTGCCTAGAGGAAGAAGTAAAGAACCTACTTGCCAACGACTTCATACGAGAAGCCATCTACCCAGAATGGATCGCCAATCCGGTACCGGTAAAGAAAGCTAACGGGAAGTGGCGAACATGCATCGATTTCTCCAACTTAAATGACGCTTGCCCGAAAGACTGCTTCCCACTTCCCCGAATCGACCAACTCGTGGACAGCACTGCCGGACACGAACTCTTATCCTTTATGGACGCATACTCAGGATATAACCAGATCCCTATGCACGCCCCCGATCAAGACCACACTAGTTTCATCACTGACCGGGGATTGTACTGCTACAAAGTAATGCCTTTTGGACTTAAAAACGCCGGAGCTACTTATCAGCGCCTTGTCAACAAGATGTTTGCGGAACTAATAGGACGAACTATGGAAGTTTATGTGGATGACATGCTGGTAAAATCGAGGAAAGCCAACAATCATATAAACCACCTGGATGAGATGTTCCAAGTACTTCGCCGATATGGAATGAAGCTGAACCCTCTAAAGTGCTCCTTCAGAGTATCGTCGGGAAAGTTCTTGGGATTCATCGTCCATGCCAGGGGGATTGAAGCAAACCCCGAACAAGTTCGGGCTTTGCAAGATATCAAGATACCATCCACTCGAAGAGAGATGCAAAGCCTAAACGGGAAAGTGGCCGCCCTAAGTAGGTTCATCTCTAAAGCAACCGACAAATGCATTCCTTTCTTTGAAGCTCTAAAGAAAGACAAAGGAAAGTTCGAATGGACCGACGAATGCTCGAAAGCCTTCCTCAACTTAATCGGACACCTCCAGCGACCACCAGTACTCTCAACTCCAAATGAAGGCGAGGAACTATACTTATACCTTGCTGTATCGTCCCATGCGTTAAGCGCCGCTTTGGTGAGAGAAGACAACCGCACACAGCGGCCCGTATACTTTGTAAGCAAGAGATTTACAGGGGTGGAAGCCAGATACCCTAAACTTGAGAAGCTAGCATACTGTCTGCTAATCACGTCACGGAAGCTGCGACACTATTTCCAATCTCATTCCATCAGAGTTTTAACCGATCAACCGCTAAGGCAGGTACTCCATCGCCCCGACACTTCTAGGCGACTACTTAAGTGGTGCATTGAACTGAGTCAATATGATATCACCTACCATCCTCGCACCGGTATCAAGGGGCAAGCCAGAGCTGATTTCATTGCCGAATTTACTACTAACGAAGGTAAGGAGCAATCTGAAATAGCAGAAGATATCAAGTGGAATCTCTTCGTAGATGGAGCATCAAATGAACAAGGCTCGGGGGCAGGTGTTGTGATAATCACCCCCAGGGGAAGGAAGCTGCACTACGCCCTAAGGTTGGGATTCACTGCCACCAACAATGACGCAGAATACGAAGCGGTGATAGCTGGATTAGAACTTGCCCTGGAGATTGGAGTCGGTTCTTTATGTCTCCATAGTGATTCTCAACTCATTGTAAATCAAATACTGGGAGACTTCCAGACTCGAGGACAACGACTCACAGCATATCTAAAAAAGACCAAGCTGCTGCTCAATCAATTGGATTACTATCTAATCAAACACATTCCTCGAGAAGAGAATCAAGAGGCCGACGAGCTAGCAAAGCAAGCTAGTATGAAGAACATCACCATTTTCGGAGCATTAACCATCTCAAAACAGCTGGCACCAAGTTTCGAGCAAGTAAATCTGATAGCTGCGATCGACGAAGAAACCTGGATGACTCCTATCTGGAAATATTTACAAGATGGCACACTGCCCGACAGGCGTAACGAAGTCAAGAAAATCTTGAGGAAAGCTTCCCGCTACACATTACAAGAAGGCATCCTCTATCGGCGCGGCTTCTCTAATCTCTTATTAAGGTGTATCGCTGGAAGGGAAGCTAGGGAAGTCTTATCCAACATCCATCAAGGAAGTTGCGGAGATCACACTGGAGGGCAGACTCTGGCAAAGAAGATACTCCGATATGGATATTACTGGCCCACTTTAGACAAAGATGCCTTGGACTTCGTCAAGAGATGCGACAGATGTCAGAAATTTGCTAAGATTCGTTGACTACCCACGAAGGAGATTACTCAAATGACCTGCCCTTAGCCCTTTGCAGTATGAGGAATTGACTTGATTGGCGAATTGCCAACGGGCCGAGGCGGAGCCAAATATGCTATAGTGGCAGTCGACTACTTCACCAAATGGGTGGAAGCGGAATTTCTAAATAAAATATCTTTGGCAAAAATCATCAACTTCTTGATCAAAAATATTCTATGCAGGTACGGGGTTCCACTCAAAATCATATCGGACAATGGACTTCAATTTGACAGCGAGGAATTCGCCGACTGGTGCCAAGAGCATGGAATTCACAAAAGCTTCTCATCTGTGGCTTACCCTCAGGAAAACGGACAAGTCGAAGCTGTCAACAAAATCCTCAAAACCCTAATCAAGAAGAAACTTGAAAAGTCAAAAGGCGCTTGGGTGGATGGACTTCCTACGGCACTTTGGGCCTACCGCACATCTTACAGAACATCAACATGGCGTACTCCTTTCTCTTTGGCATACAGATCGGAGGCCATGCTCCCAGTTGAAACTGTAGTGCCTTCCCACCGTAGGATCCACTATAACCCAGAAGAGAATGAAGAACTCCTACACATGTCTTTGGATCTAATTGAAGAAAGAAGAAATGATGCAGCACTTAAAGTGGCAGCTCACAAGCAAAAAGTAGCAGCACAATACAACTCTAAAGTCAAGCATCGCAGCTTACAGGAAGGAGATCTTGTCCTCAAGCGGATCTTCCCACGCCCAGGAGCGCTAGATCCAATCTGGGACGGACCCTATGTAATTCATAAAGATCTCCACAACGGAACTTATATTTTGTCAACAGTGGACAGAGAGGTGTTCCAGAGGGCATGGAACAACCAACACCTCCGTCGATACTTTTCTTAACTTGTACTGCCCATATGAAGTGAATTAACAAAGAGGACCAGTGGACGTAGGCATTTTCGTGCCGAACCACTTTAAATATCTTGTCTTTTTTTAACTTGTTCCTTTATATCTTGGCTGCTTGTTAAGCGTTATCCTTTTATGTTGAACGAAATCATGTATAACGACATTTTCATATTGGAACTTCACGGCGCAACCTCACCTGGACAAGACCCAACAGGTACTATGCGATTCTATGCACTCGCCAATAAGACACTTTTGCTCCAGCTTCCCTCTGCTGCGGGTTAACTCATTGCTCGCGACTTCCCTCAAAGCCAACTGTAATGAGCCGATTATAAGCCATCCCGAAGGCCGACTATAGCCGATGGCAGCTCATTACGGCGTTCGGCTCGCCGGAAACTGTGAACCTACTTTAAGCCCCAACATAAGGTGTGGCCAGCCAGGGGTAGTTCACGGTTGACGATCGGCACCCACGCTAGCCGACCACAGTAAATCGAATAATACCCACGATTACGGGCCATAATGGCTCGGGTAGTTACTGTGCGCGATCTCGGCTCTGATATGTCTTAAGTGCGGCTGTGGTAAAAAAGATAAACTCCCCGCGGAGGCGTAAGATGGGTGACAAATGTCTCCAAGATCCACAGCTAGGGAAAGTGACTACAAAACCCGTTTTCCACGAACTTAAGCATATCGACGGCCTTCCGTGACTGGAAATTTTACTTTTCCTATATTTCCATTCCATTTAAATACTTTTCTTGTATCCTGCATAATTGTCCCCAAAGTACAGGACACTAAATAGGAGGCACTCGCTCACGAGAATCAGAGCCCGCAAACTGGGTGACAAGGCACTCAGCCGCATCCATGGTCAATTACACAAGATGTCCAAAGCTACCCCCTGCAACCAGAACATGAAGGACGCATATACAGGAATGTCAAGCAGACCAAATAAAATAACCAACTGTACCCGTGCTCCACCCTCGTCCTACCAGCTCTTCGAATCTATTTGGCTGCAGGATCGGAGCTCCCAACATGATGACCAGAGGCCCCACCTGTCCAATTCAAGAAAAGGGTCCATTAAACCAACAACGAACGATCAAGTTATGAAAATCTAAAAAGGGAAAACTCACCAACACCCGCTCCTTGGTCCTCACCCCCCAACTGCACACCGGCTTCCTCCGCAGCAAGTAGCCGCATCCCCTCCTTCACCGCTACCTTCTCCTCCTTTGAGAACTGGGCGGTAACCACATTCATCCTGAATGCCGCTCCACCTTCCTTATCCGCATCGGCCTTGGCCTCCTCCAAAGCCCGGAGATATATCCTGGCCATGACCCGGGGATAGTCATCCATCCAGGATAGATTACCCTTCTTCCAAGTACGGAAGTACATATCCTGCAACATCTCGTCCATCATCCCCTCATTCTCCTCAAACTCCCTCACCCGGGCCTCGGAGGACAGCAACTTAGCGATGGCAACATCCCTCTCCGATCGATATCTCAAGCGGTCAGCCTGGAGAGACCTCCTCATTTCCTCCATCTCTTCCTTTAGCCTGGCTTGAGCAAGCTCTGCGGCCTCAAGCCTCCCAGATAACTCCTCTACCTGCTCGAGATCCGCCCTCCGAACCTCATCCACCGTAGCAATGGCTATGTCAATCCGCTCCTTGCAGGCGGCCTCCATCTTTCGTAGTTCTGCCCTACTAGACTCTTCCATAGTCCCCTTCAACCGCCTGGAGGCTGCCTCGTGCTGAGAAATCTGAATGGCTTGATCGACAAGCTGTTTGGCCTGATCAGCAACCTTTAGCCGCAATCGAATATTAGCACTCCCAATCTCCTCTCCAGCCTTGACCAGACGGGCATGACGCCCCATCAACTTCCTGGTCTCCTCCGCTACCCGATCAATATTAGCCTTGGCTTCATCCCCCATGGTAACTATCCGAGTAGTAAGCAGATCGAGGTCTAAGGACTTAGCCTCATCAAGCACCCGTACCATGGGATTGCGGGGAAAAAGATGCTCACCCGTGGCCTCGTCAAAAGAGATATCCTGAAAACTCGAGTCCAGATCCGGATGGCCGACAAATGGGTTGTGAACCAAACCAGGATGGTCTATCGGGGTGACAGTTGGATTTTCGGACGGATGTGGGGAAGGCATAAGCTCAGTATCCTCCTCAGTAATATCATGGATAGGCTGGGCTGGAGGCTGAGGGCCAGGTGAAGGTTCAAACGAAGATCGGCCCCTCTTTCTCTTTTGCATATCTTCTTCAATAACTCCGAGAAGAGGGCGATATCTGACCACATCTTCAGGACGGCTAGCTGACGGCTTTGGTTTGGCGGAAGCTTTGAGTAACTTATACTGTTCAAGGCGGTGCTGAATATATGATGTCTTGGCCACCTTACCCATTCCTGGAATAAAAACCAAGTGTTACAAGCATGCATGAAGCTATGACTCAAGAAATGTGTGAAGTTAAAAGAAGGAGTTAAGAATTCACCTTGAATCGCCGGAGTTGCCTTAGCTGAAAGACTCTCAGAAGATAGGCTGGCACCGGACCCGGCCTTATCAGACCTCTTCGATTTCTCCACCAAGGCTGATCCTTCCTCCAACCCCTCAAAAGCCTGGCGGAAGGCATCATCCGTCCACTCTTAAATCTCGCCTGCTTGCCCAGGAGGCAAAGCCCCGGCGCCATCACCACCACCATCACCTTCTCCGTCGTCTCCGCTCTCTGCCTCTCCTCCTACATCGCCTCCTTCACCTTCACCTCTATCCTCCTCCACGTCTTCCTCCCCCGGAGTCATTGGGCACGTGCTAGGGGAAAGGCCGTCGGACTTCTTGAGCTTCTTACCTCCGACAACTGGAGGTTTTGTAAAAGGCCTCCTCTTGCTGCTCTTCGCAGTAGCCCCATCTTTAGCTTTAGCAGCCCTTTCCTCGGCTGTATCTCTCTGCTTAACCACGGACTGACGTGGAAGAATCAGGTTGTGCTCCAGGAGAGTGGCATTCCTGATTAGGTAAGAAGCCGACCTGTCCCTTCCAGAGATAGCCTCTATCTCAGCAGCCATCTGTACCAGGCGATCATTCTCCACGACCGCAAAGCCACCTGTTGCTAGCAAGAAATAAAAGCATATAAGAAGAAGCATTGCAGTCGGGACAAAGAAATTACAAGTGGAATTCAACTTACAGCCAGAAGTGAAAAGGCGAAAAGAAATAGAGTCGTCCTTGACGAAGAACCATTCCTTCTTAAACATGGAAAACTTCGAGTATAAGTCCAAGACCGGCTTGAAGGACACGGCTGACTCTAAACTAATGTACGGAGACCCCTTCTTGTAGCCCCTCAGATTGTATAAATATCGGATTTCCCGGTTAGAAGGGGGAGCCCATATCTCCTCTGGAAGATAACGAATAGACACACTAAGATGGCGTAGGAGTTGGGCTGAAGCTGAAAAGGAGCCACTTTCAGGTAAGTAATGAAGCTGACTATCCACGCGTTGATCGGAGGAATGGCCCCGCACATGCAATGGTACCTACTATATGCAAAATATCCTTCAGGGGGATTGTACGGCATCACTCCGTCCCCCGGCAACAGCATGAGTGCTCTATCAATCCCAAAGGAGCGGGATATAACATCAAGCTGCTCCTCTCGGAGGGAGCTAGGAAAGCAGTCAGGAGGAGAGTTCAAGAGCTCCTGAGGACCATATCCATCCAGTAGCGATCTCGGGATGGGCCCCTGTCGTCCCGGTCCTGATTGGCCTGGGGGCACTGCGGAGGACTCTCCTTCGCCCTTGGATTTTCTCTTATCTGATCGAGTTTCCACTTTGTTAGACATTATCTGCATCACCGGAAAGACATATTGTTAGAACAAGGAATATGAAAATGTAAACGAACAAGTACATGCAGCCTGGAGTTTCATTCACGATTCAAAACACAAAAGGACATCCGACATTTAAGCTCCCGAATTCATTCGGTATTGATAGTCTTTGAGGACATCCGGTAATCGAAGGTTTTTCAAGTTCATTCGGTACACAGGGTCCCCGAACACATCCGGTAGTACAATATCAAAGGGCCATTCGGCACTCAAATTCCCTATCCCATTCGGTAAAACAAGGCTTTCATGTTCATTCGGTACACAAGGTTCCCGAGTCCATTCGGTAGTTGAGGACAAACACACATTCGGTAGAATAAGATCTCAGCTGATTCGGCAAGAATGGATTTTGATTCGGAAATCAATTGGTTCGGCTATCTCGAAAGGTGAAGGAATGACAGTGGCATGATGCCCCTACTTATAAGAGAGCGTAGGGTAACCGGACCAACCGGTTCGGCACTCACAACCGAATGAAACCATCCAAACCACGAGAAAACAAAGCACGCCATATACAGGCATATGCCCTACTTTGGGGGGCAAACGTTGGGTGCGTTTCCACCACCACCGATCCAAAAAGAAAAGGAGACGCCACCTCTCCACCTCAAAGCCGAACCAACTTCTTCTCGTACCTGCCGAATCGAGTTCCGGCCTCTACCACCGGACCATTCCCCAGCCGAACCAAAACATCTCCTCAACAACACCGGACCATTCCCCAGCCGAACCAAAACATCTCCTCAACAACACCGGACCAACCACCGAATCGACAACACCGGACCAACTACTGCCGAGCCAAACCTCACCCTCCACCGAACCACCACATCTCCACGTCCTAGCCGAACCAACCATACCGAACCAAGGTCTCATCTCCCACCAACAACCACCGAACCAAAGCTCCACCGGTCCAACCATCTCCAACCACCGGACCAAAGCAAACCGGACCAACTCTGCCAGGATAGATTGCATCAACCCAGGCTCGCCAACTGCTGTATACATCCAAGACCCCTTCCCCTAGCCTCACTCTATAAATATAGGGGCAGGGTTACAACAATGGCAGACATGTTTGAGAGCTCAAGCACGGAAGGAACTTTCAAACAACTTTCATATACTTGTATACAAAACTTTGTACTTGTAATCTGAAAGAAAAAGGAGAATAACATATAAAGTGGACGTAGGTACGTTCTGGCCAAACCACTATAAATCTGTGTGTCTTTTACAGTTTAGTCCCTGCTTTTTATATATTTGCATAAATCACCCAAATCACTAGAAACAACATAAAATCAACTAATTCATACGACTTGGAGGTGTTTGTCCATTTTTTGTGCAAACAATAGACAGGAAGGGTGTGAAGTGCTTTAACTATGACCATGTTGGGCATTATAAGAATCAGTGTCCAAAACAACTCAGGATAAACAAGAGAAAAGTCTTAGTTGTTAGACCATCGTCTGTTAGGCCTACTTCTGCTGAGAAAAGAAAGACAGTGATGGACGGTACGCTTTTGATTCGAAGTACACCAGTTAGGGTACTATTTGATACCAGCGCATCAAATTCATTTATATCTCAGTGTTTGGTTGATAGGTTATTTATAGAACCTACATACCTTATTACTTTCTTAAAGGTTGCGAATCCGATAGAAAGGTATGCAACCCTGAAAATGAGATGTGACCATTTAGAACCTGATTTTTTAGTTCATAAATTTGCATGTAGTTTGTACGTTTACGATTCGTAGATTGCGGAATCATTTTAGGTATGGACTATGTGAGGCTAGGATATTTTTCCAAGATATGGAAATATCACTAAGACACTCTGATAGTCAGAACCGAATTATGTTCTTAATGGAGGATACCGACCAGAGTGCTTGTACTTTGTTAATGCTATGGAAGTAGACGAAGAGTTAAGTCAGGTTCGGGTAGTAGAGAATCTACGGATGCTTTTAAGCTAGTTAAAGGACTATCACCGAAATGAGCCGTTAAGTTTTAGATAGATCTTATGCCATGAGTAGAACCTATAAGTTGACCACCTAATAGGATGACACCGATCGAGATAAAGTAATTAAAAGTGCAGCTAGTGGATCTAGAAGGGAGAAATTTTAATAGGTCAAGCAGTTTGCCATGGGGTACAACCGTGGTGCTTGTGAAGAAATCAGATGGGTCGTTAAAGATGTGTATCGACTATCGTAAGTGGAATGAGAAGACGATCAAGTACAAGTATCCTTTACTGAGAATCGATGATTTATTTGATCAGTTGTGTGGAGCCAGAGTATTTTCTCAACTGGATTTGGTGATGGGTTTCCGTCCATTAAGAGGGGCTGAGGATAGTATTTCGTTGACAACATTTCGGATTAGGTATGGTTTGTAGGAGTGGTTAGTAATGCCATTCGGGTTAATGAATGCACCAATTTTCTTCGTGGATTTGAAGAATTGGGTTTTCTAAGAATACTTGGATAGATTTGTGTTGGTATTTATAGATGACATTTTAGTGTACTCTAAAGATGAAAGAGAGCATAAAGATTATCTAAGAGCTATGCTTGAGTTGCTAAGGCAGCATCAGTTGAAAGCAAAGTTTTCCATGTGTCATTTCTAGAAGAAAGAGGCTAAGTTTCTTGGTCACGTGGTTTTAGAGAAGGGTTTGTCAATCGATCCACATAAGATCGAAGCTGTTAATAACTGGAAGAGACCAGATACGGTGACTGAGATTAGAATTTTTCTTAGACTTGCTAGCCGCTACCGAAGATTCATTAAGGATTTCTTGCAGATAGCAGCACCTTTGACTAAGTTAACCAAGAAGGATGTGAATTTACTTTTGTCTGACAAATGTGAAAGTGCATTCCTTAAGTTAAAGCCTTGTTGACCAACGCGCTGGTTTCAGTGGTTCTAGACGGAAACCAAGGGTTGGTGGTGTATACCAATCCACGTGGAACAAGATTAGGAGATGTGTTGATGTAGAAGGGTAAAATCATTGCCTACGCTTCACGATAGCTTAGACCGTATGAAGTAAGATAACCTACTCATGATTAAGAGTTGGCTGCGGTGATCTTTGCATTGAAGGTATGGAGACATTATCTCTTAGGGGAGAGATTTGAGCTATACATAGATCATAAGTCCTTAAGATATTTATTCTTTCAAAAGGAGTCGAATATTGGACAGCAATGGTGGCTGGAGTTTTTAGTAGCTTATGATTTTAGTATAGAGTATACACCTCGGAAAGAAAATAAAATGTTGATGCTCTTGGCAAAAAAACTAGAATGTGATGTTAGCCATGCTGGCAGAATGAAAAGATTTAGAAGCTTTAACTACTTGTAATGTACAATTATTGAAAGTCTATATTATGGTGGATCGATTATATAAATAACAAGTATATGACTAATTTAAACTATAGTGTAACAATAGTAAATTATGTAAATAAGAATAATCACCAGAGATTTTATAATGTTTTAGACCTCCCATCCTATGTCCAGTCCCACAGCTCCTCTTTGGAATTTTCTTTCACCAAATAACCCTCACTTCACCTGGAGGAACATGTTTATAATAGCAGAGTCAAGAATATGTTCTCTATTACACAGATTTTGACTATATAGTACAATTGAACTTCCTATATCTCTTGAATGAAGAATACAATATTGGTCGAGAGAGTATGGAAGTGTATGATCTCAGATTTGCAGATTTCATAGCAAGTGGATGATTAGAACAAGAGATGATCAAGATAGAGAGTCGAGTGAATTAGTTAAAGTACTTTGATCATTCTTGATTCTCGTTTATTTAGTTGTAGAAGGTTTCTTCTAGTAGTTACATCTCTTCTCTTTCAGTCTAGAGTCATCACTGTTCACTAGTGAAGAGTTATGGAGGAGAGATGGAGTTGTGTCTCTTCGGAGATGACAGTTGTAATTTGAATTATCTACCCCGTGCCTAGTTTCAGACGTCTGAACGGTGTTTTCAGACGTCTGAGAACCTATTTTTTTTTCATCTCCTACATTCAGACGTCTGAAGTTCTGCATTCATACATCTGATCCTGTTAAGTGATGTTCTCCTGGGTTTATTCTTGAGTGTATCTCTTTTCGATCTTCGTGCAACTTTGTAGATGAATCTCTTCAGTGCTTTAGTAATCATCTTATCATAGTAGTGGTTTGTCTTACTTTGAATTCGTATCTGTATAGTTGTATGATATATATATATATATATATATATATATATATATATATATATATGATTTCCATTGTATAGTTGTCGTCGTCAAAATCGTAAACTAAGGGTTCTAACATTCTCCCTCTTTTTGATGATGACAACTATATAATGTACTTAGGTAACAATTACAGATAGGTTTTCCCTCTAAATATGATCTCTCCCTATAAATGTGCATATTTATTTTTCACCCCCTTTGTCATTATAAAAAATAATCGAAGATTATAAAAATAATGCAGAACCAAGTATGATGTACATACTTAATTATATTACTAACAAAAGGTTATGATTACATCATTAAGCACAAAAAGAGGAATATTGATAGTGTCTTACCAGAACTTTGATAAGGGAGTTAATTACAACAAAATATTTACCTTATGAAGTCAAGGTAGTTCATCACGAAAGGGGTCTAATTTCATTTTCTCCTTATCGCTGGTTTTTGACGATGTGTGAGGAGATTGAGAAGGTGTAGACCAGTCAGAAGAAGGTTGACGGACTTGTTGAAGTGCATGATCAAGTTTGGAAACCACAGAAACAAGAAAGTCTTCAACTTTGGAAAGCCTTGTGGACAATGTAAGATCAAGCTTCGCTATTTGTTTGCCAAGGATAATTTTATTTCTTGATAGGAGCACTTGGTTTTGTAAGGTTAAGTGAGCAATATTCTCATTAGCATGAAGCTGAGCTCATACTCCCAGAATCTCCATATCGGAGTGATATTCAAACGAGGAAGGAGGAGGTGGAGATGGTTGCCTTTGTAGTTCAACATCACCTTCTTCTTGTTGTTGTTGAGGAGGAGGAGGTTGATTTTGTGCATTTTTCCATTCTAGAAAAGTTATAGAAGATGGTGGTTCCTCCGGCAAATGCATAAGATTGAAAATTTTTGTTCCACTATATTTGATAAGTAACTCCTCAAAAGCAGAAATGTACGATGGGATGTTTACTGCTTTGAGAATTCGCATAATATAAGCTGGGTAAATGATTGTATGGCGAGATCTATTCCAAAAACCTTTTAGTTCATCGAAAATGAACTGAGTCCAATGGATCTTAGTTCGACCAAATAGTGCATATAGTTCTTTGTGTTCAAGATCAGTAATTTGTTCGTGGCAACCTAATCAAGTGATAATGGTATTTATAAGCATTTGAGTAAGGAGCCTAGTACATGGCATAAGGTATTTAGATGAAAATTGAGGCACTTGATTTTCCCATAATTGATGAGTGATTGTATCACGAGGTTTGAATTGCATGTCCTCCATTTCAGATAAATTTTGACCCATATAAGAGCACTTTAAAAATCGTCCAATTATAGCGGGGGTTAACTTGATTATTGTCCCATAGAAACTCATCCATAACCAATCTTCATCATTCTCAGTAGTCCATATCGATGGACTATCCAGATTAGCGTAAAAAAGATTTATAGTTTGTTGATCGATAGAAATATCGTTGACATTAAAAGAGATAAGGGTTTTCAATTCACCTTGCTCACATATGTCATCCATAACATACAAAGAAATCTTAATTAGGCTATAGAAAGGTTCTGCTAGAATCTTCTTAATCTTCAAGTTGTTAAATCGTCGTATATTTGTTGGATTCTAAAATAACCAATTGTTGATTTGAGTATCAGTCGCCATCAATGGTTGAGAGGAAGATCCTTCTCCATGCTTCCTTTTCTTAATTCCCATCTTTTTAGTTCATGGTGGCATTCATTTAAAGAGAGATTCAATTTTAGAGATTTTGAGAGAGATAATTTTTAATTTGGAAATGAATTGAAGCGGTGAAATAGTGGCTGATCGATCAGGTATAGTTTTTGAAAAACTGTCGTTTCCTGTTCTAGATGTCTGAAAAAGTAGATTAGATGTCTGGAGATGTCTAAGTTAGAAATAGAGAGTAAAGTCGGATGTCTGGAATCAAAACTCAAACGTCTGGAAAGTCTTAATGTGAGACGTAGAGTGATTTCAAATGCCTAGACTTGAGTTCAAACGTCTGGGAACATATAATTTGTTATAGACTCTTAGTTCAGACATCTAGAATATATTTTAGACGTCTGAAAACTCCAGATTAGCCTTTTCTTGAGAGTTTTGTGAAGAAAAACTTTATTTATTAAATAGAGTACAATATAATACGAACAAATATATGTATATAATCGTCTTCAAACGTCATAGTTTATTTTTCTTGGTTCCATTCCCGACGATCCCATGAATTCGGTTCGTAGGTGGGATCACCATAGTTGATTGGGGACCAGGAAGGAGGTTCGGGTGACGAAGTTGATGGTTCGTCTTTAGACGTTTCAACAAAGCGTGGAGATTTTTTATGTAAACACTTCTTTGTTGGAAATGACCACATATAGCATATAGAGCCTTTTCCAAGAAGTTCAAATGTTTGATTATTCGTTCCTATTTATAGTAAGTTTCCTTTTGAACATCCATTATTGCGAATTGACAAATGTGAGATTTCATCAAGTTTTTCATGGATTGTTGGCGGTTTTTCTCGTTTGTCTTTCTTCAATAGAGGTGATAATACCCATCTACTTTCTGGCAAGTCAGGAAAAGGTAGGAAACGAGGAGGTAAAGGAGTACGAAGAGAAGGAGTGGATACGTTTGAGGATGGCGATCCAGAGTTATACGAAGTTATTTCCTGAGATGACATTTTGATTATGATATTTGTTATGTTTAAAAAAAACTTCATATCATGGTGCAAAATTCTTGTCTAAATTTTTAAAGGTTTTTAACAAACTAATAAACTTTTGGATGTATGAAATTTCTCTTAGTTTAAAAGTTCATTAAGTGAACAAATGCCTAAGTTTCGTCGTAATTTTACAAAACTTTGTTCGTTTAATGGTTTTGTAAAGATATCGGTTATTTGATCTTCAGTATTAACGTATTCTAGAGTTATAGTTCCTTTTTCGACATTGTCTCTTAAGAAATGATGTCCTATATCTATATGTTTAGTTCTAGAGTGATTTACCGAATTTTTAGATAGATTGATTGCGTTAGTTTTATCACAATAAATCGGGGATTTTCAATTATTTTTCTAAAATCTTTTAAGGGTTGTTGCATGTAAATAACTTTTGCACACGCTAATGCCGCTGAAATATATTCGGCTTCACTAGTGGATAGAAAAACACAATTTTTTTTTTACTAAACCATGAGACGAGGGATTGTCCGATGAAATGACATGTTCCACTTGTACCTTTTCTATCCGTTTTGCATCCTCCAAAATCCACATCGCTATATGATACAAGTTCGAAGGAAGATCATTTTGGATAGAATAGTCCATAGTTTTTCGTGTTAGATAAATATCTCAAAATACGTTTAACGGCTCTTTGATGAGATTCTTTTGGTGTTGCTTGAAAACGTGCGCAAAAACAAACACTCATCATTATATCGGGTCGACTTGCGGTTAAATATAATAACGAATCAATCATACCCCTATATAATTTTTCTTCCAAACCTTTTCCGTTTTCATCTTTATCTAGATGAACCGTAATACTCATAGGAGTAGGTTTACTAGATGTTTTATCCATACCGAAATGATTTAATAGTTTATTGCAATATTTTTCTTGATGTATAAAGATACCATTTTCTAGTTGCTTTATTTGTAATCCTAAAAAGAAACTTAATTCTCCAATGTGTGACATTTCAAATTCATTTTTCATTATATTAGAAAATTTTACACATAAATTTTCATTAGTTGATCCAAATATGATATCATCGAAATAAATTTGAATAACTAAAATATCATTATTTTCTCTTTTAATAAATAAAGTCGTGTCAATTTTACCAATTTGAAATCCTGATGAGATTAAATGAGTTTTAAGCCTATCGTACCATGCTCGGGGGGCTTGTTTTAACCCATATAATGCTTTGTTTAATTTAAAAACATGATTTGGAAACTTTTCATGTTCAAGTAATGGTGGTTGTTCAACATTAACATTTTCTTTGATAAAACCATTCAAAAATGCATTTTTGACTTCCATTTGATATAATTTAAAATTGTTATGACAAGCAAAAGCGAGTAGAGTTCATATAGCTTCTAATCTAGCTACTGGTGCAAAAGTTTCATTGTAATCGATTCCTTCTTCTTGATTATACCCCTGTGCTACTAAACGTACTTTATTTCGAAATATATTTCCGGTTTCATCGACATTATTTTTAAATAGCCATTTAGTTCCAATGACAGATTGATCTTTCGGTCTTGGAACGAGTTCCCAAACATTATTCTGTTCGAACTGATTTAATTCTTCTTGCATAGCTAAAATCCAAAAATCGTCTTTAGAAGCTTCTTTATAGTTCTTGGGTTCAAAATTTGAAACAAATGCAACATGACTTATTTGATTAAGTTGATTCAAGTTACTCTAGAATTTAAATCTCCAATAATGTTATCTATAGGATGATCGCTTAAAATCCTATCCTAGTAGGTGAAACTAGATATTATTTTGATCAATATCTTCATTATTGTTATGAGGTGTGTTAGAAGAATCATTTGGATATATTTCTTCTTCGTCGTTAATTTGTGTAGTTACAAAATTTTCATCAAAAGAAACATGTAAACTTTCTTCTATAATATTTGTCCTTTTGTTATAAATTTTATAAGCTTTCCTACGATTCGAATAGCTAACAAATATTCCTTCAACGGCCTTGGGATCAAACTTTCCTAGATTGTCTTTAGCATTTAATATGAAACATTTTGATCCAAATGTTTTAAAATATGATACTTTAGGTTTCTTACCAAAAAATATATTTCATAAGGAGTGTTTTTTGTCATTGGTCGTAGTGTCACTCTATTCAAAACATAGCAAGTCGTGGCAATAGCTTCAGCCCAAAAATGTTTTGGTAGATTACTACTGTTTAATATTGTTCTTGCACATTCTTGCAATGTTCGATTTTTCCATTCAACTACATCGTTTCGTTGTGGTGTACGTGGAATTGAAAAATTATGATTAATTCCCTTTTTATTGCAAAAATTTGTAAAAAGTTCATTTTCGAATTCTACTCCATGATCACTATGAATATTTTTAATTTTCAAATTCATTTGATTTTTAATTCTTTTTGCAAAAAATTTAAACTTACCAAAAGTGTCACTTTTATATCTTAAAAACAAAGTCCATGTATATCTTGAAAAATCATCAACAGTTGCAAAAACATACTTGTTATAATTTATTCATCTTACTTGAGTAGGACCAAATAAATCTAAATGCAACAATTCTAATGGTTATTTTGTTGAAATATTATTTTCATATTTAAAAGAACTCCTTAATTTTCCAATTTGACATGCATCATACAAATTGTCTATTTTATAATTTATTTTTGGTAAACCTCTAACTAGTTCCTGTTTGATAATTTATTTATAAATTCGGAATTCATGTGACAAAATCGTTTATGCCATAGACGTGGATCATCAAGTTTAGCAGCCAAGCATAAATTAGAATATTGTTTTATATTTATATTCAAAATATAAATATTTTTATTTTGAAATCCTTCAAATAATAAATATTTATTATCAAATATAATGCATTGATTTTTCTCGAAATTTATTTCAAAACCTTTATCACATAATTGACTAATGCTAAGTAAATTATATTTTAAATTTTCTACTAATAAAACATTAGAAATAATAGGAGAGTAAGAATACCAATGTTTATGATTTCTCCAATTCTAATGACATATCCTTTTGAGTTGTCTCCAAAGGTTACAGTGCCTCCATCGATATATTTTATAATTGAGAGCATCTTGGCATTCCCTATCATGTGTTTTGGGCAGCCACTATCAAATATCCATTTGTCCTTGCTTTTATTTTTGGATGCCTCATCAGTGTTGGCCATAAAACATACATTAGTTTGTTCTCCATCGCTATCACTATCACTATCAGAAGATGATGATGAATCCTAATCATCCCAAGTGACTTTAAAAGCTCTTTTCTTCTTAAATTTCTCAAATTTGTTCTTTTTCTCATTGTTGCATTTAGGACAATCCTTCTTCATGTGTCCATATTGATCACATTCATAACACTTGATTTGAGATAGATTTGTTGTATTGGACTTCCCTTCTTTTTGGAATTTGGTCATCTTTCTAAATTTCTTGAATTTGTTGTAATTCTTGGCAATGAAAACTATACCTTCTTCATCCAAATCTGAGTCATCATTCATTGCTTGAAATGCCGTGTTTTTCTTTTCAACATTTTGTTCTTTTCTTTTTTATAATTTAGCTTCATAAGACATTAAATTTCGTATCAACTCTTCAACCCTGAGAGTAGATAGATCATTAGCTTCTTCAATAGCTAGCATCTTCCTTTCCCAATCCGATGTTAAAGGGTTGAGTATTCGAGAAACTAAATTAAAATCAGTAAACTTAACTTCTAATGCCATAAGATCATGTTGAATAGTTTGAAATCTGGAATACCTGTCAATAATAGTTTCATTTTGCTTCATTTTGAATGAGGAGATTTGGTTTTGAAAAATTGAAATCTTAGTTTGTTTGACCTTTGTTGTACCTTCGTGTGTAATTCGTAAGGTATGCCAAATGTCAAACGCAGTGGTACATAACATGACACGTGAAAATTCATTTTTATATAGAGAGCAAAATAAAACATTCATAGCTTTAGCTTTGTTTGAGGCTAAGGTTTTTTGTGCATCGGTCCATGTGCTCATAGCAGTGTCAGGTGCTTTATATTTATTTTGTGTAGCAGACCATATTTCTAGACCATTGGCTTCCATAAAAATATGCATACGGGTTGACCAATAGGCATAGTTGGAGCCATTAAATAGTGGGGGACATGCGGTGGATTGAAAAACTTGTTACGATACTTGTTACAGTTGAAAGATACTTGCCATATTAGTGATTCAAAAACTTGTTACAGTACTTTTGATCAAACCAGGCTCTGATACCAAATCATAGTCTATGTTACGGTGGATCGATTATAAAAATGACAAGTATATGACTAATTTAAACTATAGTGTAACAATAGTAAAGTACGTAAATAAGAATAATCACACTAGGGATTTTATATTGGTACGAACCTCCGTCCTACGTCCAGTCCCGAAGCTCCTCTTCGGAATTTCCTTTCACCAAATAACCCTCACTTCACCCGAAGGAACAAGTTTACAATAGCAGAGCCAAGAATGTGTTCTCTATCACACAGAATTTGACTATATAGTACAACTGAACTTCCTATATATGTTGAATGATTGAATACAGTATTGTTCGAGAGAGTATGGAAGTGTATGATCTCAGATTTGCAGATTTGATAGCAAGTGGATGATTAGAACAAGAGATGATCAATATAGAGAGTCGAGTGAATTAGTTAAAGTACTTTGATCCTTCTTGATACTCATTTATATAGTTGTAGAAGGTTGCTTCTAGTAGTTACATCTCTTCCTTTTCAGTCTAGAGTCATCATTGTTCACTGATGAAGAGTTGTGGAGGAGAGATGGAGTTGTATCTCTTCGAAGATGACAATTGTAATTTGAATTATCTGCCTTGAGCCCAGTTTCAGACGTTTGAATGGTGTTTTCAGATGTCTGAGATCCTATTATTATTTTTGTTCATCTTCTACGTTCAGACGTCCGAAGTTCTGCATTCTGACGTCTGAACCTGTTAAGTGATGTTCTCTTGGGTTTAGTCTTGAGTGTATCTCTCTTCGATCTTTGTGCAACTTTGTAGATGAATATCTTCAATGCTTTAGTCATCGTCTTGTCACAGTAGTGGTTTGTCTTTCTTTGAATTTGTATATGTATAGTTGTATGATATATTTATGATTTCCATTGTATAGTTGTCATTGTCGAAATTGTAAACTAAGGGTTCTAACACTAATTGTATTCGAAGCACCACCATGCTGTCCTTATTGTAAGTTCGGTCGGTGTCGATCAAAAGCATTGCTTCTAAGCAGAAAGAGGATCCATTATTATCTAACAATATTAGAAAACTTATAGTTGGATCGGAGATCGATGATTAAAAAGTTTTTAGTTTTGATCAGATAGGATGGTTGAGAAAGAAGGAACGGTTGCATGTTCCGAATGTTGAGGACTTAAGGAAAGAAGTTCTTAAGGAATGTCGTCGATCCAAATTTACGATTCATCCTGGAGGAACCAAGATGTATCAAAATAGGAAGTGGAGCTTCTAGTGGGAAGGTATGAAGAAGGATGTTGGCTTATGGGTAAGGCAATGGCCTAACTGTCAACAAGTGAAGGCCAAACATCAAAAGCCGAGTGGATTACTTCAACCTTTAGAGATACCAGCTTGGAAATAGGATTCAATTTCAATGGATTTCATAGACAAGTTGCCCAGTCGAGTAAAGGAAATGAAAAGTATATAGATCATCATGGACAAGTTAACAACGAGTGCCAATTTCATTCCTGTTAAGTCAACCAGTGCATTACCTATTTTAGCTAAGTTGTCCGTTGTTAACAAGAAAACTTGTCAACTCCCTAAAGTTGGTTTTTAAGGAAAAGGTTTAACTCTTAAATCTCTCTTGGTTAAGTGGAGGAAGAAAGGATGTGGATATTCCCTTCAACAGACACTTTTGATTAGGTTATTATTGCAAATACCTTCCTTTTCTAACCATTCAATCCAGTTGAAACGCTTAAATTTCCTTCTTTGTGATCTTTCGAGCCAATTGGGGTTATTTGATTACCCATTTAAAACTTTCCTTTCGAAATAGTTACAGAACATAAAAGGATGGTTCTATTGACTTAACGGTTAGATTTGGCTAGTGGGTTTCGACCTTGTCGAAAGCAAGTTTACTTAGTGAATTAGGATTGGTTTGGAATATGAGGAAATCTAGCTTGGATAAATGATTTGACCCACTTGAAGTGAGTGTTTAATGAATGATGGTTTGCAGTTAAGGACATGGATTACTTGGGAAAGTAGAGGTTACGACTCACTCGGAAGGTGCCTTTCGATGAGGTCAATGCCAGTAACATATAGTTAAATCCAAATAAAAGCCTTTGAAACCACTATATAATCAAGAATATTAAAACCATTCCTTTATTAATCCAATAATTACTATGTCGAACAATTGTTCCTTACAAATTAGGGTTAACAACTTTGCAAACTTAGAAAATACAAGCCAGGAATGAGCGAAATCGGATTCCCTAAAATAGATCGCTAGGATCTAATTTATAGATGCAGATTGGCTCTTTTCATCCCATTGCTTTCTACCTAGCTAAGAGGTTGTTTCAAATTCCTATCAATTCCTTTGACGCTTGTGTGCCCCTCCGCAGCGCTTTCGAATGGTCTTGAATGCATCCGTCTTCTTCAAAGGGTTATTGCGCCTTTTCTTCTTTAAGTTGCTTTGTTGTCACAAGGAATAATGGTAGAAGCTTTCAAATCCGTCGATAGACAGCTTCCAAATGTTTTGAAGGTGCTGAAATGCTATGGTTTCGGTGTTGTTATTAACTTCCAAATGTATGCTTGTAAAATGTTGCGAAACCTTCCTTGGATGGTTAGTGTTTTGGCTAGTTCGAAAGGCTTACTTTTGCTTTCGAAAAGGTTGTTCTAACCAAGACGTGTTTCTGAGTGGTTTGAATAAAGGCAAAACCTTTAGTTTTGAAAGGTTTGGCGCATATATAAAGGGTTGTCATTCCTTGTCTTCGAAAGGTGTCACTTTAACTCAATCAAGAGTCTTCATATATGTGAAAGCATCTGCTTCGAAATGGGATCTCTTAAAGCGGAAGGGTGCTTTCAACCCTTTCAACCCCTTTTGAACATTGTGATATTTCTATTCTTTGGTTGTGCATCCCTTCGACTCCTTTGAAAGGTCTTACTGGAGCTTCTTTGTCTTATTCTTCTTTCTCTTCTATTCAATAGGGTTTTGACAAGGTCAAAAGGATATTTGGTAGTAACCTTCATCATAGTTAGACTGCATGGAATTCCTAGCAGTATAATGAGTGACAAAGATGCTATGTTTACTAGTGAATTCTGGAAGAGTCTATAGGATGTGTTAGGTACCAAGCTCAAGATGAGTACTGCTCAGATAGATGGATAGACAGAGAGTGTCAATAAGGTACTTGAGGATTTATTGAGCGCTTTTATGCTAGGCTTTGGTAAATCTTAGGAAGATTACCTACATTTGTTGAGGATTTAATGAGGACTTTTTCTTGTTTGCATATCATCATGATATTTTAAATTGTTATATTTTTAACCACTATGAATGCAGGAGCATAATATATGGTTATTATAAATTTTTGTGCAAAATACTAGTGAGGGGAAAACCCGTTCTGCTAAGTGGTATGGTCTCACTAGATATCTAAATGGTTCGAGATGGTAGGTTATTATTCATACCAGGCTTTATGTCTAATTCGAAGTTTATGTGTTCCCATTACGGATGCTCAGTTAATTTTGAGTAGTTTGAGAATTGAGGTTTTTAGGTACTCCTTTAGACGAATAAGCTTCTGGAATGTGAAAGAGGCAAGCTAGCTATTAGGAGTACTTTTCTTTTTGATTCAATTGTGTTTTGATGTAAATGCAAGGTTATTTAATTGCCTATGTTTAGACTTTGTTCATCCAAAGGGCACCTTCATATGTTACTCTTGATGTATTTTGTAATGATCATATTTTCTCTGAACACGATTCATGAATATGGGATTATGTAATGAATTTTAAATTTGATTTGAAATGGAACGAGAAATTTGTTTAATGGTTTTCATTTTTTTTCCATATCCATGTGTTTCTGTTATATCAATGTGTCTACACTACCGCGTTTGGTCATAGAGAATTAATAACTATAGATGATTATAACATTCGTAGCCATTAGTTTTGGACCTCTAAGTGGGGGATGTTACAAGTTGGTATCAGAGCATAGGTTTACAAAAACTTAAAAGAAATTTCAAACTTAAAATGATTTTTTGAAACATAATCCAATGAATTAGGAAATAAGATTGGGATTTGGGTTAACGCTATAGTAATGTACTTGTATTTGTTACACACACACACACACACATGTAATCCCCTCTCTCTATGACCATTCTTCTATATCTTTGTAACAACCCTGAATTTTGAACAATTTAAAAATGAAAATATTTAATTAATTTTAAATATTTGAATGATGGTTTAAATTGAATTCCCAATACAACTATAAATTGGCGATTAAATTTTAGAATTTAATTTATTTAAAGTTGAACAAAATTTGAATTTGACTTTGGAGTTGAAATTGAATATTGAAATTGTAATTGAAATTCGAACTGATGACTTAGAAAAATAGTTTGGATTTACGAATTATTTTTATGTAAATTTATAAATTTAAGTTTGATATTTGAACCGCAAAACGTTTATATATTTATTAAAGAAAATTTATACAAAACAAATTGGATTTAAAATAAAGAAATAAGAAAAAAATAATATATATAATAAAAATAAAATAAATAATATAAAAAAAAAAGTGTACACTACCTTACCCTTATCAGCCTTAACTCGTGCCTAAATATCTGCCTTCCCCCACGCCAAAACCCACGCCCTAAATCGTGCCCCTCTACAAAAACACGTTCTCCCTATTCCTTTATACCCGACCCCTTTTACCTTTCTCATTTTAAAAACCTAAACGAAAAAAAAGAAATAATGGCGGCCACGAGTTTCTTCGTTCGTTCCTTCTCGAGATAATGGCGGCCTCGTCTCTTCGATTCCGTGCTTCAACAATTAGGGCTTCAGCTTCGATCTTCGTTCAATTGTGCTCAGTACTCTCTTCGGCTGTTTCGATTATAAAGGTGAGTTCTTTGCTCACGATTAATTTTGATTCAAGTTTTTAAATTTGTTTGAATTGGTTGTTTGGTTGCATGCTATGATTTGGGGTGTTATTTGTTACCATTTGCTCGGTCAATCCAATTTAAACTGATATGAACAAGATAAGTCACTGCATGTTGGTTGTTGGGTGTTATCTGTTATCATTTGCTCGGTTACTTGAATCTAAACTAATAAGAACAGATGTTAATTGAAATTTGTTTTTTTTAAACTGATGAAAACAGATGCTATAATATTTTGTTTTAAACTGATAAGAATAGATGCTATTTAAATTTTAATTTGAACTGATAAGAACAGTTGTTAACAAATTTTTGCTCTTAAACTGATAAGAATAGATGTTACCAATTTTTTTTTTTAAATTGTTAAGAACAGATGCTATTTAATATTTTGTTTTTAAACCGTTAAGAACAGATGCTATTTGGGATTTATTTTTAAATTGATGAGAACAGATGCTATTTAAACTTGGCCTTAAATCTGTCATGCATGGATGCCTGCATTTACTTTCCTCTCTGATATATGTTATTTTTGCTTGCATGTGTTTATTTGTGAGCAAACCTATCCAAATCTATGTTATATGCAGTGACAAATGTTGTTCTCTTGTTAAAATGCCTGCTTGCCTGTGTGGATGTGAATTTATTTATATTATGTTTTGATGCATGCTTAAAGTAAAGTTAGAAGACTGTAAAATAAAAAACAGAGTTATAACTTGTAATTTCTCAATTCTTCTAAAAAAAAAATTTGTAAGCAAAGTTGTGATAGAAACTATAAATAGACATAGTTACTTTGGAATCTGGTGGCAGGTTAACCTATATCGAAGAAAATGTAATCTCCTTCTCTCTTTGATTCTGATAAAGATGGTAAACAAGTTAAAATGTTGTTTTAAAACCTATACTACTTCTCAGTAATAAACTAAAACAGTTTTTTTTAGTTCTTCTTCCTGGAAACTGTGAACACAATTTTCACATAATTTTCTGTCTACAAGAATAAAGCATGTTAAACCCCAATCCAATCTTTCTCTTCTTTGTTCTTTCTGAAAAAAATTGGTAACAAATTGAAATTGTGATGAGCCTGCCACCATGTTTTAGAAAACTAATCAAAATAGGTTTGTAACCTTACCGAGAAAAAGAAAAAGAAAAAAAGTAAGTAAGTTGGAATTTGGTTTAACTTGTTTGAGTTACAGGCTCACGCCAGGTTTTAAACCCTTCTCCTCCTCTTTGCTTTTGAAAAAAAAAAATTGTAAACAAGTTTAACTTTGGTTTAAGACCTGTTCTATATTTTCAGAAATAAATGAAAGCAAGTTAAACTTCAGTCTAAACCTGTTTGTAGCTCAATCAAGTGTTGCATTGTTGATACTCTTTGAGTTGCAGTGTTTCACCATACTTTAGTTCGATTTTGATATGGTATGTTTGTATACTTACCACTGACTTGTGTCTGCACTGTGTATATCCATGATGTTGTGCACTGATTCTTCACTGAACTATTCACTGACATGTTTGGTTGAGACTTGTTTGTTTATGTCTGCATCTTCACCTGGTTGTTGCATTCCTCTCTTGTATCATTGGTGTCTTTGTGGTCTTGTGGCTGCATATGTACATGCTTCGAGTTGTGTTTATTCGCTTGACCCTTGCTTAGTTGTAGCTGAACAGTTCATATTGCTGTTGACATGCCTTGTACTTGTAGTTGTATTCACTGTTGTAGTTGGGGCTGCTGGATTTTGTTGTACACTGCTGCCTGAGTGCCAGTTTACATTGTTCGTGTGCACTGACCATATGGTCTTTGCTTAATTGTAGCTTGTATCACTTGTTTCCCCTGCCTGTAACTTTTTTTGTTACAGTAATGATTCAAAATCCCTATCCTTCAATTCTTTTGGAAAGAAGAAAAAAATGGAAGTGTGAGGTTCAATTCTGTGCTTTAATTATTCCTCTAATACCCTGTTGCATTTAGTTTATTTTGTTGCACTCATTTGTAGTCTGCACCACCATATGCTTTTGTAGCCTGATCTTTGTTGAACATGTGTTTTGCTATACTGTTCACTTGAGTTTGAATTTGTTGTCTCATTTGAAACAGTGCAGTCCCTTTGTTTTTGAGATATATGCATGTTGACTAGTTCACTTGCTCATATATGTTGATTCACTGATGCATTTCTTATGGTCTATTTCTTTGTTGTTATGATCTTAATGAGTTGTGCTCATTTTGGTCTGCACTCTGTAAACTTTGAGTTTTATTTGTGAACCTTTCGTTGCTTCATGTCTTTGGCATTTCTGAGCCTCCGCCTTTGATAGCCTGTTTCAACATTTGCTGTTTGTATTGCTTTGTCTGATGCCTTCTTGACTCTTTTATCTGTGCATTGGCCTTGAGTTGAACCTAGTTTTGAAACTTGGGTTTGACCTTGTTTTGATCTGATAGCTGTGCTTTTGTTTTGGTGCACACGAGTTGGCGAGGCAGTGCACATGTGTATAAATATACGTGTGTACTGCAGCCACACAGGATTGACAGATTTTAAAAATTAAAGTTGTTAACATGAAAATCCATAATAGATTTAAATTGATTCATGTGATTCGTCATCTCTGTTACCATTTTATTCAGTTCATTACAAATTTAATTACTTGAATTAAGATTAATCCTGACTCGAGTGTTTTGTGTTTTGCAATAAACGCTCGGGTCAGACCGAGTAATTTTACAGCTTGAAGATTTTCAGGCCGCGAAGTTAGAGAGAGTTGGGGAAATTGCTTCACTTTAGCTTTTCGAAGAATTTTTGTACTTAAAAGAAATATTCCGCTGTATAAAAATTTAATGCATTGTACAAACTCTGATATATGTATAAAAATTCATTTATGAAAAATATTATGATTATTCTGTGATTCTGTGACTGTTTCTGTTTAAACTCTATAACTGAATAACAATCCGTCATTTTGAACGTCTCAAGTTGGTTTAATTACCGACTGGGGGCGGTCAGAACGGCGGGTCGTTACAAAAGTGGTATCAGAGCTTTGGTTTACACAAAGCTCAGTTTATGATGTTTAATATGAATAGTTACTAGGATCACTTTAAAGAAAACGTTTTTCAAATCTAAAGAAGTATAAAATTGTTTTCTTTGAAAAAATAAAAAGATATCTTGAAAATTCAAATTTTTTTCGAAAATTCCCCTCTCTAAATTTAGGATTGCGATAGTTCTCATTCGAAAATCCATTATCGAATTGTTGAGATTTATGAAAAATAAAATATAAGTGAAGTGAATTAATGAATTGGTTTGAATCAAATATTGTGAATATCTACAAAATAATAATTGTGAAATAAAATGATATTTTAATTTAGTTATAGCCAAGAGGATAATTAAACTATAACTTGAGAATTTGATTCTGAATTCTTTTGAAAATTGATTTCAAATGTTTTGAAGAATGATTTAGTAAATAAATGGATTATAAATACTTAACTTATAAATGGACTTTTGTTATATAATTGAGTTATATGAATTGAATTGAATTATTAAAGGAGATTTATAAATCGAAGTTTATAAATAGAAATGGAATTTGTAAAGATTGTTTATAAATTCGAAACCAGTTGAATTTGATAAATGGAAAATAGAAGTTACTAAAGGAGATATATTCGTGATTTTGGACAGCGAATTATCCTTTAAGTTAAATATTGTGATAGTAAATGATTGGTTGGGAATTTTATTCACGATTTTGGACAGTGGATAATCTTTTAAATAAAATGTGTAGAAACACTGAATTGATTTAAATAAGTATATTCACGATTTTGGACAGTGAATGTATTATTGAATAAAACGGATATGTTTTAGAGAAGTGATATTATGAAATAAGGTTAATGTGGAAATATAAATTTAATGGAACTAAGTTGATGAATGGCTTACTAAAGGATTAGTTGATTATTTTTGGAATAGAAAAGCAAATGCAAAGTTCGAATGAGATTTAGATTTCAAATTTGAAGTTGTCAACATGATAATCCATTATAGGTTTAATAAATTAGTGATGAATAAGAATTTAAACGTGTGGAAAATTAAACTAAGTGAAAAACTTAATATTGAAAAGTTTGAAATTGGTTTAAAAACTAATATTATGAAAAGTATGAGGAACTCAAACTATGAATTAAGTTGAAGTTGAAATTGAAAAAGTTAATGGTTTTAAAGATGTTTTAAAATGCATTAAGTATCGAATACATAGATTTCAACATTCAATTGTTGAAATAGGCGTTTTCGAGAAATAAGGAAATGGTGGACTATAACACTGTTGTTATAGTAAATGGTTTCCGAAAGGAAATGTTGTTTATAGTATTGGGATTTATATATCTATCTTAAATTCGAATCCCTATACTAGTGATTTTTGAGTTGTCGTAACGATGTTTTACGCAACATTCGTTTTGACTCAAATAAATGTGTTTAAAAGAATGATTTCCTTAAAGAATGGAATATATACTTAATTTTGATTCAAGTATATTGAATATTTTCCGTGTTGAAAATAAATGAACTTGTGAATTACTTATTATTAAATAAGTATGGAAATGTTTTCCAATATGAAATGAAAGGTTTGAAATTTTATCTTTTAAAGATAAATTGAAAAATGAATATTTGAAATTGGTTTCAAATGGTTAAGTTGGAAAATTATATATCTTCTAAAGATATTATTTTGAGAAATTTGAACAATTAGTTCAACTTGAATATTTTCCAAAAAAGATTGAATCTTGAGTTAAATTGAGTTTAACTTTGACATCAAAAACAATATAAGTTGAACTTTGAATTTTGGATAGTCGATTGGGATTGTATGTCTAACATGGTGAATTGATGACATAGCAATTGATCTCTATTAAATATATATCTATGGTGGCGGAGAATTTATTCTTTTAGCTTAACACCCTTCTCTGAGACGTACGAGCTTAGAGGTTATATATCGGTAGACATCAATTATGTGTTGAGAATTGACGATGTAACGTGAAATCCAAATCGAATGTGAAGTCGATAATGAATTGGATTATGAATGTGAATTAGGTTTGAGATAACCTTATATTTTAAAACGATTTAGAGGAAAATTTTAAACGAGATGGAAAATTTAGGAATCCTCTATTTGTTATGAATGTGAATTGAGTTTTCGTAACTTATATATGTGAATGTAATAATTCGAAAACCATCAGTTTGGAAAGTCATTATTATGAAAATCCTATGCAAGTTTACATAGGTATGATATGTACGAAATGTGAAATAAAGTACTATATGTATATGACATATGTTTTCTAAAAACTGAGGATATGGAAATTGTACCTTCCATTTATTATTTGTGAAGGTGATTGGAACTCGGTGGAGTGTCCATTGGAAATCGTAGCTACGTAGAATTTCCATTAATGGAATGTCCATTGGGACTGACTGGAATCCCCCACGATGGATCATCGTGTTTGGGATTAGGTGAATTGATGCTGGCGTAATTCGTGGGGCGTGATGCCTACAGTTACAAGCGATTCCACTGGGATAGTGGCGCAACCGCCGTGTAAACTGCGATCTAGAAACCGAAGCGTAATTCGAGGGGCGAGATGCCTACGGCCATGAGCGATTCTACTGGGATAGTAGCGTAACTGCCGTGTGGACCGCGATCTAAGGCGACAACCATGGCGAAATTCAAGAGAGATGTGAAATCTACAGTTACAAGCGATTCTACTGGGATAGTAGCGTAACCGCCGGGTAAACTGTGATCCATGGGGGAACGTGCTTTCCATATCGATTTTTAAAAGAATTTTTAAAAAGTATTTTCACTGGGAGTTGAAGCAAGTATATTTAGTACTTGGAGATTTTTAGACCTGCGCCTGGCCAGCGTATGCCTAATGTCTGTAAGAACGACGATGGACTTGTTAAACTTCGAGTTATCAAGTATTTTCAAACTTTGAATAGAAAATCAATAGTCTGAAATTAGAATTACATAATTCTAACCTAATGAACTAAGGAAGAAGATCTTTTAAAATATCTTGAAAGCACACAGCTTTGGAAAAGATGTAATATGCAAATATTTAGCATGGAAGAATTTCAAGTTTAAAAATCTGAGTTTTGTAAGTCAAAATTTTGGTAAAAGACTTTTGTGTCTTGATTATAGAAATCGATGAATAAAGCTAATGAAATAAAATAAATGGAATGAATCCTATATTTATTTATGAGTTTGAAACTTGGTAAAAATTGTGTAGGGTATAAATATCGGTGAGATTTTAGCAATCGTTTTTCCTAACTTATAATTTCGGGACGAAATTCTTTTAAGGAGGGAAGATTGTAACAACCCTGAATTTTGAACAATTTAAAAATGAAAATATTTAATTAATTTTAAATATTTGAATGTTGGTTTAAATTGAATTCCCAATATAACTATAAATTGGCGATCAAATTTTAGAATTTAATTTATTTAAAGTTGAATAAAATTTGAATTTGACTTTGGAGTTGAAATTGAATATTGAAATTGTAATTGAAATTCGAACTAATGACTTAGAAAAATAGTTTGGATTTACGAATTATTTTTATGTAAATTTATAAATTTATGTTTGATATTTGAACCGCAAAACGTTTATACATTTATTAAAGAAAATTTATACAAAACAAATTGGATTTAAAATAAAGAAATAAGAAAAAAAATAATATATATAATAAAAATAAAATAAATAATATATATAAAAAAAAGTGTACACAGCCTTACCCTTATCAGCCTTAACTCGTGCCTAAATATATGCCTTCCCCCACGCCAAAACCCACTCCCTAAATCGTGCCCCTCTGCAAAAACACGTTCTCCCTATTCCTTTATACCCGACCCCTTTTACCTTTCTCATTTTAAAAACCTAAACGAAAAAAAAAAGAAATAATGGCGGCCACGAGTTTCTTCATTCGTTCCTTCTCGAGATAATGGCGGCCTCGTCTCTTCGATTCCGTGCTTCAACAATTAGGGCTTCAGCTTCGATCTTCGTTCAATTGTGCTCAGTACTCTCTTCGGCTGTTTCGATTATAAAGGTGAGTTCTTTGCTCACGATTAATTTTGATTCAAGTTTTTAAATTTGTTTGAATTGGTTGTTTGGTTGCATGCTATGATTTGGGGTGTTATTTGTTACCATTTGCTCGGTCAATCCAATTTAAACTAATATGAACAAGATAAGTCACTGCATGTTGGTTGTTGGGTGTTATCTGTTATCATTTGCTCGGTTACTTGAATCTAAACTAATAAGAACAGATGTTAATTGAAATTTGTTTTTTTTAACTGATGAAAACAAATGCTATAATATTTTGTTTTAAACTGATAAGAATAGATGCAATTTAAATTTTAATTTGAAATGATAAGAACAGTTGTTAACAAATTTTTGCTCTTAAACTGATAAGAATAGATGTTACCAAATTTTTATTTTAAATTGTTAAGAACAGATGCTATTTAATATTTTGTTTTTAAACTGTTAAGAACAGATGCTATTTGGGATTTATTTTTAAATTGGTGAGAACAGATGCTATTTAAACTTGGCCTTAAATCTGTCATGCATGGATGCCTGCATTTACTTTCCTCTCTGATATATGTTATTTTTGCTTGCATGTGTTTATTTGTGAGCAAACCTATCCAAATCTATGTTATATGCAGTGACAAATGTTGTTCTCTTGTTAAAATGCCTGCTTGCCTGTGTGGATGTGAATTTATTTATATTATGTTTTGATGCATGCTTAAAGTAAAGTTAGAAGACTGTAAAATAAAAACAGAGTTATAACTTGTAACTTGTAATTTCTCAATTCTTCTAAAAAAAAATTTGTAAGCAAAGTTGTGATAGAAACTATAAATAGACATAGTTACTTTGGAATTTGGTGGCAGGTTAACCTATATCGAAGAAAATGTAATCTCCTTCTCTCTTTGATTCTGATAAAGATGGTAAACAAGTTAAAATGTTGTTTTAAAACCTATACTACTTCTCAGTAATAAACTAAAACAGTTTTTTTTAGTTCTTCTTCCTGGAAACTGTGAACACAATTTTCACATAATTTTCTGTCTACAAGAATAAAGCATGTTAAACCCCAATCCAATCTTTCTCTTCTTTGTTCTTTCTGAAAAAAATTGGTAACAAATTGAAATTGTGATGAGCCTGCCACCATGTTTTAGAAAACTAATCAAAATAGGTTTGTAACCTTACCGAGAAAAAGAAAAAGAAAAAAAGTAAGTAAGTTGGAATTTGGTTTAACTTGTTTGAGTTACAGGCTCACGCCAGGTTTTAAACCCTTCTCCTCCTCTTTGCTTTTGAAAAAAAAAAATTGTAAACAAGTTTAACTTTGGTTTAAGACCTGTTCTATATTTTCAGAAATAAATGAAAGCAAGTTAAACTTCAGTCTAAACCTGTTTGTAGCTCAATCAAGTGTTGCATTGTTGATACTCTTTGAGTTGCAGTGTTTCACCATACTTTAGTTCGATTTTGATATGGTATGTTTGTATACTTACCACTGACTTGTGTCTGCACTGTGTATATCCATGATGTTGTGCACTGATTCTTCACTGAACTATTCACTGACATGTTTGGTTGAGACTTGTTTGTTTATGTCTGCATCTTCACCTGGTTGTTGCATTCCTCTCTTGTATCATTGGTGTCTTTGTGGTCTTGTGGCTGCATATGTACATGCTTCGAGTTGTGTTTATTCGCTTGACCCTTGCTTAGTTGTAGCTGAACAGTTCATATTGCTGTTGACATGCCTTGTACTTGTAGTTGTATTCACTGTTGTAGTTGGGGCTGCTGGATTTTGTTGTACACTGCTGCCTGAGTGCCAGTTTACATTGTTCGTGTGCACTGACCATATGGTCTTTGCTTAATTGTAGCTTGTATCACTTGTTTCCCCTGCCTGTAACTTTTTTTGTTACAGTAATGATTCAAAATCCCTATCCTTCAATTCTTTTGGAAAGAAGAAAAAAATGGAAGTGTGAGGTTCAATTCTGTGCTTTAATTATTCCTCTAATACCCTGTTGCATTTAGTTTATTTTGTTGCACTCATTTGTAGTCTGCACCACCATATGCTTTTGTAGCCTGATCTTTGTTGAACATGTGTTTTGCTATACTGTTCACTTGAGTTTGAATTTGTTGTCTCATTTGAAACAGTGCAGTCCCTTTGTTTTTGAGATATATGCATGTTGACTAGTTCACTTGCTCATATATGTTGATTCACTGATGCATTTCTTATGGTCTATTTCTTTGTTGTTATGATCTTAATGAGTTGTGCTCATTTTGGTCTGCACTTTGTAAACTTTGAGTTTTATTTGTGAAACTTTCGTTGCTTCATGTCTTTGGCATTTCTGAGCCTCCGCCTTTGATAGCCTGTTTCAACATTTGCTGTTTGTATTGCTTTGTCTGATGCCTTCTTGACTCTTTTATCTGTGCATTGGCCTTGAGTTGAACCTAGTTTTGAAACTTGGGTTTGACCTTGTTTTGATCTGATAGCTGTGCTTTTGTTTTGGTGCACACGAGTTGGCGAGGCAGTGCACATGTGTATAAATATACGTGTGTACTGCAGCCACACAGGATTGACAGATTTTAAAAATTAAAGTTGTTAACATGAAAATCCATAATAGATTTAAATTGATTCATGTGATTCGTCATCTCTGTTACCATTTTATTCAGTTCATTACAAATTTAATTACTTGAATTAAGATTAATCCTGACTCGAGTGTTTTGTGTTTTGCAATAAACGCTCGGGTCAGACCGAGTAATTTTACAGCTTGAAGATTTTCAGGCCGCGAAGTTAGAGAGAGTTGGGGAAATTGCTTCACTTTAGCTTTTCGAAGAATTTTTGTACTTAAAAGAAATATTCCGCTGTATAAAAATTTAATGCATTGTACAAACTCTGATATATGTATAAAAATTCATTTATGAAAAATATTATGATTATTCTGTGATTCTGTGACTGTTTCTGTTTAAACTCTATAAACTGAATAACAATCCGTCATTTTGAACGTCTCAAGTTGGTTTAATTACCGACTGGGGGCGGTCAGAACGGCGGGTCGTTACAATCTTACTAAGGCTCATATGCAGATTTATAATAACGGAATATATGAAGGTAGGAAACGGAAAAGGAAATCTCGATGGAGGAAGCACCTCAATAAATAAAAATGCTTGACCCAATAAGAGAAATCAGGGCCGGCAGGAAAATACTTATCAAAATTTAGATGCCAACGTAGGTGCTGGAAATCCGCCAGTAAATATTGGGATGATATATTAGTTCTTCGTCAATTTGGTGCAACCAGGAGATGCTGCAGGACTAGCTGGGTGTAATATTGGGAATGTCGAAGGAGGTAATCCAGTGTCCGCCGTTGGTAACACTATGCTAAGCTGAGCAGGGATTATACTAGTCTTGGTGGGAAGCCTTTTTTTGGAATGGAGGATGCTATAGAAGTGGAGAATTGGCTTTTTCATTGTGAGAGAATCTTCGCTGACTTGGGGTTGAATGATGAACATAAGAGAAGACTAGCGTTTGGCAACTGCAGGGAGCAGCGCTTCATTAGTGGAATAGTGTTACTGTTGGAGTTCCCGAGGAAGAGTTGACTAGGGCAGAATTTTGATGGAGATTCGAAGAGAGATTTCTATCAGAAATTGCTAAGTCGGTATTATTGAGGAATTTCATGGACTTGGTTCAAGGCGAGATGTCGATGATTAAATATGCCACGAAATTTGATGAGTTATCCAGGTATAGACATGCTACCATTAACACCATCATCAAAAGGAATGAGAAGTTATTTGGAGATTGAGACCTGAGATTACAAGGGAAACCTTGATACATCTTCGTGATCCTTGTAAATGTTGTTGTGGAATTGGTAGTCTGACATGAGGAGATGTTTGCTACCTATGGGAAGGAGAAATAGGTTGGAATCCAGGGTTCTCTTGGTAAGAAGAGGAAGTTCTTCAAGAAGAAGTGAACCCAGAAGGGAGAAGCTTCCAAGAAGGCAAAGGCTAATCCGTTTTTCTTTAAGTGGGATAAGTAGGGTCATTATGCTCATGAATGCCGAACTGACAAGGGGAAGAATGCCGCAGACAAGAAGGGTGAAGTGCTTTAACTACGACTAGGTTGGGCATTATAAGAATCAATGTCCAAAACTAGTCAGGGTGGACAAGGGAAAAGTCTTAGCTATTGAACCATCGTCTGCTAGGCCAAGTACTACTGAGAAAGGAAAGACTGTGATGGACAGTATGCTTTTGATTCAAAGTACACCAGTTAGGGTACTATTTGATACCGGTGCATGACATTCATTTATATCTCAGTGTTTGTTGATAGGTTATGTTTAGAACCCACATACCTTGTTACTTCCTTAAGGCTTTGCGAATCCAATAGGAGGCTATGTAACTCTAGGAATAAGATGTGTCTAGTTAAAACTTGATTTGTTTGGTCATAAATTTGCGTGTAGTTTGTATATTTTCAATTCCATCTTTCTTTGTGGATTTAAGGAATTGAGTTTTCTAAGAGTGCTTGGGTAGGTTCTGTTGGTATTTATAGATGACATTTTAGTACTCTAAGGATGAAAGAGAGCATGAAGATCATCTAAGAGCCGTGCTTGAGACGCTAAGGCAGCATCAGCTGAAAGCGATGTTTCTCAAATGTCATTTCTGGAAGAAAGAGGTTAAGTTTCTTGGTCAGGTGGTTTTAGAATAGGGTTTGCCAGTCAATCTAGATAAGATCAAAGCTGTTAATAACTGGAAGAGACTAGAGACAGTGACCGAGATTAGAAGTTTTTTGGACTTGCTAGCTATTACCATAGATTCATTAAGGATTTCTTGCGGATAATAGCGCCTTTGACTAAGTTAGCCAGGAAGGGAGTGAAGTTCTTTGGTCTGAAAAATGTGAGAAAGCTTCCCTTAAGTTAAAGCATTTATTGACCAACACACCGGTGTTATTGGTTCCAGACGGAAACCAGGGGTTGGTGGTGTATACCAATGCATATGGAATTGGATTAGGAGTTGCGTTTATGCAAAAGGGTAAAGTCGTTGCCTACGCTTCTTGACAACTTAGACCGCATGAAATGAGATATCTTACTCATGATTTAGAGTTGGCTATAGCGATCTTTGCATTAAAGATACGGAGACATTATCTCTTAGCGGAGAGATTTGAGTTATACACGGATTATAAGTCCTTAAGATGTTTAATCTCTTAGAAGGAGTTGAATATGAGACAACAAAAGTTGGTTGGAATTTTTAGTAGCTTATGATTTTGGTATAGAGTATACACCTTGGAAAGGAAATAAAGTTGCTGATGCTCTTAGCAGAAAACACCAAAATGTATATTAGCCATGCTGGCAGAATGGAAAGATTTAGAAGCTTTAACTACTTGTGATGTGCAACTAAGATCGACTTCTAATTCTAGTCAAAGCACCACCATGCTGTCCTTTTTGGAAGTTCGGCCAGTGTTGATCAAACAGATTGCTTCTAAGCAAAAAGTGGATCCATTATTAGCCAAGAAGATTAGAAAGCTTGAGGTTAGATCGGAGATCGATGATTAAAAAGATTTTAGTCCTGACCAGATGGAATGGTTGAGAAAGAAAGGACAATTATGCATCCTAATGTTGAGGACTTAAGGAAAGAAGTTCTTAGAGAATGTCATCAACCCAAATTTACGATTCATCCTGGAGGAACCAAGATGTATCAAGATATGAAGAGGAGCTTCTACCGAAAAGGTATGAAGTAGGATGTTGGCTTGTGGGTTAGGCAGTAGGCAACTGTCAACAAGTGAAGGACGAACATCAAAAGCCGAGTGTATTACCTCTACCTTTAGAGATACCAGTTTGGAAATAGGATTCAATTTCCATGGATTTCATAGACGGGTTGCCAAGATCAAATAGAGGAAATGAAAGTATATGGATCATCGTGGGAAGGTTGGTCAAGAGTGCTCATTTCATTCCATTTAAGTCAACCAGGATGGCACCTCTTTTAGCTAAGTTGTTTATTGTTAAGAAGAATACTTGTCAATGCCCCTAAGTTGGTTTTTAAGGAAAAGGTTTAACTCTTAAATCTCTCTTGGTTAAGTAGAGGAAGAAAGGACGTGGATAATCCCTTCAACAGACCCTTTTGATTAGGTTACTATAGCGAATACCTTCCTTTTCTAACCACTTGATCCGGTTGAAACACTTAAATTTCCTTCTTTATGATCTTTTGATCTAACAGGGGTTGTTTGATTACCCGTTAGAAACCTTCCTTTCAAAGCAGTTAAAGAACACAAAAGGATGGTTCTATGGACTTAAGGTTAAGATTTGACAAGGTGGGTTTCGACCTTGTCAAGGCTAGGTTAGTTAGTGACTTAGGATTGGTTCTAGAATCTAAGAAAAACTAGCTTGGATAAAGGTTTCGACCCACTAGAAGTGAGTGTTTGATGAATGATTATTTGTAGTTAAGGACTTCGATTACTTGGGAAAGTAGGGGTTATGACTCACTCGGAAGGTGCCTTTCGATGAGGTCGATGCTAGAAAAATACAGTTAAATCCAAAATAAAAGTCTTTGAAACTACTATATAATCAAGAATATTTAAATATTCCCTTTATTAATCCAATAATGATTACACTGAACAATTATCCCCAATTTGATTTACAGATTAGTGTCAACAAATTTGCAAACTTAAAAAAATACAAGTTTGGAATGAGTGAAATCGGATCCCCTAAAATAGACTCCTTGGGTCTAATTTATAGATGCGGGTTGGCACCTTTCGATCCATTACCTTCGACCTCGTCGAGTGGTTGCTTCTGATTCCTTTCGATGCCTTTGATGCTTTCGCACCCCCCGCAACACTTTCGAATGGGCTCGAATGTTTCCGTCTTCATCGAAAGGGGTTACTGCGCCTTTTGTTCTTTAAGTTGCTTTGTTGTCATAAGGAATAAAGATAGGAGCTTTCAATTTTGTCGATAGGAAGCTTCCAAATCTTTCGAAGGTGTTGAAATGCTATGGTTTTGATGCTGTTAGTTACTTCCAAATCTATGCTTGTGAACTGATGTGGAACTTTCCTTGGATGGTTAGGGCTTCGACCAGTTCAAAAGGCTTGCGTTTTCTTTTGAAAGGGTTGTTCTAACCAAGGCGTGTTCCTGAGTGGTTTGAGTGAAGGCGAAACCTTTGGTTTTGAAAGGTTTGGCGCATATATGAAGGGTCATCATTCCTTGTCTTCGAAAGGTGTTGCTTTAACTTAACCGAAAGTGTTATGTATGCGAAAGCACTTGATTTGAAAGGGGATCTCTTAAAGCATAAGGGTGCTTTCAAACTTTTTGCCCCTTCGAAACGTTGTGATATTTCTAGTTTTTGGCTGTGCATCCCTTCGACTCCTTTGAAAGGTCTTACTGGAGCTTTTTCTCTTGTTCTTCTTTATCTTCTATTCAATAGAGGTTCACAAAGTTGAAAGGATATTTGGTAGTGACATTCATGAAGAACATAGTTAGACTGCATGGAATTTCTAGTAGTATAGTCAGTGACAGAGATGCTTTGTTTACTAATGAATCTTGGAAGAGTCTATAGGATGTGTTAGGTACCAAGCTCAAGATGAGTACTACGTCAGACGGATGGACAACCGAAAGAGTCAATAAGGTACTTGAGGATTTATTGAGGGCTTTTGTGCTATACTTTGGTAAATCTTGGGAAGATCACCTACATTTAGTAGAGTTTTCCTATAGTAACAGCTATCAAACTAGTTTCGGAATGATGCCTTTTGAAGCTTTATATGGAAAGCCATGCAAATCACCAGCATGTTGGTGAAGACTGGAGGCAGATTTGTTTTGGGTCCAGATCTGATTAGAGAGGCAATAGAGAAGACTGAGTACCGAGAAAGGATGGAGAAAGCTCAGTCTAGACAAAAGAATTACGCAGTTATGAGGCATAAAGATCTAGAGTTCTCAGTTGGAGATAGAGTCTTCATTTAAAGTATCACCGATGAAGGGCATGGTACGAATCGAGAAGTCAGGGAAACAGACGCTGAGATATGTTGGTCCATTCCTAATTATAGAGAGGATTGGGAAGCCCACATACAGAGTAGAGTTGCCAAGCAGTATGGCAGGTGTCCATAATGTGTTTCATGTATCTCATTTTTGTAAGTATATGCATAATCCATAGACTACTATTCCTTCGACAGAGCGGGAAGACTTGATAGTAGAACCAAAATTGAATTCTATTAGACAACTAATTTGTGTTGTAATGAGAAATGAGACGAGATTAAGGAACAAGATAGTCAAGTTAGTGAAAGTTTAGTGGAGCAACAACGAGAAGGATTGTACCTAGGAGACAGAAGACATGATTAAAAATACTTGTCCTGATCTACTGTGAGGGTATGTTCCATATTTGCTTTATATAGGCTGTCGCTAGTCGGGTAAGCAAGTATGGTAGTTAGAAGATGTTACAAATGATGGCTATGCTTAGTATTTGGTCCTTACTGTATTTCAAGGACAAAATTCTTTGAAGAGGGGAGCCTATAACACTTTTAATTTTAAATTCGAAAGATTTAATTAGATAAATTTAAAAGAACAATGAAAAGATCAGAGTGATAAGAGTAATGAAATTTGAAAATTTATTAGAGGCCATGCTTAATAAATAAAAGTTTTAAAAAATGAGTTTATGGAAATAGTTTAATATAATAACTAATAAGAGAATAAGGCAAGGGTATTATAGGGAATAGCCGTCCATCATAACCCTTAACCCCCAAACTTTTATTCCCATTTTCATTCCATATGTTCATAATTCAAAAAATAAACCAAAGAGCATAAGCCAGCCATAACCTAGAGGAAAAGAGGAGAAAAATACATTAAAAGCTAAGGAATCAAGCAAGGGGAATCAAGGTAGATCAAATTTCAAATTTCTTATCCAAATCAAGGTGAATAATAATCAAAACCATCTCATTTTCATTTTTAAAAAGCATTTGATTTCAGATTTTTAAGTTTAAAACCTTTATGACGATTTTAATGATGAAATGATTGGATTACATGATATGTTCGACTCAAACAAGTATGTTTGATAAATGTTTTATTTGATTTTAAATCTAAAATCATACTATTGGGTTTTGAATTCCATGGGGATTTAATACGTTATGTACAACAATATTTTGGAGATGGGTTTAAATTTTCATAATTATTCAAGCTATGGATAATTTATTATGAAGTTTTAAAGGAAGAAATAAATAATTAGGTTTAAATTTATTTCGGCTATCATATAATGGATTTTGGATTGAAATTATATTTTTCATATAATATATTAAAAGTGAATTTTGATGATTTTTGAGGATTTTTCCCAAGTGGTGTACTATGGAAATTAAATTAATTAAGTTGGAGGACTTAAATGTCTTAATTGTTTTGTTAAAGGGAAGGACTTCTTTGTAAATTATTTTTAACTAATTATGGATGAATTCGACATTCTTTTAGAAAAGATTTTGGTAAATATTATGGAAACCAAATATATTTTTACAAATATGCAATTTAGTTGAAAAGCATTTACTTAAACATGCAAGAAAATAGTTTTGCATAGATTTATTGTTTCGCCACTTCGAGTAGTAACCTTTCGAGCCCATACCTCCACCACTAACCAGGTCGAAACTAATGCACATCGTATCAATGCTTTGGATGTAGTTGATTAGAAAAAGGTGGAACGTATAGAGTCGAAACCATGCTTTCAAAGGAGTCGAGGCCATTTTAAATAGCTTTCGAAGGTCTTTGTTTTACTTTAAAACGAGATGCCGCTTGCCTTGATTTTAAAAGGAAGCTTTCGAAAGGGGTGAATCACTTCTATATAGCTTTTCAAATGGGTTGCTGCCTTTTTATTCAAAAGGTAGCTTTCAAACGAGATGGAGCATATTACTTTTTAAAGAGAAGCTTTCGAAAGGGCAGTTTCGAACCAAGTGGAAACCTTGGTGCCATCTTCATATATTTCGAATAGGTTAAAATTTTTCAATGAGCTTGAAAGACAAGCTTTCGACTTGGTTAGCACATAAGGTTTTGATAATATTTACATTTTCTTACCAATATAATCTAACTCAATACCTTTCGACATAGTTAACATTTATGGTTTAGACAGCATTTATATTTTCTTAGAAAAACTAAGTTGATGGGTTTCGACATTGTAGAAAAATTCTTTTAAACTGTTTATTGAATGTTTGTAGCGTATATTTCATTAAAATTTGTCATGTTGGTTTTAGCTAATTTCTTTAAATAACAAAACTTCTATTAAGCATTCGATATTGCTGAAGTGTGTTTATTGGATGTGTACTTTCATCCTCCCTTTCGACTTTGTTAAATGCTCAGTAGATGCGATCCTAAATGACTTTGGAATTACTGGGGTATAAGCCATCCCACCTTTTGAAAATGATACCATCCACAATCCTTCAAAAGGATTCTACGCCAACACAGCAATACATATTTGGCACGGAAGATTCCTTCCTTTTCTAGATTTCTTATCTAAGCTCTTGGCCCATCTGAGGATTGCCCTTATTCAGCTCTCACCTAAAGTTTACAGATATCTCTTTTCTTTAGAATTTATGACATTGGAATTTGGAGTTCCTCCACTCAATCCTGAAGATTTGAATTATCTAGTTTGGTTGGTTAAGCTAAGCAATCTAAACAACCAAATAGTCAAGACAAATCCTCCTAAAAAGATGATTACTGAGGGAACGAATAAGTTTAGAGATTGGGAAACACAATTTTTCTACGTTAAATGTCTTCCAACATTAGTAGGGCTTTCTCTTCTCCACGTAAGTTAACGTTAGATTAAATCTTACCATTCGCTTATTTCCCTTTGTTGACCTATGCTTTTTGTCAGGTGCTTCTGCTAAAGAACTAAAGGAAGATTACAAGAAATCAATGGAATCACTAATTGTAGCTTTAGGCAGGATTGGAAATAGATTGACGCTGCTGAATCCCACAAATTTGCAAACGCACTCTCTCTTGCATGCGGGTTAAAGAATACTTGGCCGACCTCCTTTGGTCCAGCATACATCTCGAAGCAAACTCTTTCTCTCTTTAGAGACACGACAAACTTCTCCCCGATGTCACCTATATGCCCTGATCACTCCGGTAAGTTTAAACGCTATACCTATAGTTTATTCCCATATCACTTCTTAAATTTCTTTCCTAACTTGTAACTTGTTTGAATTTTCTATAGTTGCTCCTTTGATTGAAAAACCTACAAATGATCCGGCTCTTCCTTCTTCAAATTCTCGTATGTCGTCTTTCTCCCAAGATATTGCTAGATCAATAATGGCCATAAAAAGTAAGTTGAGTAAAACATCTATAGTGGAACCATCTACAAAGAGAGCTAAAATTGTCGAAGTTCCTGATTCTCCACCACTGGTCAAAGGGGAATTTGTTGATATAGAAAGAACTCTAGAAAGTCCAACCATCGAAGCTCCTCATAATCAACCTAGGGAGACTCCCACAAAGATTGATCCACTTTCTTGCATCGCCATCTCCAGCTCTCCGAGTTTGATCGAGCAGATGCAGAAAGACTTGGGGACTTCAACCCTTGCTCAATTGCTACATCTTCCTGGACCATCATCTTTTACACCTTTGAGCGATTTCGAAAAGATGGTCCATTCTATTTTAAATTCTTCATCTTATACCAAAATTCACCCGCCTTCTTCTATTTATGATGTGGTGGGTCATTATCGGTCTCTCATTGAACAACAACTCTTGGTATGCTTTTCTTCACTTAATTTTATTATAACTGTTTTTCTTTGAGTTTTTGACTTATGTTGTACTTTTCTCTCAGATTTCCAAGAATTGGTTCTCCTTGCATGAAAATGAATTGAAATCCTCTGCCGAAACATCTAAGCTTCAAGTGGAAACTTCTGACTTGAACAATTAGGTTTCCTCCTTATTTATGGAGAAGAATGAAGCTATGGTTGAATTGGAGTGATTGATAGCTTCTCTTGCCCTGTTAGAGTCTATAATTTAGGAAAAAGAGGAAAGCTCGCCAACTTCTTGCTGACTTAGCATTGCCAATGACTCTAAAAGAGTCCAGAGAGGAAAAGGTACGAATGGAAGCTAAAAAATCCTCCCTAAAGGAAAAGCTAAAAAAAACAAAGCTTCCTTGAAACAGGCTACTTACATAATTTTCAATGCAAAGCAGTGAGTGTCATAATTTCTTGATTCATCTCTTAAAGAAATTATCATGAATTCTTTCGAGGATGCCATGATGCTCGCATATGCTGATAATGTCGAGAAATGTCTAGGTCTGAGCTTCGCCTCGCTCGACCTTGCTCTTATTGAAAGGGTCATGGATAAAATCAAAAAGGTGGAGCAGGGAAATGAAGTTGTCGAAAGGTAGAAAATCGATGCCTCAAAAATCCTTTCTTTTGAAATTCCTTCCTTCAAAGTTAGATCAGACTCCAAAGATAAGGCGACAAAGATGAGATTGTTAAAGAAGAAGGTGGTGACAATGATGATGATAATGACAACAATGATAACATCAACAGAGATCAAGGTTCAGGCACTGGTAAAGGTGGTCAATCTGATGCTCCTAAGAAAGATGGAGATGATAACATGGGAACTTCTAAAAATGGCAATCCCGATCCATATTCTCATGAAGCAAGCCCGCTTGAAACCCCTGTAACTGCAAACCTCTAGAGGAGCATGCTTATATTAATGTTGACGAATCAAGAGAGAAGGAGCAAGCCTCTCAAGCGTCAAATCTTGTTTCTCAAGTATGGGATTCTCTTATTAGAACCTTGTATTGAATTTTTGATCTTGACAACTATATAAGTATATATTATAAGAACTAACCATATTTGCAGGAGAAGATACTATTCTACTCGATAATATATTGAAGACCAAGAATTCAAAGAGAAGCTTCAAATTTTATGAATGGTTTGTCTATAGTCTAATTTGATAGTTAATCAACGTTAAAATCTCTCCTATGTGGTATATGCATACACACATACATTATAAAAATTGTTTGTATATTAAGTTCATAATTAAAAAGATTTCAAAAAGAAAAAGAATTGGCAGAAAACACCAAATTCGGTCGACTAAATAGGTGTACCCAGTCGATTGCAACATGCATAGATGCACAAGTATAATTGAAGGTTCAGTCAACTAAACCACCCCATTCAGTCGACTGAACCAAATATCTTTTGAAAAATAAAATTTAAAATTCAAATTTTAAATATTCAAAAGATTGAAAGTTTTACCTAACTCGACTGAATATTCATAATGACTATATTTTTAAACAGTCACCACTTCTTAACAAACAGAAACAACCCTTGATTCAAGAATTGTTTCCGTATGTTTTGACCGTAACTTTTCATGAACAATTGCATCTTTCAAACTCTATATATTACCTAAATTTCAGTTGTTTTAACAATTTAATTCTCTAACTCTCTTTTAATATTCTTGCCATCTAAAATTCTGCCATTTTCTTTCAAATCACTTGCACATTCAAGAATTTTTTTATTTATGATTAAAATAACTTCCAATCTTCACGAACTACACTATACACTACAAAGGATAAGATTGTATGAAGGGTGTACTCTAAAGGCTTATCCGTGCTATCAAAAGAGCACAATTAGTCAAGAAAACTTTCTGCATTGTTGAAGTGTTGTACGGTTGTTCAGGCGGTAGAAGTCTTATTTTGTTGTCTAGGTGGTAAAAGTCTTATTCGATTGCTCAAGTGGTGTAATACATGTTCCTCCGGGTTAAGTGAGGGTTGATAGTAAAATTCTAAAGGAGTCTGGGACTAGATATAGAACGAGAGTTCGAACCAGTATAAAAATTCCTGGTGTCATTTACTTTACTGTTTACTTTTTATATTCATATTCCGCACTAGTAGATAACTTAGATTATATTCCATATTACGATCCATAGCTGCAATTTCATTTGGCATTAGAGCAAGGCCATCATATAACCATAACATAGTTATTTGATACATAGTTAATATCGAAAATAACACTAACACAAGTTTTGTTGAAGGTTAATCCACTACACGACCACCATTATTTAATGGTTTGAATTACAATTATTGGTCAAATTGAATGAGAATTTTTATGCAAGCAAATAGATATGATACTTGGAATATTACTCAAAGTGAATAAACTGTACCCACTACACCTTTTGTAGAATGGTCAAATACACAAAAGATAGATGATACATTGAATGCAAAAGCCATAAATATGTAATTTTATGCTGTAGACAAAAATTAATTTAATATATTTAGCATGTGTACAACTACTTATGAAATTTTGTGAACTCTTAAAGCCACACATGAAGGAACTGACAAAGTTAAAAAAAAGATTTCTATGCTTAAAAATCAGTTCCAAAATTTCAGAATGTGACCAGATGAAACAATAAATTACATGTATTCTAGTTTCCAAGACATACATCATTCGCTATTGGCATTAGGAGAATTATTTTTCAGATTTTGATATTGCCTCTAAAAATCTAAACTCTTTAATGCATGAATGGGAATGAGAAGTCTTAGCTGTTGAAGAAGCTAACGATATTTCTACCATCAAACCTAAAGAGTTAATTGGAAATCTCATGTCATATGAAGTGAATTTGCAGGCTAAACGAGATCAAGCACAAGAAAAGAGAATGTCGCATTCAAAGCTAAAAAAGAGGATTCAAATTAAGATGAAGATGACATGGTATTGATCACAAAGAATTTCAAAAAGTTTTAAAATTCAGTAAGAACAAGAAGTTTGGAAACAATAAGAAAGACAACTCCAGTAAACTGCTAGTCTTAAATCTCGAATGCTATAAATGTCATACGAAGGTTCATAAAAAGAAAGATCGTCCTAATAAAAAGAAAGGCAGATTCAAGAGTAAGAGGATAAGTACAAAAAGAAGCAGGCATTCTCGTTACATGGGATGATTCAGAATCGTCTTCATCATCAAACAGTGACATAGATAACGATTCTGAACAAGCTAACATCTACTTTATGGCTTCAACTAATGATGTAAGTGATTTATCTTTTAATGATTTAACTGATATAAGTTCATAATTGTTAGATAAACTCAAAGAAGTTAAAAGAAAGTGTAAATTTGCACTAGAAAAATTAAACAGAACTAAAATAGAAGTTGATATGCTAAGAGATGAAAAGAAAATCTTAGAAGAAGAACTTTTTAATACACAAGAATCTTTGTCTAATGTTTCTTCTCTCACAATGATATCAAATGAAGTAGAAGTGCAAAAAGAAAAGAATATGGTATTAGCTTCAGAAAATCATGATCTAAAATCAAATGTCAAAATTCTCGAATTGAAAAATACTAGTCTTAAAACTGAGTTAGAGAATATCACTAAAAACGTAACTAATTTTAATAATGGAAGAGATTATCTTTCTAAAATTATCAGTAATTCTCAAACTACTTATAATAAGAGTGGATTAAGGTAAAAAAATCCTTCAAATAAAATTTCAAAGAAGAATAGTATATCATATAAAAATTTCAATTTGCATAATAATTTTGTAAATGTAAAAGCAAAGCCAAAGGTTATTACTCAGAATAAATAAATTGGTAAAACAAATACTATAAAAATTTAGGTACCAAAAACCAATAATAATTTAATCAGAAACAAGTATATAGAATCTTTTATAACTTCAGTTCCTAAAAATAAAGATTTTACTTATAAAGGGAATTCTAAACCCTTTTGGGTTTGGCTTCCTAAGATCTAACTCTTAGGACCCTAATAAAAGTTGGGTACCAACATCATTCATATTTTTTGCAGGTACCAACTAAGAAAAGAGGAAAGTGGATACTAGACCGTGGTTGCTTAAAACAGATGATAGGAAATAAGGATAAGTTGACCAACATTATCCACTCGTATGGAGGGTCTGTCACATTTGGAGATAATTCCAAAGGCAATATCATCGGCGCAGGCGATGTGAGCAATGACGGTACATCTAACTTACCTTTTATTACAGATGTTTTGTTAGTTAAAAGTTTAAAACATAATTTACTAAGTATAAGTCAACTATGTGATAAACGTTTAATATAACTTTTTCAAAAAATAAATGCAACATTTTTGATCAAAATAATAATTTTATATTTGAAGGAACTGGAGAAAGAAATATTTAAATATTAAATATGAAAGTCAATCATAACACAAATATATGTCTAATAGCCAAAGAAAATGATCCTTGGTTATGGCATAAAATATTTTGTCATATGAATTTTAAATTAATAAACAAATTATCTAAAATTTCCAAAGATGAATTTCAAAGAAAAACAAAAATATTTGTGATGCTTATCAATTATAAAAATTAACAAAATTTTCTTTTAAATCAAAGAAATGATTTCTACATTACAAACACTTGAGATATTACATTCAGATCTTTTTGGACCAACTCAAATTCAATCTATAAACTATAACAGATATGTTTTTATAATTGTAGATGATTTCAAGGTATACCTGGACGATATTTTTGAAAAATAAAAGCAATACTTTTGAAAATTTTGAAATATTTGCTAAATGAATTCAAATATTAAAAAATTTAAAATAAAAAATATCCAGAGCGATCATGGTGGCGAATTCAAAAATGAATCTTTTGAAGATTACTGTTATAAGAAAGGAATTGTTCACAATTTTTCATATTCATGAACTCCACAACAAAATGGAGTTATAGAAAGGAAAAATTGAACACTTCAAGAATGTGCTGGATCTTTATTAAATGGAAGTACTCTACCAAAACATTTTTGGGCAAAAGCTGTAGCAATTGCTTGTTATGTTTTAAATAGAGTTTCCGTTAGACTATTAACTAAACATACACTATATGCAACGACCCAGATTTTTCGTCATTTGATATTGAATATTCGAATGGTTTTAAATTATTGGATTTGTAATATAAATTGATTTTTGAATACGAAGATTTTGGTTGAAACTATAAAACGAATATGAATTTTAAATATAGCAATTTATTGAACAAATTTAATTGTTGAATATATAATTGAAAATCGTTAAACAATTGGAATTGGAGTTGAATATGAATCGAAATGATTTCTAATGTTGACATAAATTCTATTTGAATTAGAGTTGAGTTAATAAGTTTTTAAAAACTGGGATTTCAAGAGATTTCGAATTTTTTTTATAATCGTCAATTTAGTTGACTCGCTTGAATAGCGATTTAGGGGACAGTCTCAGAATTGACGAAACTAGTTCCATTGAGTCTGTGATAGTGTATTATTATCGAATTTCAAATTTCATAGCGTTTAGAGTTACTGTTTGTTCATATGATCTAGAAATGCATAGAAATAATTTAATTGAACTTAATTTAAAAATTCGATTTAAAAAACTATCTTTCACATATGATCGAATTAGGCTCCGTAACTTGTTCCATTGGGTTCAAAATAGGGGTATAACATTCGAAACCCCAGAAGGAGCGCCTCGAAGGGAGTTTGGGATTTTTAGTTAATAAAAATGAGGTATTTTAGAGCTTAATAATATATTATATTGCAAAGTCAAACCTTTTGGAATAAGCCACTCCCTTCTAGTTTTTAAGCGCATATTCCTCTTCCTTTCATCTTCTTTAAAACGAAGTAAATTTGAAATCAAAATCTCATTCGACACACAAACACACATATATATAATAGATAAAATTGGAAGCAGCACCGAAGTTGAGGTAGGATAGAGAGCGAGCGCGTGAGTGTGTGGGCAGTTGCTCGAGGTGAGTCACGATTTTAGAGCAGTGGTCTGGTGGTTTGTGGTTAGTTAATTGTGGTCGCGATGTGTGTGGTGGCTTGCGTGGGTGGACACGAGTTAGTTTGAGGGAGCTTGGTGAAAATCGTGGGTGCTAGAGTGGAGAAAATATCGAGGCAAAGCCACATTCAAGCTTATTGTCGAGGCTAGGGTTTTGGGTTCGGGGAGTGGGGTTGCTCGTGCCTACGTGCATTGGAGAGTTTGGCATTCTAATCAATGGGAAAGAGTTGCTACAGACAGGTGCATATAAGGGAGGAGGCTCTGGTGGGGTCTGTCGAGCTGTAGTGGCGTCTGCACGATTGACAAAGGGGATGTGGCATGCTGGAAGACGAGCACTGTATGTCATGTTTAAAAAGCTAGAAAAAAGAGGATCGCGATGTCCTGTAGCGCCTAGAAGTGATTAATATGGTTAGCAAAGGTACTTTAGGTTTTTTAATTTTAATATTTAAAATTATGAAATGTAAATTTGTCATTTATAGGTATGACTAGATAGTTAATTTAATTAAAATCATTAACTATATAAATCGAAACTGGCTTATACGAGGTTCAATCGAACGAAATCTGTCGTGTGTAATTCGTAGCCATGGAATCTATGCAATAGAATTTAGGATTGGAATAGATTGCAAATAAAAATCAAGGTGAGTAAAATCTCACTCATGTGGATTATTGCTTTTAATTTTAAAATGTGAAAATTAACTATTGGAGGATTGGTTGAATTGATAATTATTATTATCAATTGGATGTTACACTATATATATAGTAGTACATATATTCGTAGTTGGATATATTCCCGCCTATTAGAGCGGATGAGACACTATACGCCCCGTATAATAGCGGATGGCCCTCTATACCATGATATCCCCCTCGAAGTGGGATTCAAAATTTTATGTTGTATTAACATCTATGATGCAGGAAAATAAATTGGAGGGATCCAACTGGATTCTTCAAAGATATATATGTTTATTGTTTTTCATATATAGTGATATATGATTGACGTGGATAATCTGATGTATATTTTGTGATGGCTTGAACTATTGGATATTATAGTAGCACTAGCCTAAAATTTTGGTATTTTAAACTTCATAAATATTATTTCTAGAATTTGAAGTAATTGAAAGGGAGATTTTGAATATAAAAAATATCTACATCGAATTTAATTATTTTAAAGGAAATTGAGTTGGATAAAATATATTTGATTTTGGATGTACTTACTATTCGTAAATTGTTTTAAATAGAGATTTTTAAAATAAATTATATAAAGGAATTTGTAAAAGATATTTTGAAAAATATGAAAAGGAGTTGAAATCGATACATAAAATTGATTTGTGGAATAAATGGAATTTACTGAGAAATGGATCTATAAAATGGGACTTTATAAATGGGATTAGTTTTATAAACAAGTGAAACTCAGAGGAGTTATAAGTTATAAAAGATGTTTGTAAGTAAGTGAAATGAAATAAATTAATAAATAGGAAAATAATTCCACATTTGGATTTATGTCAAGATATGAAAATAGATTTTGGAAAATATAGTGGATTCTATTTTGAAAAGTGAGAATGGTTAGGGAATCGGGATAAAATCGATGTGTTGTGAATCGAGAGGGATTTATAAATTAAATTGGTTATTGAGACTTTTAAAGGAAATTATGTTTTTAATAAAAAGCTAAGTTTTGTTTTAAAAGGAAATATTATTTATTAAACAATTTAGTTAAAAGCTAGTTATTATTGAAATACTTGAGAAGTGAATTTTCTGAATACCGGATATTAGTTAAAATAAAATTCTAATTTTTATAATCTGCATTGTAAACCGAGTAGTTTATGTAAAAATAAGTTAGAAATAAGTTTGATGTTCTATTTAAAATGTTTCGATATATAAATAATTAATTAAACGTATTTTGAAAATAAACTACTATTCTTTAAATATATTTATTTTTATATATATTGAGATTTGGAAAGAGATTAGAATTGATTTGTAAATGCTCTTGACATTCGTAAATGGGATTATAAAATGAATATGATTTTGAAAATAGGAATTTTATAAGGCATTTGGAGAAAATAGAATTTCAAGACTATTGAATTTGGAAATTTTGAAAATGAAATTTGAATTCATAAAGGAAGTTATCAATTGTTAGTTGGATTTAACAAAAAGTATGAATTGGTTTGGAAATTGTAAGAAGGAATTTATTAATAATTCCAGAAATTATGAGATAAATTATGGAATATTCTCCTAAGTATTTAAACGAGGATTTTGGAAAATATTCTAAATGTGAAATGATTTAGAAAAAATATCTAAGCGTTGTAAATTGAATGCGGAAATATTTCTTAGTATTGAAATGGTTTAAAAATATCCTATTGTAGATAAGTATTTGAAATTGTGTCGAATGTTGGAATATAGGGAGAGAGTTGCATACACACACACACACACACACTTGTAAAGATATTTTGAAATGAATGTTTGAAAATTTTATAAGATTGGGCTTAGTGACTGCTTATATGTTTAAATTGATAGTAAATATGCGACTATCAAAATATGGCCAAATTCGTTGATCATTTCAAAGAGACCAAGATCTTATTGAATTAGCCGAAAACCACTTCGATCTGATTTGTGCGTACGAATTGTGATATCTCAGAAATAATGGAGATGGTGATCTTGAAGGAGATTTGGTTTGTGCTGACCCATGACAAATTGTATGGATGAATGCTATCATTGCATTGTTTGCTTAGAAGGCAATGTTAGCATTCCAAATATGAATGTTATTCTTAAGGTAAAACGTAGCTTCAATCCTCATTAATCAGGAATGACTAAAATAGGGGTGATGCAGCATGGCTAAGTGGGTCGCACCCAAGAAGGGTATGTTATCACCTTTCTAGATACCCTTGGAAATATTATATTATAAATTGTATATGGTTGTGCATGGAAAGAGGGCGCTCGATTAAGGGTGGGAATACCCAAGGTGATAACATATTCGATAGTATCCAATAAGGGTTAGGCGGTCCTGTGTTGGCGGGGATCGTTAGGTACAATCTCGGTACATTTTTCTACAAATGTACTGTGACAAGCGGTACCCCAGTAGCTCAGTCTGTAACAGCCCTAGTTTAGCTATTTATTTCTTTTAATTTTTTTGTTTTTAGGAATATAATTTATATAAATTGTGTTTACCAATATTGTTTAAATATTTAATTTAGAGAATTAAACTCGTTAATTTAATATGATTTTTGTAACTAAATTTAAGAAGAAGAAAAAAAAAGGAAATTTTTATAATGTATAATGAAGTGAGTGGTAACTAAATGTTTTGGATATTATCATAATATCTGTTGTTATACCCATTCCCTAAAAATAATGAAAAGGAGAAAATTTGTAACATATTAAAGTAGTTAATTAATTATGTTAATTTGGTAGGTTATGACATGCAAATCATGTTGGTGGAATATTCTCAATTTTGACATATTAATTATGTTAGCAGTGAACATTGTTAAGCAATTTAAAACAATGAAACTTACAATCAATTTATTTGATAAATCTACCTTATTCCTAGTTAGCAATTCAAAACTTGAATAAAGGCACATACGGATATTTTAAAATGGAGTTAATGACAATTAATAGATATTTCAAAAAGAAATTTATGACAATTAATAGAGAAATTAATTGTAAAATTTCAGTAGTTGACCAGAATTAATTTATTGAATAATTAATGCAAATTAATAAAATTGATGAAAGATAAATAAGTTAATTCTTTTGGTTAATGGCATGAGGACACGAGGTTAATCCCCATTTTGTAGGAGAAATCTGCCCGTGTAACCAGTCCGGCTACCAGTGCCTACAAAGCGGACGGATTAATGTGAGACGTCGCAGGATTGATAATTAACAAAAAGGGTTAATTAACTAATTAAGTTAGTAACCAAATTTGAGTATGTAATTAAAGGAGGATAATTAATTGGTAATATGGTAATTAATTGAAATCAATTAAGGAGGGTAATTAAAAGGGATAAGGTAATCAATTGAAATCAATTAAAGGCAATTAAAGGGGAATTAATTGATTAGAAGAATATGGAAATCAAATTTGCCTTCCTTTGCGCGTGACACAAAATTTTATTCTTTTAACATTTTGACATTTGCCTCTTACCATTTGTTTCTTGAGCATGTCACTGTATTCATTTATTCACGCAGCCTTATCCACAAAAATATCAACTCTTCCAATTGCCATTTTTCCTCTCACCTAAATTAAATGCATTCAAAATTTAATCTTGCCTATCTTTGCAAATTTTCGCATACCCATTATATCTCTCTGTTTCCACTGCGTTTGTTTTGCAATAAATAAATTTTTCGAACCATTGATCAAGTAAATATTTATGTAAGCATTTATTACTTTTGCCTTTTCAGTTAAAAGCTTTTTCATTGCTTACCATAAATCACGCAAGAGCTCAAGTTTTGCTTCCTCAATCAAATCTGTTCAAATTTGCAGTAACGCATGCTTTAAATTTAGATTATAACTGGTATAAATCACGCAAGCTATCTAAAAAAAATAAAATCCAAAAGAGTGATATCGTTCAAACATAAAACTGGAAAGAGAAATCAACGCATGCATTTATCACAATTTTCGTGTAGCGTTCAAACAAGAAGAACTGGAAATAAATCTCTTGCCTAAACGCATGCACTCAAAAATCAACGCTTGCATTTATTTCTTACGTTTTCAAACCTGCCTATTTATCTCCCCTTTTTATTTCGCAAGTTTATCTATAAATACTTTGCCTCATTCACATAAGTTTTCATATCTCCTTGTTTGTCCCTCTCTGGTACAAGCTTCTATCAGGTAAATAATTTGCATTGTTTATTTCTTTGCTTCTTCCAATTTTCCTTCCTCCTTCTTGTGTTCTCTGATTTCCTTGCTCGGCTACTTCCCCATCATGCCGTGCCATTTATAAATACATATAGAACTTTGTTAGTAGTAGGCTGGAAGAAATGATATAAATTGATTGTAGGAAGCTAGACTATGGAATTAGTGTAGTTATGATGTAGTTAGTGGTATTGTGGATTTGGATAAGTGCAGTTTGAAGAGGAAGGCATAGAAAAAAAAAAGAATTACAATTTAATAATGGAGAAGATAAATTGATAAGGAGAAAATGATATGAAATGTTGTTTAATTCAAATAAACAATATTGTATGAATAAATCTTGGGTGAATATAATAAAATGACATTTATTTCAATTTTTAATGGTTGAAATAAATTTAAGATGGTTAAAAATAAATTTAACTACTTATTTGAGAATTTGGGTGGATAAATATCAATGGATTGTATTTATTATGGTTAATAAAAGGATATTGGTGATGTATACCAATAATCACCTTTTAATGTTTAATAATAAAAGTAAAAGAAGAAATAATTTGCCTAAACATGATGAACATGTATGTGAAATAAAGTATTATTTAATGAATTCGAATGTAGTTAGTGGCTACATTTGATTAAATCGAATAATTTGAACAGTATTGTGTTTGTTGCCAATATTGTCATTTTATTTAAATAAATATATATGAGAATGAAAATAATTGATCATGATAAATATGATTAAAAATGTGAGAAATAATTTAATAATGTCTAAACATGTATTTGTTTTGTTTGGGTGCATAACATCTTTTTATTCAATCAATTGTATTAAATTTGCAATTTATTTTGCAATTTATTCAATTTATTTTATGCATGCGTACGGTTGAAGTATGGGCCTAGGATATGTTGAGACGGTTAGCGGGTTGTAGTAGTCGAGCAAGTTGAACTAAATTTCTTTTATTCTATTCGTTCCAGTTGTTCTGAAATTTTGCTTTGACCGTAATTTTTAAATTCGCATACTTGGTATTTGGATCTTATAGATTTAAGTCAAGGCTTTGCATCCGCCGAAGTTTGATCGTGCTTTCCGTTTTTTTTTCCGAAGTAGATACCGTGTTTGATTTAGATCCACTGCAGCGTTTAAGGTGAGTATTTCTCACCAGACATATGTACATATATTTTGTGAATTATCGCAAGTGTATGTGTAAAAATTTTATTTAAATATTATCTGTCTGTAGTATAATGTAGAATGATGAATCCCATTTAAACTGACACCTCATCAGTTATTATCTGTTGTATTATTTCTGCAGTTATATTATATTATTGTTTATTTACTGCTTAAATCACCACTGCAAGTTCCCTGTTAAATTTAGATTGTTGTGGGCTGAAATGATAGGCCTAAATGATGATTACTGTGCTATTATTATGTTAACTGTTTAACTGTTAACTTGGGATTGCGGGTTTGAAATGATAGAACCCGGGGTTTGTAAATTACGGATTGAAATGATATAAATCCGTATCACTTGACCTAGGCTAGAAAACTATATACAGGCCCGTGGTCCTTATAATATTTTCTGAAATATTTAAAATTATTTTGGAAGTTAAATATTTGATTTAATATCTTTAAAGGATTTTATATTGATTTTGAATGAGTTATAAATGTTAATAAATAAATAAATAAATATTTGAATAAAATTTTGGAATATAACTTATTTTGGAAATTCTGGATTTTTGAAAGGATAAGATTTCAGTTAAGAAATATATATATAAGTTATATTTGGAAATATTTATTAAGTTAAACAATCTACTAAAGCATTTAAATGCTGTCTTTTGAAATTGGACTAGTTTTACCCGTAACTTTAGGTAGCATTTCCTAAGTGCTATAGAATCTGGAATTTGATTGTTTTGAAATTTAAGGAATTTGATAAATTATATTTATGTTTAAGTTTTGGAGACCTTTAAGATATGAGATTTATAACTGGATTTTTCTTAATAAATTTAAGATGAACATTCTATTGTTAAGTAAATTTTGAAATTATTTAATGGCATAATTTTGGAGTTTTATCTATGGAATTTATGGGAATATTCAAGACGAAATAATAAACACTAATTTGTTGAAAGAAAAAATATCCAACCTTAGTTTTGAATATTAATACTCCAATTGGATATATATATAGGAATTGAAATGGTCTTGGGAACATGAAGTGATATTTAAATTATGGTTTAAAATAAAGAAATATATTTGTAAAGCTATGTAAATTATCTTCTTTACAAAGTAACCATAAAGTTAAACCATTTATATCCAAACCATTTGTGTTTTGGGAGTTATGTTTTTTTTTAAAAGAAAAATTTCCAATATATTATGGTTTAAAGGTATAATTCAAATATTTGGTTTCCAGATATTATAAATTTTAAGCAGTATGGTTTTGGAAAAGAATTATATTTGAATATAACGATATCATGTTGTTTTGGGTTTTAAATGATATCGTATTTATAGTTTTGAAATGGAAATGTTTATACTGGTTTTAAAGTATAAATTGTTTTTAAATGACCACGGGTTATAATAACGATGGGTTGGCAAAGAGACCGGGATCGGATATGGACATACTCTCTGTCGATACCGAAAACCACTTTGACCAACCGTGTACGCGGTGGAGATTCCAGAATGAAGTAGGTCGGTGGTGGCGTTTCCTGTAAGGTAAATACGTGGACCCGACTCCCGTGAGTTGGCATAAGGTGGCTAAAACAGGAGCAATTCCAGGCCAATGAGGTCATTCCTCTGATCGGACGCTCCTCTTCGATATTATACTATGATCTTGGATTGATTCAGTGGCCACTTCTATATTTTGATTTTGGGGGAGTTAGTTCGAGGTGGGCGGCAGCTGCGCGCTGCGCGTTACCATCAGCCTGGATAGCAATTGGTATATCTACCCTGGCATTGCCTAGTTGTGCCGTGTCACCTACCCTATCGCGCCTTGTACGAGTTTGGTTTTCTCCCGTAGCCCGTGTGGTATCCTCTAGTGGCTTCCCGATCAGGAGGGACTATGATATTGGATGGACTACTGGGACTATTACGTGTTAAGGGCTATATGGGTAACCCCTTAACGCTATTAAAAAGTAAGTTTATTTTATAAATAGACACTAGTATAATAGCGCAATATACTACATAGTAAATAGTTTGACGGATCCTTAGAGGATGGGCGGTCCCAAGCATCCTTTAAGTTACTTGCTCTATATTACAGTACACTTGAATTAGCTTACATTATATAAGTATGTATGTCCTGACTCGAGTGTTATGTTTATTTTTACGCTCGGGTCAGCCTGAGTTGCAGCTTCAATTTCTTCTCCGTAGCTAGGACACTCAGTAGATCATTCGCGCTGCTGGAAGTTGTTTCAGCCTTTATCTTTTCTGGAATTCAAGACTTTGAAGACTCTATCTCTATTTATGTCTTAAAATTTGTATTGAGGATTATAGACAATGTAAGTTCTGTTTTGTTGAAGTTATATCAGTGGCTTCATGAACCACTAAATTTTTAATTTCCGCTGCGAGATTCTGATATCTGTGTATGTGATTCTGTGATCTATTTATTGTATATTCTGAGTTTTGCCAAATTTATTCTACAACGCAGTATTTTGAACAATTCAAGTCCGACAATGTGCGGATGCGAATGGTTGAAAATATTGGGTCGTTACATTTGGTATCAGAGCTTTGGTTCTAGGCAAAACTTAGAATGTATGGTAAATTTGATTTACAGAATCACGTTCATTCGAGATTGAACCACTCTCTTTTCGAATTTTGGAACATTCCCTACGGTTCCAAAGCTCATTCGTATCCCTCACTTTTTCATCTGCTTTAGATTCTGGAGTATCTCATAACTCCACTTCGGATGATCTTTATTGTAAATTGGCGGTCTCGCCATTATTCTAATAAAGGGGTGAAACTCCTTTACCATTAGCATTGATTCACCGGAGATTTATATTTATCCTCGGTTTATATGCTAGTATCTTTGGTTATTCCAAATTCTATCTCTTCGGATCAAATGTAGATTTACCCCAACCACATCGATATGGCTCTTTAAGTCACGGATGACTAGGTCAAGATTGTCCGCGACTTATATAGACTTACCCAGTTTCCTTATTCTGATCTTCTGATTTCAATTTATCTTGAATTCTATTTGATTTGAGTTCATCAAATTTGAGTCTCTATCCTGGTTTGAGAAGTTTATTCCTATATTTGAAATTAAAATCTAATATTATATATATGAGTATAATTTTCAAAATTTTATAATTAATTTAACTAGTTGTCAAGAGATAATAGTTTTGATTTTATTTATGGTGTTGTAAGCCATGTGTTTGTCTAATAAATAAGTGAATATAAAACAATGGTTATAAATTAATTTGGAAACAGAAATGAATTTAAAACTAAAACTTGAGAATTAAATTTCTGATGATTTCAAACCTTGTGTTTAAATTTTAAAAGGATGTAATAAGTATTTTTGTATAGAAATTTGTTTCCAAAGAAATTTTAAAATTAGTGCTTTTCTCTTTGTCGCTGGAAAATAATTTCGGTGATGACTGCAGCATCATCGACATTCATTTTCGAGTTTCGAAGTGAAAAGACCATTCTGTAGTCTGGCTACAGTGTTTCCTTGAGATTTTAATTGATTTGAATTTCTAAAGTATGACTTAATATATATAGATATATAATTTAAATTTGATTTGACATATTAGGTATATATATTTAGTTATCTCTAAATGGTTTGAAGGGAATCAGGAATTTAATTCTTAAAGTTTATCTTGAGGAAGGAAAATAAATATAATAACAAAAATTTGAATAAAAAGGTTCCAATTGGAGATAATTAAATTGAAAGTTTTATTTGTATAATACCCAATTTCATTTAATATAACTTACCTTGATTTTCAAAAGTTAACATGTAATTGGATAATATACAATATAAAAGGATTTTATGAATAAAATTTGAGTGGTTATAATAAATATTATACACTTAAATTTTAGTTATAAAAGATTAATGGGGATAAATAAGGAAAAGGAATTTAAGGAATTTTATTCAAATGTCTTAATAATCAAATTAATTTAATATGGAGCCGTAAATCTAACCAAGAGATTTTAATAAAAGGTTATTTCCTGAAATGAATATGTTTGTGTAATAAACAAGGTATCTTTGAATAAGGAAAATATATTTGAAAGGGATATTTTTGGAGTAAGGATTATATATCTTCAAATCATAGTTTAATTGATGTCTAAATAAATAGTTAAGACGTATTCTAATATCACTAAATTTTGATAATTGAGAATTGGTTTTCAAATGGAAATTCAAGGGTAACTTATTGAAGGAATATCTTATTTATAAGATAAGTATTTTTAATAAAGTGTTAGGTTATTTGTTAAAATTCAGAGTTAAGTACATAATAAACTGATTAGGAATACTATTATATCTACTATAGCATATTATGAGTGCTGCTGTTTCTAAAAATAAAATGTTTTGGAAATTTTTTTTTTATAAATGAACTTAGGAATATTTCAACCTTGAAATGAATATTGTTTGGCATTGAATTTAAAAGGTATAAATGAAGATTATTTTAAAGGTATTATGATTTTAGTAGCATGATTTCCAAATTTATAAATTTAATGATTTCAAAGCATTATGATTGCAAATTTATTATCTTATTTGTTTTCAAACTATCTTTAAGTGTCCTTGGTTTCCCTATCTGCTACAGAATGAGGAGGCTATTGCTTATACCAGTCTATTTAGAAATCTTTTCTATAATCTTTAAAAATCTTTGTTACTCATCGGGGCCTGAGCACCGCTTACCACCCATAGACCGACGGTCGAACTGAAAAGAGTAAAACCGATTCTAGAAGATCTTCTTCGTGCTTCAAATCCGGAACTATTCGTTTAAAGTTCTTGTTTATCTAGCTTATCTTCCTTTGTTTCTTTTCTTTTGTTCCTTTTCGAGGACGAAAAGTTCTTAAGTGGGGGAGAGTGTAACAGCCCTAGTTTAGCTATTTATTTCTTTTAATTTTTTTGTTTTTAGGAATATAATTTATATAAATTGTGTTTACCAATATTGTTTAAATATTTAATTTAGAGAATTAAACTCGTTAATTTAATATGATTTTTGTAACTAAATTTAAGAAGAAGAAAAAAAAAAGGAAATTTTTATAATGTATAATGAAGTGAGTGGTAACTAAATGTTTTGGATATTATCATAATATCTGTTGTTATACCCATTCCCTAAAAATAATGAAAAGGAGAAAATTTGTAACATATTAAAGTAGTTAATTAATTATGTTAATTTGGTAGGTTATGACATGCAAATCATGTTGGTGGAATATTCTCAATTTTGACATATTAATTATGTTAGCAGTGAACATTGTTAAGCAATTTAAAACAATGAAACTTACAATCAATTTATTTGATAAATCTACCTTATTCCTAGTTAGCAATTCAAAACTTGAATAAAGGCACATACGGATATTTTAAAATGGAGTTAATGACAATTAATAGATATTTCAAAAAGAAATTTATGACAATTAATAGAGAAATTAATTGTAAAATTTCAGTAGTTGACCAGAATTAATTTATTGAATAATTAATGCAAATTAATAAAATTGATGAAAGATAAATAAGTTAATTCTTTTGGTTAATGGCATGAGGACACGAGGTTAATCCCCATTTTGTAGGAGAAATCTGCCCGTGTAACCAGTCCGGCTACCAGTGCCTACAAAGCGGACGGATTAATGTGAGACGTCGCAGGATTGATAATTAACAAAAAGGGTTAATTAACTAATTAAGTTAGTAACCAAATTTGAGTATGTAATTAAAGGAGGATAATTAATTGGTAATATGGTAATTAATTGAAATCAATTAAGGAGGGTAATTAAAAGGGATAAGGTAATCAATTGAAATCAATTAAAGGCAATTAAAGGGGAATTAATTGATTAGAAGAATATGGAAATCAAATTTGCCTTCCTTTGCGCGTGACACAAAATTTTATTCTTTTAACATTTTGACATTTGCCTCTTACCATTTGTTTCTTGAGCATGTCACTGTATTCATTTATTCACGCAGCCTTATCCACAAAAATATCAACTCTTCCAATTGCCATTTTTCCTCTCACCTAAATTAAATGCATTCAAAATTTAATCTTGCCTATCTTTGCAAATTTTCGCATACCCATTATATCTCTCTGTTTCCACTGCGTTTGTTTTGCAATAAATAAATTTTTCGAACCATTGATCAAGTAAATATTTATGTAAGCATTTATTACTTTTGCCTTTTCAGTTAAAAGCTTTTTCATTGCTTACCATAAATCACGCAAGAGCTCAAGTTTTGCTTCCTCAATCAAATCTGTTCAAATTTGCAGTAACGCATGCTTTAAATTTAGATTATAACTGGTATAAATCACGCAAGCTATCTAAAAAAAAAAAATCCAAAAGAGTGATATCGTTCAAACATAAAACTGGAAAGAGAAATCAACGCATGCATTTATCACAATTTTCGTGTAGCGTTCAAACAAGAAGAACTGGAAATAAATCTCTTGCCTAAACGCATGCACTCAAAAATCAACGCTTGCATTTATTTCTTACGTTTTCAAACCTGCCTATTTATCTCCCCTTTTTATTTCGCAAGTTTATCTATAAATACTTTGCCTCATTCACATAAGTTTTCATATCTCCTTGTTTGTCCCTCTCTGGTACAAGCTTCTATCAGGTAAATAATTTGCATTGTTTATTTCTTTGCTTCTTCCAATTTTCCTTCCTCCTTCTTGTGTTCTCTGATTTCCTTGCTCGGCTACTTCCCCATCATGCCGTGCCATTTATAAATACATATAGAACTTTGTTAGTAGTAGGCTGGAAGAAATGATATAAATTGATTGTAGGAAGCTAGACTATGGAATTAGTGTAGTTATGATGTAGTTAGTGGTATTGTGGATTTGGATAAGTGCAGTTTGAAGAGGAAGGCATAGAAAAAAAAAAGAATTACAATTTAATAATGGAGAAGATAAATTGATAAGGAGAAAATGATATGAAATGTTGTTTAATTCAAATAAACAATATTGTATGAATAAATCTTGGGTGAATATAATAAAATGACATTTATTTCAATTTTTAATGGTTGAAATAAATTTAAGATGGTTAAAAATAAATTTAACTACTTATTTGAGAATTTGGGTGGATAAATATCAATGGATTGTATTTATTATGGTTAATAAAAGGATATTGGTGATGTATACCAATAATCACCTTTTAATGTTTAATAATAAAAGTAAAAGAAGAAATAATTTGCCTAAACATGATGAACATGTATGTGAAATAAAGTATTATTTAATGAATTCGAATGTAGTTAGTGGCTACATTTGATTAAATCGAATAATTTGAACAGTATTGTGTTTGTTGCCAATATTGTCATTTTATTTAAATAAATATATATGAGAATGAAAATAATTGATCATGATAAATATGATTAAAAATGTGAGAAATAATTTAATAATGTCTAAACATGTATTTGTTTTGTTTGGGTGCATAACATCTTTTTATTCAATCAATTGTATTAAATTTGCAATTTATTTTGCAATTTATTCAATTTATTTTATGCATGCGTACGGTTGAAGTATGGGCCTAGGATATGTTGAGATGGTTAGCGGGTTGTAGTAGTCGAGCAAGTTGAACTAAATTTCTTTTATTCTATTCGTTCCAGTTGTTCTGAAATTTTGCTTTGACCGTAATTTTTAAATTCGCATACTTGGTATTTGGATCTTATAGATTTAAGTCAAGGCTTTGCATCCGCCGAAGTTTGATCGTGCTTTCCGTTTTTTTTTCCGAAGTAGATACCGTGTTTGATTTAGATCCACTGCAGCGTTTAAGGTGAGTATTTCTCACCAGACATATGTACATATATTTTGTGAATTATCGCAAGTGTATGTGTAAAAATTTTATTTAAATATTATCTGTCTGTAGTATAACGTAGAATGATGAATCCCATTTAAATTGACACCTCATCAGTTATTATCTGTTGTATTATTTCTGCAGTTATATTATATTATTGTTTATTTACTGCTTAAATCACCACTGCAAGTTCCCTGTTAAATTTAGATTGTTGTGGGCTGAAATGATAGGCCTAAATAATGATTACCGTGCTATTATTATGTTAACTGTTTAACTGTTAACTTGGGATTGCGGGTTTGAAATGATAGAACCCGGGGTTTGTAAATTACGGATTGAAATGATATAAATCCGTATCACTTGACCTAGGCTATAAAACTATATACAGGCCCGTGGTCCTTATAATATTTTCTGAAATATTTAAAATTATTTTGGAAGTTAAATATTTGATTTAATATCTTTAAAGGATTTTATATTGATTTTGAATGAGTTATAAATGTTAATAAATAAATAAATAAATATTTGAATAAAATTTTGGAATATAACTTATTTTGGAAATTCTGGATTTTTGAAAGGATAAGATTTCAGTTAAGAAATATATATATAAGTTATATTTGGAAATATTTATTAAGTTAAACAATCTACTAAAGCATTTAAATGCTGTCTTTTGAAATTGGACTAGTTTTACCCGTAACTTTAGGTAGCATTTCCTAAGTGCTATAGAATCTGGAATTTGATTGTTTTGAAATTTAAGGAATTTGATAAATTATATTTATGTTTAAGTTTTGGAGACCTTTAAGATATGAGATTTATAACTGGATTTTTCTTAATAAATTTAAGATGAACATTCTAGTGTTAAGTAAATTTTGAAATTATTTAATGGCATAATTTTGGAGTTTTATCTATGGAATTTATGGGAATATTCAAGACGAAATAATAAACACTAATTTGTTGAAAGAAAAAATATCCAACCTTAGTTTTGAATATTAATACTCCAATTGGATATATATATAGGAATTGAAATGGTCTTGGGAACATGAAGTGATATTTAAATTATGGTTTAAAATAAAGAAATATATTTGTAAAGCTATGTAAATTATCTTCTTTACAAAGTAACCATAAAGTTAAACCATTTATATCCAAACCATTTGTGTTTTGGGAGTTATGTTTTTTTTTAAAAGAAAAATTTCCAATATATTATGGTTTAAAGGTATAATTCAAATATTTGGTTTCCAGATATTATAAATTTTAAGCAGTATGGTTTTGGAAAAGAATTATATTTGAATATAACGATATCATGTTGTTTTGGGTTTTAAATGATATCGTATTTATAGTTTTGAAATGGAAATGTTTATACTGGTTTTAAAGTATAAATTGTTTTTAAATGACCACGGGTTATAATAACGATGGGTTGGCAAAGAGACCGGGATCGGATATGGACATACTCTCTGTCGATACCGAAAACCACTTTGACCAACCGTGTACGCGGTGGAGATTCCAGAATGAAGTAGGTCGGTGGTGGCGTTTCCTGTAAGGTAAATACGTGGACCCGACTCCCGTGAGTTGGCATAAGGTGGCTAAAACAGGAGCAATTCCAGGCCAATGAGGTCATTCCTCTGATCGGACGCTCCTCTTCGATATTATACTATGATCTTGGATTGATTCAGTGGCCACTTCTATATTTTGATTTTGGGGGAGTTAGTTCGAGGTGGGCGGCAGCTGCGCGCTGCGCGTTACCATCAGCCTGGATAGCAATTGGTATATCTACCCTGGCATTGCCTAGTTGTGCCGTGTCACCTACCCTATCGCGCCTTGTACGAGTTTGGTTTTCTCCCGTAGCCCGTGTGGTATCCTCTAGTGGCTTCCCGATCAGGAGGGACTATGATATTGGATGGACTACTGGGACTATTACGTGTTAAGGGCTATATGGGTAACCCCTTAACGCTATTAAAAAGTAAGTTTATTTTATAAATAGACACTAGTATAATAGCGCAATATACTACATAGTAAATAGTTTGACGGATCCTTAGAGGATGGGCGGTCCCAAGCATCCTTTAAGTTACTTGCTCTATATTACAGTACACTTGAATTAGCTTACATTATATAAGTATGTATGTCCTGACTCGAGTGTTATGTTTATTTTTACGCTCGGGTCAGCCTGAGTTGCAGCTTCAATTTCTTCTCCGTAGCTAGGACACTCAGTAGATCATTCGCGCTGCTGGAAGTTGTTTCAGCCTTTATCTTTTCTGGAATTCAAGACTTTGAAGACTCTATCTCTATTTATGTCTTAAAATTTGTATTGAGGATTATAGACAATGTAAGTTCTGTTTTGTTGAAGTTATATCAGTGGCTTCATGAACCACTAAATTTTTAATTTCCGCTGCGAGATTCTGATATCTGTGTATGTGATTCTGTGATCTATTTATTGTATATTCTGAGTTTTGCCAAATTTATTCTACAACGCAGTATTTTGAACAATTCAAGTCCGACAATGTGCGGATGCGAATGGTTGAAAATATTGGGTCGTTACACAGTCATTGTTGAAATCCAATATCCACTACGAGCCTTTCCGGTTTTGATTTTATACTAACTATGCTAAAACGTGAGATGCAAGCATTTCTGCTATTTTCTAATTTACTTTCTACATACATTTTTATAATATCAAAGGATTTTGAAATAAAATGTTTTGGTTATCGTAAGGTAAAAACCTGTCGTGTTTATGTGTGACGTGGTCTTTTGAGATACCTTTGTTTTTCAAAGGATTATGAAAATAGTAATAATTCAAATTGAGTGTGTTTTCTCATGTTGGTTTTTCAGACTGACTCGGGTGTTATTTTATTGTAATGCTCAGGTCAGACCGAGTATTACAGATTCAGGTTTGGATACTATAGAAAGCAGAAGACAAGCTGGATGATAGAGACGTATACCTATCTTTATTATATTCCGCTATGTGTGTAGTCTGTATAGTCAGCACTGGCGAGGACAAATTATAGTAACTGTCCATATTGATGTATTGATTGTTGCACTCTGATGATTATGTGTCTATATATATTTACAGCTACAGATTCTTTTGTATAAAAATCTATTATTAAACATTGTATTTTGTTCCGCTGCGATTGTGAGATTCTGTGTTGTTGTTTCTATCTTTTCTTCCTTACCCCTAGCAATCGGCATTTTCGGCACTTGAATATTCAACATGTCATACAGTGAATGTGTTTATGTTGATTTTCGAGGATAGAAAATCTTTATTCACTACACTATATGATCTTTTTAATGGAAGAAAACCTAACATATCATATTTTAAAGTTTTTGGCTCAAAATGTTTTATATTGAATACAAAAGATAAGATAGGTAAATTCGATCCAAAATCGATGAAGGAATATTCATTGGATATCCAAAACGAAGCAACCTTACAGAATTTATAATAAAAGAACTAAAGTAATCGAAGAAACACTTCATGTGTCATTTGATGAAAGTTTCAAAGTTAACCTTAAAATAGAAGATAAAGAAATTAATTCTAAATCAAATGAATCAGAAGATGACACTGAAATTAATACAAACAGTAATTTACCAAATAATAATGATATACGATCCCACTAGGACTTCTAAGAAATTACCCTGCTGAAAATATTATGGGAGAAATAAATACCAACGTAAGAACACGAAATTGACTAAATCAAATAGGTCACGTAGCTTTTCTTTCGAATATTGAATCCAAAAATGATAAAGAAGCTTCAATTGATGGTTATTGGATTATAGCTATGCAAGAAGAATTAAATCAGTTGGAACGTAATGAAGTTTGGGACTTAGTTCCTAGACTAAGTAATCAAGCAGTTATCGGAACAAAATGGGTTTATAAAAATAAAGCTGATGAGCAAGGAAATATTATTAGAAATAAAGCAAGGCTAGTTGCTCAAGGTTATAGTCAAGAAGAAGGAATAGACTATGATGAAACATTTGCACCCGTAGCTCATCTAGAAGCTGAAAGGGAGTGCGGATTAAGGATCTTAAGGCTAATTTAACACTAGAGGGGGGTGAATAATTTTCAATGGATTCTAAAACTTATATGGACTAATTTAAAATTATGACACAAGATTAATCACGGAACAATCATAGAATCAAACACGGGTGCAGAAAGTAAATAAAAAGCAGTAAAAGAAAAGAAAACGCTGGATTTTATACTGGTTCGGATTTACCGTACATCCAGTCCTGTACCAAGGCAAACCACCTCATACAGATTTTTATTATACCAATGTCGAGATTAAAATCCTCAATTTATAAAGGCCTTAAGGTACCCTCCCGTCTCACGAGTCTGGAGCAAACTCTCTTGATTTACGGGATCAAGATCACCCAATTGATTTCCAGGCACAACCCTACCTTATAGAGAGACTCGATAAACTTTTGATTACAAATTAATCCTATAACTCTGAATATCACTTTGATCTTTGAGAGAGGACAGAGAATCAAACAAGAATGAGATTCTAATTTGATTCACTTGAGAATTCGGTAGAATTTCAATACGATCTTAAAAATATGAAAATTATAGAATATGGATTTGTGGAGAAGAAGAAGCGAAGAAAATAAGCAATTAGTTGGTCAAAAAATTCGTTTGTGAGGGCTATTTATAAAGCACCAACGGTCATAACCATTCGTGAAGAGATTTAAATGAATAGACACTTCTTTTGAAAATTGAAACTTTTGAATTCAGCGACCACCATGTCGGCATGGGGTATCCCATGATGTCGACATCCCTATGTTAAAAAACAATGTAAAATTCGTTTTGAAAATGATGCTTAAAACAAGAGTTTATTTTAAAACAAAAACAAATAATATTTTTAGGCTAAAACATCTTTTTGAAAAATCATTTGAAAAGATAATTTTAAGGATAAAATATTTTGAAAAGCAGTTTTGAAAATTATTTTGAAAAACCATTTTGAAGTAGTTTTGCGAGCTTCTTCCTGTAGAATATCTCATCATATCAGGAATCGAGAATTTGTACAAAACCAGGATGTCATGGGTTTGTAAGCCACTTGTCATAGTTTTGTATGCTACTTGTCATGGGTTTGTAAGCCACTAAGAAGGTAGATATTGGTTCCATCCCAACTGAAATTCGAAATGACGATTTCCGTGCTATTATGAAGTTTTAATAAAAACTAGACACATATCTTGAAATCTTGATCTTGATACTCTAGAGTCTTCAATCTTGAGTCTTGAGTCTTTATACTGATCAGTCTTTAGTAGTCAATACCTGCATACATATATATATACATACATACATACATACATATATATATATATATGTATGTATGTATGTATATATATTATCCTGCATATACATATCTATCTGGACAACAATGTTAGTATATATTTTATAATAAGATAAGTTAAAAAGGTTATTGTCATCAAAACTAACATCTCAGTTGCTAAAAGAAGCAACATGTATTTCATTAGCATATGCATGTTCAAATAATTTTAAAATTTATCAAATGGTGTAAAAAGTGCTTTCTTAAATGGTTTTACAAAAGAAAATGTATATGTAGAACAACCTCCTTTATTCACACATGAAAAATATATCGATCATGTTTATAATTAAAAAATGCTTTATGTCGTTTAAAACAAGCACCTCATGTTTGGTGTGACCATCTTAAAAGTTAATTAATTCTGGTTTAAAATTGGTAGAGTAAATCAAGATTTATTTATATAATAGGATAAGAATGATATTTTAATAATTCAAATCTACGTAGATGACATTATTTTTGATTCCACAAACGAAAAATTATGTCAAGAACTTCTAGAAATTATGATAAGAGAATTTGAATGTCTCACTTGGGAGAATTTTCATATTTTCTTGGTTTACAAATTAACAATTAAAAATGGTATTAATAAAGAAAAATATAATAAAGATCTCATAAAACGATTTGGTATGAAAAACACTTCTGCTAAACCAACTCCTATGAGTACTACATTACATCTCGATAAAGACGAAAATGGAAAAAGTGTTGACTAAAAACTATATCTTAGTATGATTGTTTCTTTACTACATTTAACTACTAATCGATCAGATATAATGATGGGTGTATGCTTATGTGCAGGATTTCAAGAAATCCCAAAGAATCACATTTGCGAGCAGTGAAGCGAATTTTGCGATACTTAATCAAGACTAAAGACTATAGTCTCTTTTAGAGGACGTCAAACGGATCGAAAGAGGATCAGTGGTACTTGTCACTTTATTGGACAATCTTTAGTATCTTGGTTTAATAAGAAACAAGATTGCATTTCACTTTCGACGTGTGAAGTAGAATATATCTCTGCTACCTTAGCATGTACTCAAGTAAGCCTCATGCAGCAAACAGTTCCGGATTTTGGAATAAAAATTCTAAATCAACAATTTATGATGATGATAAAAGTGCAATAAATTTATCAAAAAAATCTAATAAATCATTGTAGGACTAAATATATAGATATCAGACATCATTTTCTTCGAGATAATATAGAAAAATGCAATATTTCATTAGAATTTGTATCTTCGAAAAATATTTTTATAAAATTACGTCGAGAATTAGGTATTTTATCTTTGCATGATTTATAATTAAATTTAAATTTATATTTTTATATATATAAATTTTTAAGAAAAATAATTTTTTGTTAAAAATGATGCTGTTGGCACTCAAACTCAGGTTGCTGGAAAGGTACTTGTATGTTTTTCCATTGTACTATAGTGTTTCTTGTTATACCAATTATTATCTTCCTCAAATCATCTGTACGGTTTTATTTCTCATCCTTTTTCTACCTTAACTTTTTGCTTGGCCATAAACATAAACTGATTTTCCTTCTCAGGCTTCTTTCACCTGAAATAGAACTTTATCCTGTATATAAAGGGTCCTACCTCAATTTTTTACAACATTCCTTCCAATACATCTTCTTAGCTCAATTATTTTTAGAAAATTTGTTTCCCAACATCATAATGTATTCACAAGAAGATTCAAATCAATCGTCCATCTTTTTTAGCACACCTTTGAATTATCAAAGAATTCACACAAATCCACTCATGTTTATATTCCAGTTAAAATTACACCGTCTCCAACACATCGTACTGGATATACTCCATTAGGGAAACGAACTAAATGTAATTTAGCGAAAGATAAAATAGATAATATTCATCACTATCAAAAAGAGACTCTGGAACTACAGAACAAACTGTACGATGAACATAAAGTTAATGCTAAATGCTTAAGCTTTTTGGAAAAAGTCACCTTGAAGTTTTGCGGGTCTTCCTCAAAACGAAGCATGCATCAACCATCGCCCCAACATTCTCAAGTGCCACAATATTCATGGGAACAAAGCCCTCAATATCCTCAAGTTTCATCGAACTCCTGGAAATGCAGTAATGTTTGGTCACCAATCCAACCATTACAAGAAATAACAAAGGTTAAACCTAACCCCGACGATTCACACTCCTCCAGAGACTAGGATTTTATGTATTTTGTTTTGAAATAATTTTTTTATGTTTTATATGTATTTAAATAAAGTTTTTTTTTCTAATAGATTACAATTATAAAATTACTAAGTGTTTAGATTATTTTGTTTATAATAGAAAAATCTTTAAGCACATAGGTCAAATAGTCAAAATAGAACAGGTTCAGTCGACTAAAACGACCCATGCAATCGACTGAAATTACAACATAAATTTTTATATATCCAAATTCAGTAGACTGCTAAAAAAATTTCAGTTGAATACTACTTTTCTAGGAAAAATATTATGGGATGTATTTTCCTGCACAATAGTCGAATGAATTACAATTTTAGTCGACTAAACCTTCTTAGATGCTCATATTTTTCCAGATTTCAGTCGACTACCCAACTTAATTCAGTCAGTTGAATTTTACAAAATTCAGGTTAAAACTTGTGGGGCAAAAATCTCTGCATAACAGCCGACTACCTAGAGGTTTCAGTCAACTGAATGATTTGTTTCTGGTTTTTTAAAATACGTTTGCACAGTTCCGAACGCATCTTTTCAACCACCATATATATATATATATATATATTCATCTCCTTTATTTCAAACCGTACCTCATTTCAGCCAACTACACCCTATCCCCCATTATTCTTCAATTCAATTTTTATTTCCTCAAATCAATTCAATCCAATGTGTAACGATCCGATATTTTGAACCATTCGCATCCGCTCATGTCGGGCTTGAATTGCTCAAAACAATAAATTGTTAGTTTTATATTTGGCAAAACTCAGCATATACAGTAAATAAATCAACCACAGAATCACTGACACAGAGTAATACAAACGTAAGCAATAGAAAAGATAAATAGTAGTTCATGAAGCTACTATATAAATAATAGAGTTTGATATAAAATACAATAGAATATCTCAAATAAAATGTAGTCTCGAATACAAACAGATGACAAGTCTGAACAAAACAACTGGAAAACCTGAATAGATAAGACGGGTCTTTAAACAAAGCTCCAATTTCCAAAGGTTAGTCTCAAAGGTTGTGACACTCAGTCTGACCCGGGCATAAAGCAAAACATAAAACACTCGAGTCGGGGTTAACATTCTTATATAGTAAATTCAACTCAAGTGAAAAGTCAACCGAAATACAAGTAACTTAAAGAATGTTTGGAATTTCCATCCTTTAAGGATCCGTGGGAGTATCTACTATGTAATATATGCTATTATAATATGTCTATCAGTAAATTAAAGTATTAAAATAGTGTTAAGGCGTTACACATATCCCCCTTAACACATTTTATATATTCTCATGGTATATACAGTACCATAAGCTCCTCCGTAAGGTTTACTCAGAGGGAACTCCATAGGTATGGTACAAACCAAACTTGTAGAAGGAGCGATAGGGCATGTGACAAGGCACGCGAGGCAATGCCAGGGTAGATATGCCATTTGCGTATTCGGACTCATGGTAACGCATAACAGCTACTACCGTCCACCTCGAGACACTCCCAAATCAAAGGTGCACCAATCAAATCACAAAGTAATAGAATGATATCGAAGAAATGTGCCCGATCGGAGGAATAACCACATTTAACTCGAGATGGCTTCTGTTTTAGCCATATCAAGCTGACTCGCGGGAGCCAAGGCTACGTTAATACCTCATATAGAATCGTCGCCGAACCATCCTACTTCGTTCTGGAATCTCCACCGCATACACAGTTGTTAAAGTGGTTTTCAGTATTGGCAGAGAGTGACCATATCCGATCTCGGTCTCTTTAACAACCAAACGCTTATTTCACATCGTGGTCATTTCATTTCAAATAGTTCATACTTCATATAAAGATATCATATTCACTCAAACCAAATCAATTCGATATTATTATTCACTTTAAATAATAATCATTTCTAGAATCGTAATACTTTCACAATTATAACACTTTCAAAATCATTACACTTTTGAAATCATAACACTTCTAAACTTAAACAATTTAGATATTGAAAATAGTATATATATATTAAAATATTTACAAATTAAAACAGTTTACATATTAAAATAATTTATATATTAAAGTAGTTATAAATTAAAAATAGTTTATATTTATTTAAAGAGATTATGCTGAAATAGTTTCAAAATTAGAATTGTTTCATTCAATTCCACAAATCGATTCAAATCAACTTAAAAGCTAAAATTCAATTTAAATCAATCCCAGTTCAACACTTTCAATTTAAAAGGTCAAAGATTCAATTCAAATTCTCAATAAACCATTTCAATTTTTATCGATTTTAAATCCTGGTTTAAACTATCTCTTCAATTCCAATAAGATTCAAAGTTTAAATATTCAAACATTTCCATATAATTTTCATTTATATTTCAACATTTAACGTAAATCTTATTCAAATTAGCAAATATTCACTTAATCATTTAATAACAATTAAATAAATCTCAATTTTTAATTTAAATCAATATTAAATATTAAGTCTCAATTTTATTTAAAATTGAGAATATTCATTTAATCACTTTTTATCAAATCAAGTTGTCAATTATATCTTTCAAAATCTCAAAATCACTAAGTTCAAATCATTTCTTATTTAAATTCCATTATTAACCAATTTAAATTCCAAGTCAACATTAATTTATCTTCCCAACCATTATTATTAAAGTTACTAAAATCTATTTTTAAAATATTAATATAAATTTAAATAAATACTTAAACATATTATAAACCTATTATATTAAGTTTCATTAAATTAAATCTAATTATTGAATGTATGTTGTATTAAATCTTATTTTATATATATTTAAAATAATAAAATTATAAAAAATCTTAAAATTATATTTTCAAAGTTAACTTATAAATTTAAATTTCCAAAACATAAAATTTTAAAATCTAAATTTTACATATATATATTAAAATAAATCCTTTAAATTATAACTTAAAAATGAATATTTAATAAAATCCCTATATTTCCTTCCAAACTTTGGTAATCATTTTTCGAAATACACCAACGGTGTCCGTATATAATTTTCTATCCTATGGTCAAGTGATACAGATATTTATCATTTCAATCTGAAATAATTTAATATTTACAAGTGTATATCATTTCAATCCGTAATCCCAAAAATTCAAAATCAATGAAAATCGCTTTGGTTTATCATTTCAACCCATAACGATTTCCCCCATATTCTACAATATCGTTCGGGTATGTATCATTTCAACCCAAGGGAATTCTAAATTAACAGGAAACTTGCAGAGTGAGAATAAATATGATAATAATATAACATATCAACAAAAAGCAGATATCATCAGCAACAAATTTAGATATAAAATATACAATAGGGTTATGGTGTCATATGTCATAGGTGAAAATTTGCAGATAATAGTATATCGGATTTAACAATTAAATAACTTAAAAATTCAATATTTAACAACATATTTCAATCGTTATTTCATGTGAATTCAATCTACTAAATATAAGAATGTTAATCGTGAGTGATTGCTCACCTTTCGAAGCAAGAGAAATGAACGAAAATGAAGCGAATGGACATGGACCAGCACACGGATCGAACAAGTGGGACAATGCAAAAGTTAGACCTGCTATTGTAAATCTAGACAGCGGCAAACAAAGCAAATTGAACTTAGATTCGATGGAACAAAATATTCACATATGATATATATATATATATATATATATATTTCATATTTTTTTCCAAATTCTTCAAATAGATATTTAAACGTAATATATATTTTTCAAAATCTACTTAAAATATTAATATAAATTTAACTAAACCTTAACATACTTTCAAAGTCAAATAAAATCTTTGTACTATATGTATGTGTATATATATATATATATATATATATATATATATATATATATATATATATTTCCAAATCGCTAATTAATTCAAACACTTATTAAAATAAAATCCTTATATGTACATATTCTTAAACCAATATTTAAATCAAAGTACATATACCCCAAATATCTATTATATATATATATTAAAACTAATAGCTTTTGTATATATGTACTTTAAACAAGACTAGCACAACCACTTTATAATATAATATATATTATACTTCTTTTATAGTAAAATATACTATAATATACCTATACTGTAACACATATAACACTTCTTTCAAAGTCTAATATATTGTGACACACATATACATACATACATACAAACATACATACATACATACATACATACATACATACATACATACATACATATATATATATATATATATATAAACTGACCTATTACATGACTTATATAAATTATTATATATAACCAGCAAACTATTCGTAACTTCTACAAACTTATATATACAACCAGATCGGATAAACTAGTATAAACATAAATAATAAAAACTACTTTATATATGTATATGTATATATATATATATATATATATAGTTTAAAAGCCAAAATATAACTTTGTGTGTGTATATATATATTACTTTTTTTCTCTTCACAGCTATACTATAACTCTATATATATAACTATATACAACTTACATATATATTATATCTTAAAAATAAATTTTATAATAAAATTAATATAAAATTACTTTGTTATAATAAATATATAGACTCAAAACAGATCATATAAAACTTATGCAGACATGTATACACAACGAACATATTATATATAACTAATATAAATTTATATTCATAAAGCAACATATCTTATATGATGATTAATGCACATATACCTTTTGATCATATAGAAGTGAACGAGTATGGGAAGGTTCAGAGATGGATGCGAGTTGTTGCTACCTATTGTCGTGGTGGAGGAAATGGCATAAGGGTCCGCGATCAAGCAAAGGTCGGCGAGTGGTAGAGCTTGGCTGTCGGGTTACGTGGTGTTGGGCAATGGTGTGGAGGAGGAAAGCCTCAGTGATAGGATGATGTGGTGAAGAATGACAGGTCGAAGGCTAGGGGTGAGATGTCTCGACAATGGGAAACAAGGAAGATTGGTGGCGAAATGGTGGAGCAGGGTGTGTTATCGGCAACGTAGGCGGTGCGGCTGGAGTGAGAAGGCCATAGTGAGCGGTTCTTAGGCAGTGGATGGATATGGTATGAGAGAGGAAGGGCCAAGGTGAAAAGGGAAGTGGGGTTGCTTGGTTTGTCGGAGGAAGGTCTAATGAACAGCTTCATGAAGGAGGAAAAGCAAAATGCTTTGCTTCAGACTGTACTAGATTATATATATTATTTTTCTTTGACAAGGAAGGATCAAAGCACGACCGAAGGAAATTTAAAAAAATGAGCAGGCTTGAATGGCAGATTAAAATATAATATTTTCTTTCGAAGCTATGACAGAACAAGTGGAAAGGAAATAATAATATATTAAAGTGGAACCCAAAATACAATGGAACGAACCATCAAATATATATTAAATATAAGGAATAGAGAAAGTCAGATGTCAATATCTGGGAATACTAACAGCTAGTGTTCATTTATATTCAACCAGTGGTAAATGAAAGGACAAATGAACCTAAAAACCCAAATGAAAAACGAACATAGAAATCTTTTTACTTATTTCGCCATGTACCGGACTCCGAAATGCACAAATGAATATACCGTGGACATCAACATGACGAAACCAGCAGAATGTTACGCATATATCAGCGATACGATCATCTTATCAAAAGTCGATTTCCGCTGCCAAAAATGCTGTTAGTTTGTCGAAGATAAGATAAATGGGTTTGAGCAGTCCAAATTTGGCAAAATGGAATATGACGTCTTACTCAAAAAATGACTTAAAAATTTATTATATAAAAATATTTAGGTTTCGAAAATATTTTATTTCCATCAAATTAACTAATTTTAATTTAAATAAAATTACACAACAAAATAAACTTTCATATTCTTTGATGAAAATATGACATTTGCTACGTTTAGGTAGACGCATTCCACATATCAAATTTTTATTACCAAATCAACTATTTTATTTTCATGAAAAAAATTCAATTAAATACATTATAAAAATTGTTAAAATTTACGGATTGTTGCACAATGGCACCTAGAAACAAAAGAGCTAGACAATCTACCACCGAGCCATCCAAGAGCCAAATAATATCATGTCTTTACAATGAAATTGCGGTTATTCGATTCAACACTATGAAAAGCTCAAGGATCTTCGATGGCTCCTTCGTCAAATTCCCAGATTTCAATGTTTATACCATTTGCGAAATTGCGGTAGCAAGCGGCCTTGAAATTTTGATTGGTTTTGACGCCAATAATGTCAAAATCTTCCCCCTTATCACTAAGGTCTTCTTCGCCAACATGAACATGGATCACCAAGATGCAACATAAAGGGATGATTGCGTTTGGACATTGGTTTCCGGCGTCTGCATTTATATTCCTCTTCAACGGATCGTCCATATTCTCCTGTTTCCATCTGAAGAAGTCAACATCAGCAACATTAAGTTGACATGGACAATTGAGATGAGGACTCTCATCAATTTCTCTTCGATGATATGACCGTTCTTAAATACGTCGCCTTGCAACCAAAGGCACACATTCTTCGTCATGCCCACATCCGCTCCATTCTACCTCGTACCGAGAGTTACGAGAAGGTCTACAAAAGAGACTTCCAAGTTCTTTATGACATCTACTCCTCTTAACACGTGAATTAGGCCAAAGTAATTATCGATGAATTTCTAACCATCAATCACAAGTGGAGTTATTCTATAGTGCCTATATTTGGCGGATTCTCAGGAATTTCGGAGTCACCATTCCCAATGCCGACTTCCTTACCGTTGGCGAGCTAAACTCTAAGACTTTAAGTCTTATGAGTTAGCCAAAATGTCCTCCACCTCAACAAACCATTAGCTTCCAGGAATAGGCGACAAATTGAGCTCAAGGGATTCCACAACCCCATGAAACTCATATCGGCTCCTCCTCCACTCAACCTTCCTGTCACATCGAGGAAGAAGAAGAAGATGACGAGATTCAAGAGCTTCACGGTGACTTTACTCCAAGGCAAGGTCTGGTCACTCTCTCACGAAATCAATGTAAGCTAAATTGATGATCGGTCAACGTCGATAAAAGCATTGTCAAGACAAATAAGAAGCTCAACTCCATTAAAGGCTTCTTAAATAAAATTTGGGAGAAAATTTCTTGCACCGGCTCTACTTCAACAAGTATTGCTGAAAATTCTGCTCCTTTCACTTGGACTATATCTGAGGAGGAAGAAAAGGAAGGGGAAGAATCCGATAGCGAGGAAGTTTAGTTTTTGTTATCTTTTCTTATGCTTATGTATTTTCCTTATTTTTGTTGTTCCATGCACAATTGTTGTTTAAATATGTTGTTTGTTTTACTATTGAATCAATGTTGTTCTGTTATTGTTTGTTATGTAATATGTTGTTCAATTTCATTTACTTGTTGTTGGTTTAAATACAAGCTATCTATGTTTTCAAGTTTACTTCTTATTGAATACCAAGTTGCCTTATACTCATACATACTACTATTAGTTATCATGTTATCCAATTATTCTTTTTTGTCGATGACAAAGGGGGAGAAGTATAAGATGTACAATAGGTAGATCATTTATTCAGGTGGAGTTAAAATTCCTTTTACAAATTTTTATAATCGTATAGGCTTACATAATTTTCATCATTAAAAGGGAGGAGAATATTAGAACCTTGTATTTTGGTATTTTTATTGTGACAACTATATAAGTTCATATTATATGAACCAATCATATTTGCAAGAGAAGTGTTTAACGACGGAAATTCTATCGAGTTAAAAAACCGTCGATGAATTTTGAATTAAATTTTTACCACAAGTGCACGACGTACTATCGTAATACGTGGCGAATATGGGTTGATTCGCAGAGAATTGTTGATTTTAAATTTCTACTCAATCAAATTAAGCCAAAGTTGAAGAGAGTTTTGAGCTAGAAAAGGAAAAAATAAGCAAAAGAAAATTGATAAAAATATGAGAGTTTAGAGGCAATTTAGAGATAATTCCACTCTCTAAAGATCATATAATTCAACAAATTATGAAATTATGATCTCTTTTTTTGGTCATTAGTTAGTTTAATTGATGTGTTTATCATAAGTATGGCCTACTTGTGCTATTAATTAGCTCAACATAAGACATCAAACTATAACACACCCCTTAAACCACTATTTGCTCTCATGAAAAATGGAAACAAGTTGAAAATGAAATCTATTTAAACATGGCCTGTCAACTATTGTTTAGAAATATAGGCCATAAAATTTTAATTTCAAAATCACTTCATTACCATAATCATATATAACTAAAGAAGTAATTTCTTGTTTGTGATTGTTTAAGCATTGTCTATTTGTTATGAACAATATAAACTATCAAATTCAACATAAAACAATAAATCATATCAACATTCATTTTTCCATTAAGCACCAAAAGAGAGAAATAATTATCAAAATGCTAAAGCTATAAAATTAGAGAGCTTCATTACCCATATATTGAAGGGGTTTAGCCTCTCATATTTGTTACCAAATCAACCAATATGGCTTGCAACACGAAAAGGAAAAAGTAAGAAAAGTAAAGAAATAAACTATTCTACTTGCATGAAAAATAAATCTACACTACTAACATAAAAGTAAATAAACAAAGAAGCATGTAAAAGAAAGTGAGCACTAATTAAATTGCACAAAAAAATAAAGTTATGTGAAATAAAATGGCCAGATAGCCATGGAAAGAAAGAGAAGAGCTTTTATTTATTTTCTAAGCTAAAAACTAACTAACTAAGAGGAAGAGAAGAGAGCCTAAAGAAGAGACTAAAGAAGAGGAGGTAATTACATGAGGATAAGGGGTATTTATACATGTATGAAACCCTAATTCATACTTTTAGGAAATGCCCAAATTGCCCTTAGGCAGTGTGGTGACCAAGTAATCATTAGCTCAACTAATCACCCATTAAGTGTGCATGAAAGTGTAATAACCATTAGCATGTGGATTAGTTTCTAATTTGTACATGGAGGAAGGTGGATAGGTGGGGTCCTCCATGATCATGTTGTTGAATTATTTCCATCTTCGTTCCTTTGTATTCACTCTTGTGCATGTATATATCTTCATGAAACCCTCTTGTATATGAAGCCAAATTACTACAAAATAATGTAGAAATTTTCAATTAAATTTTCTCAAATTAATATATGCACAAAAATGACTATTTTGTCCCTATATGAAGATGAATATGTGACAATTTGAAAATAATTTGAATTTGGTTTAAACAAGTTAAAATACCCAATATGATTATATCTTTAATTTAAATAGATTAAATATGGTGGTAAAAATATGCACATTTACGTGTACTTCAAGAAGATACTATTCCACTTGACAATAGATTGAAGACCAAGGATTCAAAGAGAAGTTTCAAATTTTATAAATGGTTTGTATATAGTCTAGTTTAGTAGTTAATCAATGTTAAAATCTCTCCTAGGTGGTATATGCATACACACGGCTTTAAATTTAAATTCAAATCATACACACACTATAAAAATTGTTTATATTAAGCTCATAATTAAAAAACTGTCAAAAAGATATAAAATTGGCAGAAAACACCAAATTCAGTCGATTGAAAAGGTGTACCCAGTCGACTGAAACATGCACAGGTGCATAAGTAAATTTGAAGGCTCAATAGACTGAACCACCCAATTTAGTCGACTCAACCAAGTATCTTTTCAAAAACAAAATTTGAAATTTCAAATATTCAAAAGACTGAAATTTTCCCTCATTCTACCGGATATTCATAACGGCTATTTTTCTGAATGGTCACCGCTTTTTAACGAAATGAAATAGCCCTTGATTCAAGAGTTGTTTCCATATCTTTTGACCGTAACTTTTCACGAACAATCACATCTTTTTAACTCTATATATAGCCTTGATTTCAGTTGTTTAACAACTTAATTCTCTGATTCTGTTCTAATATTCTTGTTATCTAAAATTCTTCCATTTGCTTTCAAATCAGTTTCAAATCACTTAGACATTCAAGCATAAAGTTATTTGTGATTAAATAACTTCCAATCTTCACGAACTGCACTATATACCAAAAAGGAGAAGATTATAAGAAGGTTGTACGCTAAAGACTTATCCATTCTATTAAAAGAGAACAATCAGTCAAGAAAGCTGTCTGTATTGTTGAAGTCCTATTCAGTTGTCTAGGCGGTAGAAATCCTATTCGGTTGTCTAGGCGGTAGAAGTCTTGTCCAATTTCTTAGGCTATGTAATACCTGTTCCTTTGGGTTAAGTGAGGGTTGATAGTAGAATTCCAAGAGGAGTCTGGGATTGGACGTAGAACGGGAGTTCGAACCAGTATAAAAATCCCTGATGTCATTTACTTTAATGTTTACTTTTTCATATTCATATTCCGTACTAGGAGCTAACTTAGATTATATTCCATATTACGATCCGTAGCAGCACTTTCATCGCTGATTAAACATCTTTCAATTCCAAGACAGTGATAGTTTAAATCATTTATTTTAGATAAGGAGGAAATCGGCTCACCCTTATAAAACTACGCTTGAGAGGAAACAAGCAGAGAAAAAAATAGTTTATATAGGGAATTAGACAAACAATTAAAGGAGCACAACATTCTCTCTGCTAAATATCATAGACTAAGTAGAAGTCGGCAGTATTAGCATTTTTCGAACATCAAGAAGTTTCCCACGACTAAAGAGGGCATGCCTTCGTTACGACGGTCTTCTGAAAGAGAATCGAGAATTGATCACACTCTTTTGGATGCTGATTGAGGAGTGAAACATCCTTGTAGATTTTCTATATAATGTCTACTTAAGACACCCAACCGCAGATTTCTCATAATTAGGTCATTTTATTAGGGGCTTACTTAGGCGTATTCACAAAAGGTACTTGGATGAATTTGGATCTGACCTACATCCTGGAGCATGTTGGAACTTGCCACGAGTCAGATCAATTCCCCAAGACTTCCTTCTTGACAAACTTAATTAGTATAAGGACAAGTTTATTTCAGAATTCTTTACAAAACAATTTTTGTATGAGCTAGATGAATAGTTGTTATTATGTAATAATAATGATTTATGAATGTTTGTTTTAGTTTTTTATACTTAGTTGTATTTCACTGCTTTATTACAGAGTGAATGTCCCTATGGAAACTTTGTTTCTAGAGAATATCTAAACCGGCATGTTAAACTAAGAAGAGATTATCTCGATAAAGCATCAGTTTTGAAATCTTCAAAACAACTAGATATTGTTTTCTTAGAGATTTACAAAAACTTTATATGGAACATCCTCGTCTTCGCTTCGATTTTCTTGGTGAAGAAATGAAAAAGCTATATAAGGAGATCTGGACATATTATACCAAACTAATATATGGTTGTGATAGTCCCCCTGCTGGGGAATGAGACTTTAGTAAATGTCCTTCGGTTATTACAACGAAAGGGCTTAATATTCCTTTTGACTCAACAGTTATTCTTATGCTAATTCATTAAGTTAAGTTAGGAATGCAGTTTCCCATCTTTAAATGTAAAAAAAGTGTCTAATTATACTTTTTAATTTCATTGTTACTTGAGTCGTAACTTTTACTAGTGTAATAAAGAGGTTGAGTACTTAAGTCTCAACTTAATTTTCTTTTTCTTTTTGTTTAAATAGGAGTTACAATTATCTACAATGCCTCTTTCATTAGATTCTGCATCATGTGCTTGTTGAATATGCGCTTATATGATTTTTGTTTGATGATAATAAACATATATACATTCGTTTAAATATATTTGATAATATACTATTTTATTTTTCACAGATTAAATAAATATTTGCTGAATAAAATAAATAACACGGAATTTGAATTCAAACGAATATTTTATTCAAACAAATATTTATTACAATTCTGAATAGTATACAATTTCAAGCTCTCACTATAACTATACAACTTTGATTACAATTACATCACATTTCACATTTACAATTCACCTCACTACATATCACTCACACTCGTATTTATCTTCAACTGCATTCCAGTTTGAATCCAACATCTGAGCAATCTGCAAAAATATAAACTAACGCAGTAAAATTGAAAAAGAAATATTTTTGCAATTCAAAAATAGAAGATAATTTTTGAATATATGATTTGCCTCAGTTATTTGGGTTGTTCGTCATAATTTAAATTTGAATTCATCATACACGAACAACTTGTGACATACACAGTATATTACTGTATATGCCACAAGGCCGTGCACGCCGATATATACACTTGATAATGCTACAGGGACAGGTGAGCACAAGGTCAAACCCAAATATATGGACAGGTTCAACTCAGGTGCAATAAATTCAAAAATACGACACGAACACAAGGTCAAATCCGAGTTTTGAAACTGGATTCAACACAAGTGAATCGAGTTCAAGTAAGACCAACACTGCAAGTACATGAATGCAAACTACAAGTACAGGTTCAAGGCCAGAATGACAAAGTGTATGCAACGGCAGGAAGTCAACTAGAGAATTCATGAATGTATACATGAATCAAGCTACATCATGAAAAAGAAATGCATAATGAACACTATAGGTCGAGAACCAGACCAGGCAAGTATCAAGAAAAGTGTACAAACACCAATGAACCAACAAAACCTGGCCAAATACGAGACAGACCAACATACTACAATAAATCATCAAAGGCTACGACATAGATGGAGCTACAGGAATGTACCAAGTTACATGAAGACAGAAGACTACAACTTAAAATGCAATGCACAGCAGGTATAACAAAGTCACAGGCCATAATGAAGACTGAATGAAATGCACAGCATGTATTGTTGAATATGTGTTACAGTGGTGATGCAAGTGCTAACCAGAATGAAGTCCAATACAACTTCAACAGAGACTCAAGCTACAGTGCATAATGGTCAACACAGCTACAAATGAAGCAGCAGTAATTTGAATGCAACGAAGACCAACAGCCCCAACAGAAGTATCAAATGAATCAAATACCACCAAATAGACCGTGGAATAGCAGGTGATATGCAAACTACAACTAGACCAAGTGCAGCATCAATGCGAACAGCAAAGTGATCGAACAAACATAATCAAGGCCAGTTGATAACAGGGAACACAAGTGTGGCAAATGCAAACTGTGGTGAAGCAACAAAGATGAACCAGACAGTGATACAAGTTCAAACAATGCTCAATACACAGCCAACAAGATATCATCAAAAACCAAACAAGGGACAGGCCATAACATGCAGACCAAACACATGAGTGTAAACAAATGAATCAGCAAGGCAATGCACAAATGCAATAGAATGCAATGCTCAATATCACTACAAACTGCGGTGGACAGTGAAGGCAGCAACACACCACCAAGTGAATGCATCAGGCATTAACAAATAAGTAGTTCAAATGAACTCGATCAGTAACCAAGGCTACAACAATGAAAAGTAATGTATGCAACAGAATTTCAAATGAAACAAATCCAACTTTATATGCATCTGTAACCTATCAAGCAGAATCAATAATTCAACAGTGACAAACATCATATGGAAATGCTCAACACAAATGACCAGAGACGAAGACTACAAGATGAACGAGTCAAGGCCGAAGCAGTAGAAATCAACATCGTGGTCATCACGAAAATGAATTAAAGCCGTGACCACCAAGCAAGAATATACATACATATGAACAAGTCAACATCAAAGCCGTGGGACGCAAGAAATGAAATTATACGCATATGAAAAAGTCAGAATCGATCTCAATCATTCAAGCATCATCAAGTGGCCGAGATGAAGAATTTGACAAATTCAAATCAACATATACGAACGTAATTCTAGGAAATCAAATCCTATATATAATACCCAAAATCATCATCGGCAATTGTATGATTCGAGTTCAAGTAACAACAGAGAAAATCAATAACTCGAATCAAAGGTCGAGCAGAAATCAACATCGAAAAAGGAACAATTGCATACCGTTTTTGACAAATAACTCGACCAAATTGAAGAAGCCGAAGACAATTCAAAGAGCCAAGCAATCGACGAAAGCAACAAACTGAAAATCATTTTCGATTGAGCAATCAAAGGTCGGCGTCTTCAGAAACAAGCCCTAATTTTGATCGAACACGGAGCCGCCATTATCTTAAAAAAATTAGGCCGAAGAAATAAAAGGAGACGGTCAAGATAAATTACAAAGAGGGCCGGTCTTTTTATTTTTAAGGGTTATAGTAAATTAGGGTTTTGTATTTTAAATTTGCTTTTAATTTGTGTTTTCTTTTTAAACCGTTTTTAATTTTCTAGTCGTGTGACTAGGGTACAAACTACGGTGTGTAGTTTGGGAATTCGCAACTCAGTGGTTGAGTTGTGGTCAGGGTTTTGAGCGTAGAGTTAGATTAGTCAATAGCGGGTATAGCGAGTTTACGTGTGTAAGCGAGGGACTATCTAATTTCTAGTAGAAACCTTGGGGGCAGCACGTAGGCAGGGTTTTGCCGAAGCTGGGTAAATTCTGTGTTGTTCTGTTATTTATATTCTGCAATATCTGTGCTGCTATTCTGTGATCTGAATTGAATTTAATTCATAAGCTTCCGCGATTAATTTTTATAATTTACACTATCACCCTATTCACCCCACTCTAGGGTGAAATCGATCCTACAAGTGGTATCAGAGCTAGGAATAGAAGTCGACATTGTTTTTAAAAATTCTATTTTTTTTTGAAAAAATCAGTTTTTGTTTAAAAATTTGAATTTTTAAAATGGCTTCTCTTAATAATGCTTTTGCAGAAGGTCAATCCATAGTTAGACCACCAATGTTCAATGGTGAATATGCTTTTTGGAAAAATAGGATGAAATTTTTTTTGAAAACCACTGACGCTTGGGATATTGTTGAGACAGGTTATAGAATACCAACTATAACTGTAGATAATCAGGAAATAGAGAAACCCAAGGAACAATGGACAGAACTAGAAAATAAATTACAGAATACTAATGCCAAAGCTATGAATTCTATTATCTGTTCATTGGGTCAATTTGAATTTAATCGTGTCTCACATTGTCTAACTGCGCAGGAAATATGGCACATACTAGAAGTGATTCACGAAGGAACATCTCAAGTCAAAGAATCTCGCCTTGCAATGCTAAGCAGCGAATACGAGAACTTCAAAATGGCGAAGGAAGAAAATGTCAAAGAGATGTACGGACGACTCTTCAATATCGTATACAAATCAAAAGCTCTCGGAAAAACATACACCGAATTAGAAATAGTCCGGAAAATCCTCAGAGTCCTTCCACGAAGCTTTGAAGCAAAAGTAACTGCCATACAAGAATCGAAAGATTTAAAACAACTTAAAGTTGAAGAACTCATCGGAAATCTCACCACTTATGAGCTAGAAATGAAATTCAAAGAAGAGCGTGAAGGAGGTGACACTCAAAAGAAATCAATAGCTCTCAAAGGAACAACCAAAAGTGATGATGATAACGATGAAGATGATGGAGCAGCAGAATTGGAGCTGTTGATAAGGAAATTCAAAAAATGGAATCAAAAACATGGTAACTCAGCTCGAATTCAAAAAGCAAAAAGCAAAATAGCCAAAGCACTAGACTACTTGGAAGAACAAAAGTTTATTTGTTATAATTGCAACAAACCCGGCCATATCAAGCCCGATTGTCCACAAATTAAATCCAGCCACGGAAAGAAACAGAAAAAGAAAAGTTTTGCAGCCACTTGGGATGAAATAGACGAGAATGATCAAAGCACTGGCAGTGAAAGCGAAAAGGCAGAATTGTGTCTTCGAGGTGATACAACTGACAGTGACGATGACGAGCCAAGTGAGGTATCAAAACTTACCTATTCTGAGTTGCTTATATATTTTCATGAAGTAAACGGTTGTTTTGAACGACTTAGGGAAAAATACGCCAAACTTGAATCTCAAAAAGATACTTTGATAGAATGTAATAAACAACTTGATCAATTAGTTAAAACCTATCAAAGTAGGATCCCTAAGTGTGATAAGTGTCCAACATTTGAAAAGGAAATTAAAAAATCAGAAATCAATATAAAAACACTTGAAAATGAAATTCTGATTTTAAAGGAGAATGAAAATACTAGGAGAGAGAATTCTATTAAAAAGTGCACACAGTTGTTAAACGAAAATGAATCTCTCAAATCACAAGTCCAACAATTGTCAACAACTTTAGATAAATTTTCAAAAAGTGAAAAATCATTGAATATGCTATTAGGAAAGCAAACTGTTAATTCGGTTAGACAAGGACTTGGATATAATAGTTCGAAAATTGTTGAAAGCAATATTAGTCAAGCTAAATCCATGTGCACGATTTGTAGAAAATTTGGACACGATCACAATAATTGTTGGTATAGACCCAAACATGTGAAAACTATACCGATTTGGGTTCCAAAAGGCACAAATATAAAATCTCTCAAAGTTAAACAAATTTGGGTGCCAAAGGGAACAATTATAAATAGTTTTGGGTCTACACAAAATTATTTTTCAAAATTTTCTGCCACTAACAACCATGGACCTATAAAAACAAATAGGTCACATAAATCCTTTTCCGTGTAGGTGTGGTGGCAGGCTAAGGAACAACAATAGTGTTCTTTGGATTTTGGCTGTTCCAGAAACACAACGGGCGACAAAGCTAAGTTCCTTAGCCTAGTATAAAGGTGACAGAATCACAACGGACAACAACGAAAAATATCGTAAAGGTAAAACAGGTATGGTATGTTTTAAACGATATATTAAATGTGATAATCTGCACCGTATTTTGAATTAAATCAGCCAATATTGAGATTGATGAAAAGATGATGATTTTGATTCTGACTTATTCAACATAGTTGGCCAATTATATTCTTATGCCAAAAACACTATAAAAATCTCTAGATTCTTTGAATTACTTCATATATATCAGTTTGGATTAAAAATAGTGTTTTGTTGGATATTACAATTGGTTATAATATGGCTAACTCTTTATTCACGGTTTTCTGATTATTTGCACGGTTTCATTTCAAATTCAAAAGCATGTCATTTAAATTGTTGTTAAAATTGAATTTGAAAGTTTTGGTGCAAACTTCATGTTTTGGTCAATAAAATTCAAGTGATGAGAATTTTGAGTGAAAAAGAAATTCAGATGCAGATTACACTGGTAATCTAGTTGATAGAAAAATTACTAGTTGAACGTGATTTTTGAGACACTTAGTAACTGCATTGTTTTTCAAAGAAAATATCTGCATATTTTTCATTTTAAATAATTTTCAAATAGCAGAAAATTTTCTTTTAAAAACCCCCTGGAGAAAATCATTTTTGACCATATTTTCAGATTATTCATTTTTGAAAAATTAATTTCATAATTATTTTTGAATTTGATTTTAAATGACTATTATGACTAATCTGACTCCCAAATGATTATCGAAAAGAAAAATAGTGATTGAAAAAGTGATGAGTGTTGATATTGATTATATATTATAACTCGAGAAAGTATAATTAGAAAATTTCTTTAGAAATGTAAACAAGAGTTATAAAACTTTTTGTTGGTAAAAATTCCATGACCATCTCTATACCTATCATATTTCTATCAACCATCACTCATCAAAATTCTATATAGTTTGTCGATATGTGGTACTTTAAACAGGAATCGTTCGTTTTTCATTTTCACATTTTTTTTTAAAAATAAAATAAAATAAAATAAAAAAATAATAATAAAAATAAATAAAAATATTAAATAAATAAATAAATACCAAAGTATTCACTCTCATTTAAAAGTCCTCACGGTTATGCATAGGTGAATTACTTGGAATTTGTTATGTGCTTCCATGCTCATTTAAAGTCCTCGCGGTTATGCATGTATGGAACGCATATCAAAAGTTGATTTGTAAAATAAACAAGTTGATTCTAATCCCATTTAAAAGTCCTCACGGTTATGCGTGGTTAGAAGATACTTGAATTCATTTTTAAAAAAAAATATAATAAAATTGGAATACTACTAATCTCATTTAAAAGTCCTAACGGTTATGCATGGTTAGTAGATATTCAAATTCCTGATATAAATATACCACAAATAGACACAACTGTATGGTTTTATATGATGATATCATCCCTATCATTCTAAAAGTGGAATATGCGCCTAACAAAATATTTATAATTTTTGTTTGACTTTTTATTGAAATTTAATATTTATATTCAATTGAGTTTTAATGTTGGATTGATATCGATTACTTTATCTCTATTTTCTCTAACACTATTATTCTTTTGCTGATAACAAAAGGGGGAGAGAAAAGTTAAGATTTTGTCAAATAAAATCAAGCAAAGGTCAAATAATTTTCTATTTGCATCTAGAATCATTTGCATATTTTTATTTGTATGCATATATGTAGGGGGAGCATCGTATAGAGAGGAAGCATTTAAATAGGGGGAGCAATTAGAATATATCAATGATCAAATACATTTAACATATTCAAAATCTTAAATATATGTTTGTTATCATCAAAAGGGGGAGATTGTTGAATATGCGCTTATATGATTTTTGTTTGATGATAATAAACATATATACATTCGTTTAAATGTATTTGATAATATACTATTTTATTTTTCACAGATTAAATAAATATTTGCTGAATAAAATAAATAACACGGAATTTGAATTCAAACGAATATTTTATTCAAACAAATATTTATTACAATTCTGAATAGTATACAATTTCAAGCTCTCACTATAACTATACAACTTTGATTACAATTACATCACATTTCACATTTACAATTCACCTCACTACATATCACTCACACTCGTATTTATCTTCAACTGCATTCCAGTTTGAATCCAACATCTGATCAATCTGCAAAAGTATAAACTAACGCAGTAAAATTGAAAAAGAAATATTTTTGCAATTCAAAAATAGAAGATAATTTTTGAATATATGATTTGCCTCAGTTATTTGGGTTGTTCGTCATAATTTAAATTTGAATTCATCATACACGAACAACTTGTGACATACACAGTATATTACTGTATATGCCACAAGGCCGTGCACGCCGATATATACACTTGATAATGCTACAGGGACAGGTGAGCACAAGGTCAAACCCAAATATATGGACAGGTTCAACTCAGGTGCAATAAATTCAAAAATACGACACGAACACAAGGTCAAATCCGAGTTTTGAAACTGGATTCAACACAAGTGAATCGAGTTCAAGTCAGACCAACACTGCAAGTACATGAATGCAAACTACAAGTACAGGTTCAAGGCCAGAATGACAAAGTGTATGCAACGGCAGGAAGTCAACTAGAGAATTCATGAATGTATACATGAATCAAGCTACATCATGAAAAAGAAATGCATCATGAACACTATAGGTCGAGAACCAGACCAGGCAAGTATCAAGAAAAGTGTACAAACACCAATGAACCAACAAAACCTGGCCAAATACGAGACAGACCAACATACTACAATAAATCATCAAAGGCTACGACATAGATGGAGCTACAGGAATGTACCAAGTTACATGAAGACAGAAGACTACAACTTAAAATGCAATGCACAGCAGGTATAACAAAGTCACAGGCCATAATGAAGACTGAATGAAATGCACAGCATGTATTGTTGAATATGTGTTACAGTGGTGATGCAAGTGCTAACCAGAATGAAGTCCAATACAACTTCAACAGAGACTCAAGCTACAGTGCATAATGGTCAACACAGCTACAAATGAAGCAGCAGTAATTTGAATGCAACGAAGACCAACAGCCCCAACAGAAGTATCAAATGAATCAAATACCACCAAATAGACCGTGGAATAGCAGGTGATATGCAAACTACAACTAGACCAAGTGCAGCATCAATGCGAACAGCAAAGTGATCGAACAAACATAATCAAGGCCAGTTGATAACAGGGAACACAAGTGTGGCAAATGCAAACTGTGGTGAAGCAACAAAGATGAACCAGACAGTGATACAAGTTCAAACAATGCTCAATACACAGCCAACAAGATATCATCAAAAACCAAACAAGGGACAGGCTATAACATGCAGACCAAACACATGAGTGTAAACAAATGAATCAGCAAGGCAATGCACAAATGCAATAGAATGCAATGCTCAATATCACTACAAACTGCGGTGGACAGTGAAGGCAGCAACACACCACCAAGTGAATGCATCAGGCATTAACAAATAAGTAGTTCAAATGAACTCGATCAGTAACCAAGGCTACAACAATGAAAAGTAATGTATGCAACAGAATTTCAAATGAAACAAATCCAACTTTATATGCATCTGTAACCTATCAAGCAGAATCAATAATTCAACAGTGACAAACATCATATGGAAATGCTCAACACAAATGACCAGAGACGAAGACTACAAGATGAACGAGTCAAGGCCGAAGCAGTAGAAATCAACATCGTGGTCATCACGAAAATGAATTAAAGCCGTGACCACCAAGCAAGAATATACATACATATGAACAAGTCAACATCAAAGCCGTGGGACGCAAGAAATGAAATTATACGCATATGAAAAAGTCAGAATCGATCTCAATCATTCAAGCATCATCAAGTGGCCGAGATGAAGAATTTGACAAATTCAAATCAACATATACGAACGTAATTCTAGGAAATCAAATCCTATATATAATACCCAAAATCATCATCGGCAATTGTATGATTCGAGTTCAAGTAACAACAAAGAAAATCAATAACTCGAATCAAAGGTCGAGCAGAAATCAACATCGAAAAAGGAACAATTGCATACCGTTTTTGACAAATAACTCGACCAAATTGAAGAAGCCGAAGACAATTCAAAGAGCCAAGCAATCGACGAAAGCAACAAACTGAAAATCATTTTCGATTGAGCAATCAAAGGTCGGCGTCTTCAGAAACAAGCCCTAATTTTGATCGAACACGGAGCCGCCATTATCTTAAAAAAATTAGGCCGAAGAAATAAAAGGAGACGGTCAAGATAAATTACAAAGAGGGCCGGTCTTTTTATTTTTAAGGGTTATAGTAAATTAGGGTTTTGTATTTTAAATTTGCTTTTAATTTGTGTTTTCTTTTTAAACCGTTTTTAATTTTCTAGTCGTGTGACTAGGGTACAAACTACGGTGTGTAGTTTGGGAATTCGCAACTCGGTGGTTGAGTTGTGGTCAGGGTTTTGAGCGTAGAGTTAGATTAGTCAATAGCGGGTATAGCGAGTTTACGTGTGTAAGCGAGGGACTATCTAATTTCTAGTAGAAACCTTGGGGGCAGCACGTAGGCAGGGTTTTGCCGAAGCTGGGTAAATTCTGTGTTGTTCTGTTATTTATATTCTGCAATATCTGTGCTGCTATTCTGTGATCTGAATTGAATTTAATTCATAAGCTTCCGCGATTAATTTTTATAATTTACACTATCACCCTATTCACCCCCCTCTAGGGTGAAATCGATCCTACAGTGCTATCAATATCATAGATAGGTTGATGATAATTTATCTGCTCGTTTTCATGATAACATCAAAGAATCAAAATGGTACAAAGGATTTTTGCTTCATAAAATGATATCAAAGATAGGTTGATGATAATTTATCTGCTCTTTATCGGCGAGGCATTCCAGTTTGGAACTAAACAGATGATGTCGGATTTTAGCCTAAATTTCCACAATCTTCAAATTCATCCAAACCAGTTCCACTGCGAAGCTCTTGTCAATACGAGCGCAACATGAAAAATTTTGTTCCAATCGGACCTGAAGGAGATATAAATTTTATAATTTATCGATACAATATAAATTTAAAAATTAATAAAAAAATCCATCTTCTACATATTTACCAATCTACCCACATCTTCTTCTTCCCAATTCCTCTGTGCACGCTAATTTGCATGAACCCATCCATACTGCACACGGCAAACGACCAAGGTTTACTCGACGAAATCAAATACAAGCTTGGCCATCCATCTCCCCTCGAAGAACTCGACTCGCTAAGCATCAACATTCCAACCACGTCCCACCTTATCAAAACACATCATCACCATGGCCTGTTGTCGAGCCATAACTCGAGAATTCCCATGCTTCGCCACAAACCACCAAACCACACCCTTTTGTGCGCCTATCCACGTGAACTTAACTTTGCCCTCCATTCGAACCATCAAGGCCTAAATTTCCCAAAATCCAAAACCCTAGCTTCATAATCATGTTCTATAAGACTGCCGGTAACCCTAAAATCCCATCGCTCCACTCAAGAAGTATGCTTGCATGAAGTTCTCTTCAAATTGTAATTTTTTAAAACTAGTTTTAGGATTTTTAGTTGCTTATTTTTCAAGATATAATTTTTTGAAGTTGTTATATTCTTTTTCCTTCCTTTTTTGAGCTTTGTTTAAATAAAGGGGGAAGCCAGATGGAAGTCTGCATGTAGAGTGGCTGGAGAAGGGTAGGGTAGGGGCTAATGAAATGGAACGTGGGCTGATCAAAATCACTCACACACACACACACAAATATATATATATATATATATATATATATATATATATATATAATTTAAAATCCCAAAATATCACGCTTATAGTAACTTAAAATACTGAACCCCTATCGAGGCATGCCGCCAGGCAATCCTGATGATAAACCCCTATTCTGAACGCAATGGAACAAGTTTCGAGACCAAATTTGATCATATGCAAAAGAATGCTTTTTAAACCCAATTATTATATTAAGTTTCCAATATTAAATTCAATGCTTCCTATCCCGTACGATCAAACGGTAACTCCAAATACTACAAAATTTGAAATCCTATAATAATACAGTATTACGGATCCATTGGAACTGTTTCGTCGAAATTCAAGACTGTGTCCCAAAAGGTTATTTTTACATGTTAATTAAAATGTGTTATTTTCAAAATTAGATAAATCACCTTTAAATAAAATTTAAAAGTTTTATTATCTCCATTTATATTAATAAAAACTAAATAAGCCTTTAAAATAATTTTTATCTAACTAAAATCCAGGATTTAAATTATTTAAACGAATTTCGATTATTAAATTCAATAACTAAATTACCCAATAAATCGTTATATTTGAAATTCAAGCTATTAAATCTATAAAATTAACTTTTCAGTAGTTAAAATTAATTAAACATTCCAATTTCAAATCCCTAAAATTCTGGGTCTTTACACAAGCATATCATAAAATCCATATGAAATATTATAAATCATCAAGAAGCATATATATATATATATCCATTATAACAATTAAAACATTGCAAATAACTTTGCAAGATAATTCAGATTTTATTCTAAAACTGAAAACAATTAGAAAACATAAGATGTAAGTCATTATTCACCTTAGCTTTGAGATTAAGGAATTTAAGATTTGAATGGTTAAATGTTGATTTGCTTCTTCCTTTATCTTTTCTACCTCTTTTATCTTCTAATGGTGGCCGGCCTCCATTTTAAATTTTGGATTATGGAATGATCGTGTGTTATGAGATACGTGAGGGTTTAGGGTATATGGTTATGTCTCATTCCTATTTTAGCCCTTCTCTATTTCATTTTAAATCATCTTTAGTTCATTTGTTAACATGGACCGACTACCTCTTATTAATCACAAATCTCAATCCCTTAATCATTACATTATTTTATTTAATTTTTCTATTTAAATTTCTTAAATAATGTTACTAAAATCTTGGGTCGTTACAGACTCCCCTCTTTAAAGAATTTCATCCTTGGAATTGCGATAAGGTACACAACAAATAAATCACAAAGGTAAACATACCATCAAACAAATCAGGATAAGTGCCTCTAATCTTGCTCTTAGCCTCCCAAGTGCAGTCTCTCACATCGTGGCTCCACTGGACTTTCACTAATCTGACTATCGTGTTTCGAAGCCTCTTTCATCTCTCAAAACTATCCAAAATGGCTTTCTAACTATAGTTAAGTCTTTTTTACTACCAAGTCATCTAATACAGTCGGTGATATAGTAGATTCTAGGTGTCGAACACACTTCCTTAGATGAGAAACATGGAAAACATTATGGACTCTTGTCATACTATTCGGCAACCCTACTCTATATGCGAGCTTTCTGATAGTAATGGCCCATTTTTCCGTACCCTTTGAATCGACATCACACCACACATGTCCAACTAAAATTGCACGAAAAGATGGATCATTAAGGGTAGAAAAAAAATAAAGACAGAACAGAATCTCACACGGATAGAATAACATATATTATTTCAATAATAATCTTTACAGCGGAAAATTTTAAAATACAATATCAGAGTCAAACCTAGATTTAGCGTGGATAGTTATAAACTTATGTCCTTACAAATGTTGAAAACAACAAAACAAATGCAATAGATGTAGCAGATAATAGAATACGTCCATACGATGATGAAGATCTCCAACTCTCCTCTGGAAACTCCAACAGTCTTCAACTAAATCTGAAACTACTCAAATCTGACCCAAGTATTAAAAATACCCGGATTAAGCTTGATAAACCAACGTGAGATACTCGAAATTTTAAATGCATAGATCATGACAATGTTATCAAAACCTTTAAAAAGAAGGGTATCTCATAAGACCACGCCCACACATAAACATGGACGGGTTTTTGCCTTATGATAACCAAAACACTCTTATACTAAAATAATTTGATATTATCTTTAATGACATTTCTTTTGAAAACACTATTCAAATAAAATTATTCAAATAAGGAATCAATACCCGGTCTAAGTCAAACAGAATATATTCGGACTGTGTCAACAGAATATACCGAACGGAATATGTGGTGCCAACAAGAGGTAGATGAAATGTTTGCAAGTCATTACAGCTATTTTGGGAATACAATCAAAACCATAAATCTCGTATTGGGATTGGATTTCCAACATGATAGGGAACTAGTGGCCTTTTCTCCCATCCACGCATAACAAACATAGTTCCCACGGTGCCTAAATTGCTTTTCTCAAACTAGTCACTTGGAACTATACGTGCTATACTGCAACTGATAACCGGTAATTCTCTGCTCTTCTCAAGCTAACCACTTTATCCAAATGAGGCAATAAATGGCTTGACGGACATATATCCCGAAGGGTCCAACGTATTCGACACCATATACATGCTTACTTATTCCGAATTTGTGTCTTTTAGACCACACAGTATCGCATATCATCTTCCGGGATGTGAGGCTAGTGAGGCTACACTCGATTTCTTTAAAGCCATGCTTTTCATACAAAACCACGCTATGATCATAACAGCTTCCACTTTTAATGCCACACATCCATTCCTTTGATCACTATTTGACTTCCACAAGCATGTAACCTCTGAGCTTGTATGTTTCAAAGAAGGGTGTTAAGCTGAGCGAAGTTGCTTTCTCCACCCCCAAGAAAATGTACATTTGTAAAAGTCAAACATTGTGTCTTAGAAATGCAATGCAGACATTTTTCCATTCAAGTTCGTTTTAGGACTGAACGAAACCGAAGGTACTCTTGTACTACGACTAGTAGCGAGTAGTCCTTGCAATCCAAAAAATCTCCACAACGAGGAGACCACTGCTATAAATAACTCTACAATGGGAGCTACCCAAAGCATGTTCAACAAGCAGTCTTCATGCTATAAAGATCCACCGTCTTCAATAATCATCATCTTCAATATATCTTCACTTTTGAACGCATATATTGGTTCGAAGTGTTTTTCAGATAGGAATCGCCCAAATCTGACCCTCGTTCCTTCGAAGCCAATTATCGATAAAAGATGTTTAGTTCATACGTGGATATCAATCACCAATCAATTACTTCATAGTTGATCTAATCAAATATCTTTCTTAGATATATTCTTTTCAAGTTATTCCTTTTCTTTTCAAATGTAAATGGAATCATTAAGCCTCATTTATCAATTCATTTGGTTTATTTAAACCTTTCTTAAATCTTAGAATAATTCCAAATCATTTTCTCTTTTACTTATGCGAACCTTTCCAAATCATTCATTTAATCTTAATCGAAGATTTCTTATTTTCAAATTATAACTTTTAACTTAGGGAAAATATTCCCAAATCATTTATTAAATCTTAATCAAAGATTTCTTTCTTAACTTCAAATCATATTCTTGCAAAATTTAAGATTTTCATAACAGAGCACTACTTTCATCTTAGATATGGTAAATTTCACCTCCAGGGATCAATGACAAGTAATCCTACATCATGAAGATCTTTGTCATCAATGATCATTTACTTCAATATATATTATTTCAAATATTAGTTTGAAGGGTTTTTCGGATAGGAATCACCCAAATCCAATCCCGGTTCTTTGTATAGGAATCATCCAAATCCGATCTCGATTCTTTGGATAGGAATCACCCAAATTTGATCCTGGTTCCTTCATACTAATCATCGATAAAAAGATGTTAAGTTGTTAATTAACTTTTAAAGAATTCGTTTCTTTTCTTTTATCTTGGAAAAACTTAAATATGATCTTTTAGAGCATCCGGGCTTTCCTTTCGATTTATTCCACTCCTCGCCTAAAAAGAGAAAACATAGGCCAGGTAAGTTCAAGACAATGGCTGCTCCATTCCTAACCTTAGTTAAACACCTTGTTTTATCTTTCCAAGTCTCACAGGTGGGACAAATGTATTAGTCGTTTTCGCATACTCAGTTTGCTATTTCATTCAACATTCTTCACTTTTTACTTAAGTGTTACAAACAATTTATATTAACCATTTATTCACACTCTCTTAAAAAATTCCAAATCATGTTTACATTACTTAATTATTCTTTTAAAATCATTCACAAAAGATTTAGGAAAGAATTGTTAAGTTTAAACTCGTATTCAAAAGGTTATAAAATTCGCAGCATAAAAGTGCTATCGAAAGTGCTATGTAAGTTTATTTGATTTAAACAACTTTTTAATATTTGAAAATTCATATTTTCTATTCCAAATATCTTTTAAACCATTTTAATGGATTTATAAAATTTATTTCATATTTTTAATCATTTAAAAATATCAATTTTAAACTTTGGTCACTTTAATGTAAAAGCGCGATTTTTTTGAAATTTTTTTGGACATATTTTAAATGTACACGATGAAATCTTGATTTTCATTCCTTATTTCTTTAAAGATATTAAATGTTTATAAAACATTTCTAACTCATTTTAAAACTATTTCCAAAAGGTTTAAGCATTCTATATATACCATTTCATTTTTAAAAGGAAAGTGATTTCCTTTGTGCTTATCGACGTGTATTAACGTGATTTGGTAAAACAATTTAACAATCATATCAAACAATCAATACTTGATGATAAAAGTATATATAAGCATCCATATCAATCATAACTCAACATCAAACATGTATATATATAAATAGAGATACTAAATAGAGTTTCTCACCATAAATCAAAGCGATTAACTTCCTGCCAACATTCAAACTAATCCACTCTTCACTGACTACTTGCTACTTCATTAAATACTAGAAATCAACACCCTCTCCCTTCCAATAGCTTGTCCGAGACTTGAAATGAAGGTTGGATGAAAGTATAGAGTAGAAGAGGTAGAGCTTTGAACTTGAATTCCCAAGATTTTGACCTGAAAAATAGGTCATTTTCTCTTTTATTTTTGACTTTAATACTCTCAAAATTTAAAACACTTGTTAACTGAAAAGTTGTTGCAAATTATTTTACCTTGAATTTAATATAAAAAATTATATGAATCCAAGTTGTTTTGAGGGAGATATGATATAATGAAGAAGAGGCGTTGTCGGATTGACAATAATGAAGCCCGAAAATGCACTTCAAAGAATTGAGTTTCAATTATAGCAAAACTCAAAACTGGGAAATGTGATCAACATAAAAATTATAGCCACTAGAATTTTATATGGTTTAAAAAATGAATTTCTGAATTTGGATCAGTTATTATTAAGTTATGATCAAAACAAAATAGCATATTCTCTGGCTAAAAAACTGGGCCAGAAAATGCACTTGAAAGAAGCGTATTTTTGACATAGTCAACTTTAGAATGAGACAAAGTTGTCAACATAAAAGTTGTAGCCACTGGAAAAATGCATGATTTAAAGAAAATAATTATGTATTTTGGTTCTATTTTTGTAAGAAGTTATGGCTGAGAGAAGAAGAGATAAAATATGGAGAAAAAATGAGTTTGATTTGAAGAGGATGAAGATTGATTTCTTTTTAATATTTTATAAATATTTTGACATTATTTATTTCTAATGGCTTGAAAGCCATTAAAGAGAAGAGGAAAAATATAAAGAAGCATGAGAAAAGAAGAAGGAGAAATGTGAATGAAAGTGAGAAGGAGGTGGGTACTTATAGAAAAAGAAAGAAGTGGTAAATTTACCAAAATAACCTCTTACCAAATTACCAAACTAACCTTACTTCAACTTAAAGCAATCTTTACTTTTTCAATACTTACCATCACATTTCACATTCTTACTTTATTCTTTAATCCCTTAAGAACTAAGCTAAGTAAAATAATAATTATGTTGGATTTTGATGTGATATTGATTTGATGTTTACTTTTTCTTACTTTTGTTAATTCTTACTTACTTTTACTAATGACTTCTAGAAGATTTCTTATATTATTTAACAAAATTAAACATAATTAGTATTAAAATGTGTACATTTATATGTTTCAAACATGTTAACCAAGGTGCGATAACGTTGCGGTAACTTATTTTGAACAAAACGTTGATTTTCAACAAAACGTTTTACGATCTCATTTTGACGTTTTTGTTAAACTATTTATTTATGTAAAAAATATTAAAAATTGATTTGTTATTATATTTAAATAATGAAAAAAACTATATACTTACAAAATAATATCCATACCAATTTATAAAAATAGGACATTGATGTATAGGCATGCGACGAAATTTGTCAACTTTTATAAAACAAGTTTTATATATTTATTGACCATTATAAATTAAACTACTATTATTATCAAATGAGTTTGATATCAATTATATATATATATATATATTGAAAAGGAATTATTCACCCTTTAAACAAATTTTATGAATATTTATCCTATTTATTGGAATCCGAATTTCGCCAATTTTACAATTGAAATTCAAAATCATTATTCAATATCAAAAATAAGTTTACCATTCTTATTTATCATATAAAATTTGATTGTTTAAGTTTGAAAATTCTACATTTTAATATTTAAATAAATTAAATATTCCATTTTCAAAGTGGTAAAATTATGGGTCGTTACATTCTCCCCTACTTAAAAGAATTTCGTCCTCGAAATTACCCCAAACAAAAGTTTGCCCAAAACATTTATCTTCGAATTTAATTACATATAATATACACAGATCATCTGTATGAGATATCTTATTCGATCTCTTATTCGAATAAACAACTTTATTTCCGAACTAGCATCGATCTCCCAATCCTCTAGTGCGGACTTTAATCAGGCTCTTTGCTCAGAAATCTTTGTTTTCTTTGCATAGCTCTCAACTATAATAGAAAACTTAAGTACCTAACCAAAAATCCTCATCAATGTTCATCGTCAAGAATCGAGTGACAAATCCTTTTTCGGACCAGTGTAAACATCTCAAAGTTTTGAACTTGAATCTTAGATCAAAATTTGGTGAAGAAATGATCTACATTTAACATATGTATTTTTTTAACCCCAAAAAACATTCATAAAAACTTTATCTTAAGCTCAAACACTTTATAAAGGTGCTTCTTTATATAATCCCTTTGATTATTTATTTCCAAATATTTTTATTAAAGGAAAGCAACCATTTTTCCACTCAAAAGATGATTTATTTGTACTAATTCCCATAATCCTTTAACTTGGTATATTTCCTTTAACACTAATATTATTTATGAATCATTTCATAAAACTATTACTTAAGTTTATTACATCTTATAACTTATGTAAATCAATCACATTTTAAAGATTTAAGTCCAAATCCTTAATTTATGTTGGTATTCATTAATAAAACATTTCCAAGTTATAATTACCATTTTAAAGAGTCATTATTTTACTTAATAGTTCATGATTTAAATATATATATTTGTATGATATACCTTTACATCCTAAGAGTATATACAAATCCCCATTTTCCTAATTGATTTTACTTAAATCCGTCTGCCTAACAAATTTAGGCTTTGTTTTAATTTACTATCATCTCAAATTCCTAAGTTATAAAACTTATTTCTTATTTAATACTATTTTTAATTTTCTAACTTTGAAAAAATTAAAACCACTCGTATTTAAATCCTCAAACTCTTAACTCTTAAATCACTCTTTATAAATCAAAATTTTAAATTATCCTTATCTTATTTCATTTACTTAAAGAATTTCACAATCTTTTATCAAAAGTTTTCATAAATTTCTTAGCTTTGAGTTAGGTATGATACGAAAATTTTCGACTGTCTAAAATCATTGGGAATTCCGCTTTATCTTATCAATTAACGATTCCAAATTTATCTTTGGTTTAAACACTTTTATAAAGATTACTAATAAATGATTCGCATTATCTCTTTAAATGAAGAAAATTATATAGATCACGTAACTCTAAAACAATCCAAGGAACTAGGTACTACCAATAGTATCATATATCCATTTAACAAGAAGATTAATAATTAAGAGAAGTGCGTACCATCCGAACACATCTCTTGCCCATTTTTAGTTAATTTTCGAGCTAGTCAAATTAGTTATCATAAAATACCTCTTTTTATTTGAAACAATACCATTTTCAAAATCCTTTAGAGATTACTTTATAAAACCTATTTTATAAGTTCATTTTATAAATTTATTTTATATTAATTAACTTCATTTAAATTACCACAATTCTTTTACTCGAATTTAAATCCTCATTCCTTTTATCTTTTTATACAATCATTTTATATTATTTATCATATATTATTTTTATCTTATATGTCCATTCCTTAAATAAATCTTATTATCAAACACCTTATAGTCAAGCCATGAAACTTAATTCATAAAGTATTTGTACTTAAACTTTTAAATCAAACAATTGATCAATTCATGATAGTTACTTAACATTATCATTTCTTAATTCATTATTTTGGAATAAGTATTAAAGATCTTAATTGCCTTATCAGATTTCTTACTTATCAATTATCTTTATAAAACATCTTATATTCAAACTATGAAATTCTAATCATAAGATATTCATATTTAAATTTCACTAATCCTGATTTCTAACTATACAACTTTTCAAAATATATACTTTATATTCAAGATATAATCCTAGGTAAAATTATTTTATTTACCAATTTTTTTCAAAATCAGTGTGTCGGCTCGACTTGTTTAAATGTTTAGGAACCCTCATCGATAATGGTGATCAGGTGCACTGATCAAAATCCATAAATCACTCTTCAGATAAATCAACACAAACAATTTATTAGTCACTAACAAATACCACACTTATATATAATACTCAAACTCATTCTAGGGTGTTACTAACCCTATCTCTATTGAGTTGCACATCCTAGGGTATTACTAACCCTATCTCTAATGAGACTTTACCCCATCAAAGTCAAGATTCTCGCTTAACCTTCAGCTCTGATACCAAATGTAACAGTCCATTTTTTCGTACCCTTTGAATTGACAATAAACCACACGTGTCCAACTCAAATTGCACAAAAAGATGGATCCTTATGGGTAGAAAGAAAAATAAAGACAGAACAGAATCTCACACGAATGGAATAACATATATTATTTCAATAATAATCATTACAGCGAATTTTTTTAAAATAGTATATCAGATTCTAACCTAGATTCAGCCTGGACAGTTATCAACTTTTGTCCTTACAAATGCTGAAAACAACAAAGCAAATGCAATAGATGTAGCGGATAATATAATGCATCCATACGATGATGAAGATCTCTAGCTTTCCTCTGGAAACTCCAACCATCTTCAACTAAACCTGAAACTACTCGGATCTGACCCAAGTATTAAAAATACATGGATCAGGCTTGATAAACCAGCGTAAGATGCTCGAAGTTTTAAATGCATAGATCATGATGATGTTATCAAAACCTTTGAAAAGAAGGTTATCTCATGAGACCACACCCACACATAAACACGGATGGGTTTTTACCTTATGATAATCAAAACACTTTTATACCAAAATAATTTGATATTATCTTTAATGACATTCTTTTGAAAACACTATTCAAATAAACTTATTCAAATAAGGTATCAATACTCGAACTAAGTCTAACGGAATATACCCGGATGGGTCAACGGAATATACCGAATGGAATATATGATACCAACAAAGGGTAGCTGAAATGTTTGCAAGTTATTACAGCTATTATGGAAATACAATAAAAACCATAAATCTCGTATTGGAATTGAATTTCCAACATGATAGGGAACTAATGGCCTTTTCTCCGATCCACGCATAACAAACATAGATCCCACGATGCCTTAATCGCTTTTCTCAAACTAGTCATTTGGAACTATACTTGCTATACTACAACGGATAATTGGTAGTTCCTTGGTTGTCTCAAGCTAACCACTTTATCCAAATGGGGAAATAAATGCCTTGAGGGACATATGCCCCAAAGGGACCAATGTATTAGACACCACCATACATACTCACTAATTCCGAATTTGTGTGTGTCAAACCACATAGTATCCCATATCATCTTTCGAGATGTGAGGCTGGTGAGGCTATGCTCAATTTCTTCAAAGCCATGCTTTTTCATACAAAACTATGCTTTTATCATAACAGGTTCCACTTTCGATACCATACTGCCATTCCTTTGATCACTATTTGATCCCACAAACATATAACCTCTGAGCTCATATGTCTCAAAGAAGGGTGTTAAGCTAAGAGAAGTTGCCTTCTCTGCCACCAAGCAGATATACATTTGTAAAAGTCAAACTTGGTGCCTCAGAATGAAATGTCAGACATTCGTCCATTCAAGTTCATTCTAGGACTGAACAAAACCAAAGGCACTCTCCTACTTCCACTAGTAGCGAGTAGTCCTTGCAATCTGAAAATTCTCCCCAATGAGGAGACCACTACTATAAATAACTCTATAATAGGAGCTACCCAAAGCATATTCTACTAGCAGTCCTCGCTGTAACAACCCGGATATTTTAAAGATTTTGAATAACGTAAATAATTGAAATTTTGTGGAATTTTAAATAATTGAATTTGGAAATAATAATTTGATATTTGGAATACGTCTAATTAAACATAGCAAATAGTAAAATTTCATCAGATAATATTGAAGTTTATTTTGTTATGTAATTCTATTTAGATTTAAATCAGTTAATATTTGATGATAATACGAATTTTCTCAAACCTGTATATTTTTACACAAAAATTGTAAATCATCTTCTAAGTGAGACGTCATATTTCATTTCGTTAAATTTGGATTGTTATTGCTCCGTTTATCTTATTTTCGGCGTTTTAGCAGCATTTTCAGTACGATTATCGATATTTGATAGGATGATCGTATCGTTGATATTTGTATACTATTTTGATCATCTCATTATGTTGATCTCTGCAATATATTCATTTTTATATTTCGGTGACCTTTACGCAACTAAAACCGCAAAACGGATAGCCGTATCGGTTACGAAATTTCAACTTTTGCTTCCTTTTGACCATTCAACTATCCATCATGTAAAACCCAATGGTCATCAACTATTTTTTTCTGAATTTAGTGCATGGCCATTTGTTTTACATTCCCAGAAATTTATTATTTGACTTTCGATATTCTACCACTTCAACTTTTGTTCTGGTTCGTTTCATTTTCTTGTCATTATGTACAAAATTTGTCTTTTTTTCTCCACCTTCTCTTTGCCTGTTGCCTGCTCATCTATCCCTACCCTTCTCTTTTATTTGGCCTTGGCTAATAATAAAATAATAATATAAAGAGTGACATGAGCACTTGATTCTCCCCTTCTGTAGCCATGTCGAAGCAGTCCAACCACCGAGCCTGGTCATCTCCCTTCACTTTACATGTGCTACACCGCTTCCACCCTTACTCATCGTTCCATCCATTGCTCGTCCTCCCCACCATACTAGAGCACGCATCCCTCCATAGCCCACATGTCACCCTACCTAGCACCCCTCTCCTTTTACTCGTGAGCACGCCAGCACAACTCGCTTATAGCTCAAGCCTCCTCCTCCACATGCTCCTCTCGTGAACCAGTGCCCCGCCTTAACTCGTGCGACGACTGCTCCTCTCCTATTCGACCGGCATGCCTTTTCTCTTGCTTGTAGAAGCTTGCGTAAGTATATTGTATGAGTATTTATAGTTTATAATGATTGATTTTATATATATTACATATAAGTATCACATATTGATATTGGATATCGGTTTGAAAGATACTTATGTATATTTACATTTTATACTAATGTATAAAATCTTAACTGTATATAGTATATTTTGGTTATTAGTTGAACTAGATTTTTTTTGTTTTTTGTAATATGTTTTTTAAATTGATCTGTTTTTTTTATATATATAAAGGTTATACATATGTTTATATAAGTTTTTATATATTTTAGCTGCTGTCATATATGTTTCCAAATTGTTGTATATGAGCTTACATAATTTATCTCGATTTATTTTATAAAATTTTGTTTGCGACATGAAATATATGTTTACAATATAGGTTTACATATATGTTGTATATTTGTGTGTACATATGTGCTACATCATCGGTTTATATATCTAAAAGTTTATACAGTTCATATATTATCTGTTGTAAATTTTATTTGATATGTATGTACAAGCCCATATTAGTATTGTATATTATCTGTTTGAAATTTAGTATTATACATACATACATACATACATACATACATACATACATATATGTATGTCTACTACACATAAGTATACTTGAGTTTGATTTTTAAAATATATTATATATTTGTTTAATTTAAAACAATGATTTTGAAATGTATATACATTTAATTTAAAATGTGTTTGAATTAAGAATATGTTTTATATACATAAATAGCTATATATATATATATAAGTTCACTTATACCATTTATCTTCATCAATTCAGTTCATCGTGCCTTGCTCTTGTCTCGCTAATGTCCGAGTGGTCATGACATCCTTTTGATTTGCTCGTGTCTGTATCAGTGTACGTATCTGTGTCATCTTCTGTATTCTCTAGCATCGAAAGGTGAGCAATCATTCACGATTAACGTTCTTATATTTATTAAATTTGATTTCATTTGAGACGACAGTTGAAACATGCTGTTGCTAGTTATTTAACTGCTAGATATATGTCATTATCTATAACTGTTCACTTGTGACATCTAAAACCATGATCTGATATTTACACTTTATCTATTATTGATGATACGTGCCTATTGTTTATATGTTATATTATAACCATTACTATTCTCACTCTGCAAGTTCCTTGCAGTATAGAATTCCCTATGTGTTTTAATGATACATACCCAAAAGATCTTATAGAATAGGAGAAAATCGTTATGGGTTGAATTGATAAACCAAAGCGATTTTCATTGATATTGAATTTGGGATTGCGGGTTGAAAAGATATATAACCATAGATATTTAAATTCTGAGCTGAAATGATAAATATCTGTATCACTTGACTATATGATAGAAAATTATAAACAAACACCGTTGGTCTATACATATATATTGAAATGATTGCCATAGTTTTAAAAAAGGAAATATATATGGTTTCATATAAATATTGATTTTAAAATATTATATATATAAATGTTATTTTATATATGTTTTAAATTATTGATTTTTAAAATTATATGTTTTGAAAATTTTAAAGTATAAGTTAGTTTTGAAATTATGAATTTTAAGATTTTACTTAAAATTTTACTATTTTAAAAATATATAAACTAGGTTAATATAAATAAGTTTAATACTAAGATTAATTTAACAAAGTTTGATTTAATTAATATATAATATGCTTAAGTACTTATATAAAATTATATTTTTAAATATAGAGTTAAAATAATTTTTAACAAATTAAGGTTGGAAGATAAATTTGAAATTGATTTGAATACATATTCTTTTAGGAATTATATTTAAATAAGAATCGATTTGAAACTTATTAAATTTGAGATTTTTAAGGATATGATTTTATAACTTGGTTTGATTTAAAGTGATTAAATGAATATTTCAAGTAAATAAATTGAAGGGAATATTTAGTTTATATAAAATGTAATTTAAGGTTTTATTTAAACGATATTTGATTTTGTTAAGTGAATATTTCAAAAAAATAATAATAATGAAGTTAAATTGAGATATAAATGAAATTATCAAATTTAATTTTGAAAATGTTGAATATTTAAAGCTTGGAAATCTGTTGAAGTCGAAATGGTTTAACTTGTGGTTTAAATTTGTATTTGAAATCGATATAAATTTAGTATGGTTTATTGAAACTTGAACTGAATTGAAGCGGATAAATTTAAATTGAATTTGGAATTTGAGTTGAGTTAAATCGATTTGTGAAGTTTAAGGAAATTATTTTATTATACAAAGTATTTAATATATATATTAATCTATAAATTATTTTAAATATATATTATTTTAATATAAATTATATTTTAATATAAAATTATTTTAACATAAAATATTTTAATATAGAACTATTTTTAATATAAAATATTTTAATATACTAATTATTTAATATAAACTAATTAATTTATAACTATTTTATAGAGAAATTATTTTAACATATAGACTATTTATTACATAAACTATTTTATTATATACACTATTTTAATATCTAAACTGGTTAAGTTGGAAGTATTATGATTTCAAAGTATTATGATTTCAAAGTGTTATGATTTCCAAAGTGTTACGGTTTTAAAAGTGTTATAATTTCGAAAGAGTTATAATTTTGAAAGGTGTTATAATTTTGGAAATGGATATATTTGAAGTGAAAAACGATATCTTATTGATTTGGTTTTTGAAATGGATATGACATTTTGGTTTCGAAGTATAAACTATTTTGAAATGATCGCGGTGTTATAATAACGATTGGTTGTTAAAGAGACCGGGATCGGTTATTGTTATACTCTCTGCTAATACCGAAAACCACTTTACCAACCGTGTATGCGGTGGAGATTCCAGAATGAAGTAGGATGGTGGAGACGATCCTGTATGAGGTATATACGTGGACCTGACTCTTGTAATTTAACTTAAAGTGGCTAAAACAGGAGCAATTGACGGGCCAAGTGAGGTAGCTCCTCTGATCGGGCACACTTCATTGATACCATTCTATTACTTTGTGATTGATTGGGTGCACCCTTAGATTTTTGGAGTGTGGATCAAGGTGGGTGGTAGCCGCGGCTATGCGTTACCACTAGCCCGGAAGTGTAGTTGGTATATCTACCTTGGCATTGCCTAGTTGTGCCATTTTCCTACCATATCAAGACCACTATGAGTTTTTATGTACCATATCTATGGAGTGCCCTTTGATAATCCCTCCGATTTTGTGGAGTTTACGGTACTGTATAGACAATGGGAATATATAAAATATGTTAAGGGGGATATGGGTAATGCCTTAACGCTATTTTAATACTTTTACTTTACTATAAATATATTATAATAGCGTATTGTGCTACATAATACATAGTTCCACCTATCCTTAGAGGATGGATGTCAAAACATCCATTAAATTACCTGTATTTCACTTGAATTAGATTTATTGATATAAGAATGTTAATCCCGACTCGAGTGTTTTGTGTTTTGCTTTACGCTCGGGTCAGACTGAGTGTCGTAGCTTTTGAGACTCACCTTTAGAGTTTGGAGCTTCGCTTGGAGATCCAACTATCTATTCAACTTTCAGTTATCCATTTGACTTCAGTGATACATTCTGATTTTGTTATTTGACTATTGTATTAAGACTTCTATGTATTGAAGACTTCTGTTGTATCTTGTTTTAACTCTGTTATATATATATATATATATATATATATATATATATATAGTAGCTTCACGAACTACTATCCATTTGTTTCTGTTACTTATGTGAAGACCCAAATTTTTTGAGATAAAAATAATTTTGAAAAAAAAGAAATATTAAACTGGTTAACAGAAAATAAATTAAAGAGTGAAATAATTTGAAAACAAATGTCAAGAAGGAAAGAGACAAACAAGTAAGGGAATAATTACTCAAATAGATAATAATGAGAAGAAAAATAACTAAAGTGTGAATGAATTTTAAATTCACATATCTCATGAATATTATGTATATATGTAGCCAAAAAAAATGTAGAGTGGTAAAATAACTTCTCTTGATAATTAAAATGCATGAAAACCAGTTAAGCAATATTTATGAGTATGAATGCATTTTAGAAAATAAATCAAGAGAGAAACAAATGATAAAATATGATAGCCAGAAATCAAACTTACAAAAAGAAATTTGAGAAACAACTCGGGTATAACAAAATGCACTATGAAATTGAGACACATGAGAATAATGTGCAGGTAAATCATGCAAATAGCATGTGCACAGAAAAGCAGTGGAGTAACTGCTTTTACCAGAAATAGAAATCAAAAGAAAATGGCACATTTAGCCATAACTATACACACATTATTCCCTGAGTGATGTGAGGATAAAATTGGTTTTTCCTCTAGTAAAACCCTAGTTAAGTGATTTAAATCAAAAAGGAAAGCAGAGGTTTTCTCTGAGGGAAAACAGAAACATATTTAAAATAAAAGAACTCACACTGTCTTCAAGCTTTGGTATTCTCGGGGAAAAGAAAAGGAAGGTGAGTGATAATCATTTATGGGATTGAGGCATTAAGACCCATGCTAAGGGCAGCCAAGTTATTTTTATATAAAATTATATTCAGTATTCGGTTTGATTTTCATTTTATGAGAGAATGTTTGTAGATCATAAATGGTTTTCCTGGTTGATCTTTGATTGAGACTTTAATTTATTTTGGTCCGTTATGATGGTTTCAACTTTTGCTTTGAAACATAATTAATCTAACACTTACCTTGTTCATAGAAATGGAATTTTATAATTCAGTTTTTATAAGAAAATGAGTTAAACGTTTGAAGTAGGGTGTCAAAGAAAAAAATGAAATGGGCAGTGTGAAATAAGAAAGTTCATGCTCATGTCTAGTTCATTCAAAAGTGATATGAACAAAGCAGTATTTTATATGTGCTGATTTGTTCAGATCATAAGTCAATATGTTTTATGGGTTTTTCTTAAAAACCATATCCTATGTTCACAGTAAAATAGATCTAGATTTTTAATATGACTTATCAAACTTAGGCAAGCAATGGAAAAATTACTAGGAATAATTGTGTGAGCAGATTTTGGAAGATTTGATTAAGTAAAAATTATTTGATATAAGAAGTGGAATCTTATATGAATGCTTGTATGTCTGGATGTACTCTTTGGATGAGATCAATGATTTTTGATTTATGAAATGAAGAAAAAAACACAAGCATTTCTGGAAATCAGAAAGAAATGCTCCTTATAAATTAAATAATCATGGTCTCTAAATTATGACATAATTTAGGAGAAGTGCCTTGATCTGCTCATCATCAGGTGGATGATGGGTATGTGCATGACTTGCTTAAGTCCTGTAGGCCTCTGTGTAAAGGGTTAACAGAACTGAGCCCCTTTACAATGCACACATGGTGTTCAATGGCAAGGAGTTAGACCAAACAAAAGTGTAAAAATGAGATTGATCAATCAAGCTATGGAAATTAGAAATTAATCCATTGGAGCAGGGACATGAATGTCTGAATGAAGTGAATGAATGATTGTTTGGGTGTATGATTGATAGATAAACTTACCTATGCTCAGACTTTTGAATGAATTAGTACATTAGTAAACAAATATGTTCTCTGTGCAGTTTTTTTTTAAGAACTTACAAAATATTTTAATACATGATTTCACTCATACCAGAAATTATTTCTGACCCTATTTGTTACTTTGTAACATTTGGGGTGTCTCATTTTTATTGAGGCAGCTCTAAATGTTGCTGCAGGAAAGGAAGCATGAGAATCTTGCTTGCATGGATAATTAAAGGTTTATTTGAATTTTAAATGCTTAAGGAATATGACAAAAATATTGTAATAAATAGGCTAGTCAAAACTCTATCATGTTTTAAGTATTTCCAGAACTAATATTCGCTTGTTTTCTGTGTAAAGAATATGTAAAAACTTAAGTATCTTGTGTGTGTTTGTGAATCTCTGATTCAAGCATCTGATATGGATAGTCTTTGGGTAACTTAGGATGTAGAAAAGTATGCCATGTATTTTGATATATGGACACACTTTCTTTGACAATGCCTGATGAATTTTTAATTGTAAAGTCGAAATAGTTTTAGATCAAGCATGTATAAATTAAGTGTTGAGTTGAACCTGGTCTGGGCTAACCAGTAAAGCTTGATCATGACTTGCAATTAATATAAGTACATGTCAAGTTTAAAAACAAGACCTATAATTCTTAATCTGGGCATTTGGTTTATAGTAAGAATTTGTGTTGCTTTGTGTAGTATGTTCATATGCATCTTTGGATACTTGTAGACTTCACTGCAGTTACACTTAACAAATCTTACTATCTAGATACATGACTCAAGTCGTGTTGCATTTGGTCATGATCAACCTGAGGCAGTTTAAAGTAGCATGTAGTCCTGTTTGAAATAGGCATGACCATCACTTCACAACACCTTAATTACTACCATTTGTTATTTACTTAAGAGAATATCAGTTGTCTACCTAATAGGTTCACCTGAGAATTTTGTATTGATCTGATTTGTGACATTGTTATGATCATCCTATCCTCATGTGTATGTTAAGTCTCTATTGATATGGTAGATTGAGTCTGCATCTTTGTTCAAATGTATTATCTTCACTGCCTGGCTTTTGAACTAAGCTTTCACCTTGATGTCCATCTGATCACTTCATACTTTATAGAATATGGTATGAGCATTTTTCTTATCATTAAATTTTTCTTCTTCTTGAGTTTAAAAGTAGAACCCCGGGCTAAACAAATATGCATGAGATAATTTAACAACCTGTATGAATCCAAAATCTTTAGTACCCAATTTCTAAACCCTAAAAATCATATGTAGGGGATGTAAACCCAGAAATCAATTCATCTGAGCTACAGAACAAGCTGGTAAATTAGACAAGAAAATAAGATGTAATCATTTTGAATTAATCTAAAACCAAAATTGAGTTACAAAAAAAAAACAAATAGATAAAATGGCTATGAGACACAAAAATCTCTCAAATATGAGAAATACTGTGTGAGTGAGTGTCTTTGCTATTTTAATTACTCTGATAAGCAAAGAATCATTTGTATATCTCCATATATATATAAATGACATGATTTAGCTTATATACTAATATTTTTATATGAGTAAAATTCTAGATCTTGGGAGAATGAATTAAAAGAAGTGATCACTTATATAAAAAAATACTCACTAAAAATCACTAAAAATAAATGATAAAAGAAGTGGGTCACTTTAGCTTATTGTTATATTACACTGTGGTTGTGATTCTGTGATTTATTTCTTTACTGCATATGCTAAGTTTTGCCAAATATAAGTTAACAATATGAGATTTTGAGCAATTCAAGTCTGACATGTGCAGATGTGGATGACACGAAATACCGGGTTGTTACACTCATGCTATGAAGATCCATAGCCTTCAATAATCGTCATCTTCAACATGTCTTCACTTTCGTACATACACATTGGTTCAAAGTGGTTTTTGGATAGGAGTCACCCAAATCCGACCCTTCTTCCTTCGAAGCCAATTATCTATAAAAGATGTTTAGTTCATACATCGATATCAATCATTAATCAATTACTTCACCTTTTATCTAATAAAAATCTTTCTTAGATATATTATTTTCAAGTTATTCATTTTTTTTTCAAATGTAAATAGAATCATTAAGCCTCATTTATCAATTCATTTGGTTTATTCAAACTGTAACGACCCGTGAATTTAACTGGTTTTAATAACGTTATTAATTGAATTTTTGTAAAATTTTAAACGATAGAATTTTAAAATATAAATTTGATATTTGGAATACGTCTAGTTAAACATAGCAACTGGTAAATTTTCATCCGAAAATATGAAAGTTTATTTCGTGCGTATATTTACTTCAATTTAATCAATTAAAAAGCGATGAAAATAAAACGTTTTTGAAACCTAAATATTTTTACATACAAAAATTCTAAACCATCTTCTGAGCAAGACGTCATTTTTCATTTTTCAAAATTCGAACTTTTTTAGCTCCGTCGATCTTATTCTTTCGCGTTTTTCTTGCATTTTCCGTAGTAGAAAATTCAAAATTTTTATAATTCAATCGAATCATCAATATCTGTATACCATTTTGATCGTCTCGTCTTGTTGATCTCTACGGTATATTAAATTGTTTAATTTGGTATCCGGTACATAGTGGAATCTGCGAAACAGTTATCTGTTCGGTGTCCGTTTTAGCTGTTGGTTTTCTTGTGTCCTTTTGTTTCCACCGTGAAAAGAAATCCAAAAGCCACCAGTCACTTGCCATGAATATTTCTTGAATTCAACGGTTTAACTTTTTTTTCTTTTTCCATGGTTCATTCATAATATCTATCTGTTCATTTGTCACTGGGTCTGTTTCTCTTTTTTTTCTCTTCTCATTGTTCCGACTTACGAAAAATATATTTGCTGTTGCTTTTAATAATGAACCTGTCCTACTCTTCATTTTCAATCTCATACCACACTGCCCTCCATTTTCCATCTCCGCCACCATCTGCTTTGCTTTCAAACGCCGCTCCACGTACCCAAACGTTCATCACTCCTCAACCGAGCACCGCTAAAACACCAAACTCAACCAACTCCGACCTCAGCCCCCCACCACTTCCCGACCTTCCGCCATAGCTATGCCCCAGTCAAATCGACCCGCCACCTCCCTGTCAACACAGCCGAACCGATCTTCTCCTTGCCTCTGCTAACAATCCCTCCGCCACAGTCACGTAGCACACCTTCTACATTCATATAACCTCCGTCCAGAGATCCCTCCGACCCTTCCCAAACGCCACTTCACCAGACAGCCGCCATCAGATCCACCCGAACCCGAGGCCGACCATCCACCTTCTCAACCCCTCACCGACCATCCCCTTCTAATGTTCTCTAGCTACGACCCCAACATCACGCACGTCCCTTCACCTTCTATGTCACCTTCAGCCGTGAGCAAACCCACGTGACCTCCTCGGCAACCTCTTGCATCCATCTCCACGAATAGCACCATTGTTCCGATGTCATCCAACCCTTCGCCAAACTGCCTACAGCACCATACTCCAACCTTCCCTATGCCGAGCTCGGCCAACAACCTCCATTGCTACTTCCCTCATGATTTGATTCGTCCTTTCCATAAAAAAAAATAAAAATAAAAAAACGAACGAAGTGGACTGCTCGGGTTTTTGCTAGCATCTCGTCTCGACTTGATTTGCTGCCACCGAAGCTTTCAACATCAGTGGCGAAAAGCCTCCACCCTCCGGTCATGCTTCACTTCCAGTAACTATCGGTCGAGCAGCCATCGTGCATGCTTGAACTCTCAGGCCGTGCTCTTTCTCTGCCAATGTTAAGCAAGATAAGTCACTATATATTAGTTTATAAACTTTAATATTATTTTCTGGTTTATTTTTATAAGTTATATGAATTTATATGTATATGTTATATTCGAATATATATAGATTTCTTGAAACCTGTTATAGATATTTCGGGGTATCTAATATTATTTATAACGTATGAAGTGATGATATACATCCTATATACTTTGATGAGTATGCAGTAAAATTCGTTGGTGCAGTTTATTACAAAAGGTGAGATAAGTTTTCTTTTGTTTTATTTACTCGAAGTTGGATAAGCATACTTTAATTATAATGTATTTTTTTTTTAAAATACAACTTGTACGTAAAGTTGTTTATATTTTTCTTTGGGTTCTCTTGTTTTATGTTTCTTACTTCCAGTTTTTATATATATAACATAGATTATATAAGAGGGTAATGTAAGTATAATGTGTTTATATACGTATTGTTTGCATATATAATTTTATTTACATTGCAAAGTTATGTTAATATCCGAAACAGCTTCAATAGTTTAGTATATAAGTATACTTGTGAGTCTGCATAAATACGTATATACTGTGACGAGTTATTTAAGTATCATTTTATAATAAGCATATATATATATATATATGAGTCTTACATATTGTTAATATAATCTGTAAAGTTTATATGTTGCATGTATCTGCCTATATATTAGTTATATATATTGCTGTTAGTTATGTAAGCAAGTTTGTTTAAATAATGTGTTCTAAAGAGTATATATATGTGTATTATGTCAGTTATATATGGACAGTCCAGTTTGCTGAAGTATATAGGTATAAATAAAGTAAGTTTTATATATAAGGGAAGCATTATGTATAACATATACAAATTGCTTTGTCCATGCATGTATTTGAGTTGCTAGTATGCTTGTGTAAATATAACCTACATATATTTAATTTACACTTAATATTTTAATACAAATGATCTCATATATATATTTTAATACAAGGGATCATAATGATTATTTTTACTGACCTGTTTTATATGTATATGTTGATTTTAAAATATATGTACTTTAAATTAAATAATAAATTGTGTAATAATATAATAATATAGATTGTTTTTTATATATTATGTTAAATATATTATCTGGAGATTCTATTTTAATTTTTTTTTAAATGTGTATTTCTATTTTTAAACTTTGGTTATATGTATACTATGCATCTCGTTTCGGATATATCCAGCTGATTTTTATTTGTTTTCATCAGTTCAAATTCCCAGCTTTGTATCATCGATCTCGATTCCATTTGCTTCACTTTGAGATTTGTAGTTTTGGCCGGTTGGCTGGTTCACCATTCAATTCATCTCTTGTCGAGTCGTCAAAATTATTCTAGCCTCGAAAGGTGAGCAATCACTCATGATTAATGTTATTTTATTTATTAAATTTGATTTCAATTGAAACGACAATTGAAATATGTTGTTGTTTGCTATTACCTGTATCAGTTCACCTGTGACATCTGACATCATTATCTGCTATTTATTCAATCATAATCCAGTTTGGTTGATAATTGATTGATTGTTTGTTGTTTATATTCGATGTAAATTGAAATGTATAAATTGGTAAATATTATGCAAAATAATTTGATGTAGGATAGTTAGCGACTTGAAATTGACATATGTTAAATTTAAATTAGTCAAATTTGTATAAAAAATGACCCTTTTAATTGTTAAATCAATTGACATGTGGAATAGTGATAATTGCACTTTGAACCATTGAACATATATTGGAGTATTTGTTGTAGTATAAAAATGAAATGGAATGGCAAGTGAAAAACCGTAGAAATAATTAGTGGAAAAATCTTTAATCTACATGAAATGATAGTGTAGATTCTAAAAATAATTATATTAATTCGCACAAATAACAATGTGAGTTAATATGATTATTTCCGGATTATTGAATTAATTATTGGATCGTTATTGATTATTGTTATTGCTTGTTTATTTACTTTGACACCATCCCAGTTATCACACTGCAAGTTCCCTTTGCTATGCTTTGATTTTTGGTATTGAAATGGAATCGGGTTGAAATGATAAATACCCAATGAACTTGACCTAGGATAGAGAATTAAATAAAACCCGATTGGTCAAAATTGATTTAAAAATGAAATAAAGATCTATTTGAATAAATAATAAGATTTGAAATGTAGTTGGAATTTGAATTTAATGAAAGGAAAATGTTAATATTTAAAAATCTGAAATGAAATTATTAGCAAAGTAGTTATTGAAAGAACGTTGTTTTAAAATAAATTATTTGACAATAAAATTTGGAATTATTCATTGAATTAAGTTTGAAATGATTTATAATTAAGTTTGAATTTATAATTAAGTTTGAAATTATAAAATTTTGAAATTATTAATAATTACGTTTGAAATTATTTAATGATTGAATAAGATTGAATTATTTGATAATTGAATAAAATTTGAATTCTTTGATAAGAGAAATTGAACTTTTGAATAAGTGAATTTGAACTTTGTTAATAAATGAAATTGGGTTTCTTTATTTATTAAATTTTAGAAAAAATTTATTTGAGTAAGTTAATAAGTGAAATTGAACTTCTTGAATAGTTGAAATTTAGTTCTTTATTAATTGAGTTGAAATTTGTAACTAAGTGAATAAATAAGTGTAATTGAATTTATTTAATAGGAAATAAAATGTGATTTATTGGAATAAATATAAGACTTGTACGTTAAAGAATTTGATTGACGAATCTAATTTAATCCAATGTGAAGTTTTGATATAAGAAAGTTGAACGTAAGTAATTGATTTAATGAATTGAAATTTAAATGGAAATTGTTTTGAATGACAAATTCACTTAACGAATATTGAATGAAGTCGATAAATGAATTTAAATTGATTCGAATGTTTAATTAATTTAATTTAAATGATTACGAAATGAAATTTATATTCGAACTTGAATCGATATTTGAAATTTTTAAACAAAAGTTGAAATTGAACTATAAGATTTTGAAATGGTAATATGGAAGTTTTTGAAACGTAAATTATGGAAATTGTTTTAGAAAAGACAAATGAAATGTTGATTTATGAATTCTAATTGAAATTGAAATTGATTTGGTTTTGAAATTTATTAAACGACCAATCAGTGTAATAATTACGAAAGTTAGTAAAGAAACCGGAATCGGTTATGGACATACTCTCTGTCTAAACCGAAAACCACTTTAATAACTATACGCGGAGTGTGATCCAGAATGATGTGGTTGGAATGATGTAAGTGATGACTGAAGAAAGAGAACGATGATGGATAGCCTTGACACTTGTGTCAAATTGGAAATGACTAAAACAGGAGCCGTGCTGGGCCAAATGGGGTTAGCCACCTCGAGCGAACACACTTCTTCGTAACTACTACTCATTACTTGTTATTGATTGGTGCACCCTCGTACTTTTAGGAGCGTTGCTTCATGGTGTTGCAATCATTGCGGCGATGTGTTTTCACCAGTCCGGATCAGGCAAACGGTAGTTTCACTACCTTGGGTATTGCCTCATGTGCCTTGTCATACTTGTATCCCTATATACGCGACCACTACGAATTTGTTTTGTGTTATACCTATGGAGTACTCCCTGATATCCCACTAGTTTACGGTGGTGTTCACTGTGCTGTATATACTATAATGCTTATATAAAATGTGTTAAGGGGGATAATGGTAACGCCTTAACACTATTTTGATACTTTATATTACTGATAGACATTATCTATTTAGCGTACACTACTACATAGTATATAGTTTAACGGATCCTTAAAGGATGGTTATTCTAACATCCTTTAAGTTACTTGTATTCCAATTGATATTTCACTTGAGTTGGATTTATTGATATAAGAATATTAATCCTGACTCGAATGTTTGTGTTTTGCTTTATGCTTGGGTCAGACTGAGTGGTTCAGCTTTTGAGACTCACCTTTGGAGTTGGAGCTTCGCTTGGAGATCCGGCTATCTATCCAGCTTTCAGATATTCAGTTGATTCCAGTGATGTATTCTGATTCTTGTATTTGACTATTGTATTTGAAACTTCTGTTGTAACTTATTTAACTCTGTTATATATATAGTAGCTTCGTGAACTACTATCTTTTGCTTCTGCTGCATATTATTACTCTGTGTCTGTGATATGTGATTATTTATTTACTGTATATGTTCAGTTTTGCCAAATTTAAATGAACGATTTGGTATTTTGAATTATTCAAGTCCAACATGTGCGGATGCGAATAGTCCAAAATAACGGGTCGTTACAGTGGTATCAGAGCTTTGGTAGCTCTAGGAAAACTTAGCATATATGGTAAATGTATTTACAGAATCACTCTCATTCGATTTTCAATCTCATCCTTTTGACTCAATTCCTTTGAATTTTGGGACGTTCCATGCGGTTCTAAAATTCATTCGTGTCCCTCACTATTCGTCTTCTTTTAATTCCGGAGCACCTCATAACCCCACTTCGAATAACCCTTATAATGAATTGGCGGTCTCGCCAATCTTCGAATGATTTGTAAAACGGTGAAACTCCTTTAGAATAGGCATCGATTTACCAGAGATTTCCGTATCCTCAGTTTACGATGCTATTTATTCCTTGCTATACCTGAATTCCATCCCTTGAGATTGAATGTTGATTTACCTCGAAATTCAGCATCGATCTTATTCTTGAAGTTACGGTCGACCCGGTTAAGGTTGCCCGTGAATTAAATAAGCTTATCCATCTCTTGATACTGTTAATTGAATTATCTTATCTTCTGTTTCGAACTTATTATCGAATCAAAATTCTCTTTGATTTGATTTACATCAAATTTGAATCTCCATCCTTGCTTTGAAATCCATTCTTGTATCGTCGAGCGAGGAGGTGTATTTGTAAATTAATGTTCAAAATGTTTTATACATTGTGTTGTTTGAGTTGTTGATGTTGATTTGGGTTTTCGATCGATTCGTCTGATCAACGCTATTGATAGGATTTCCAAAACACTTGAGCAGAGCAAACTGACACAATATTTTTTTCAAATTTGGTAAATAAAATAAATTTTGTGTGATTGTATATATATAAGTAAATTTTATAAATTGTTAAATGAACAATTTAACAAAATGGTAATATTTGATCTTATTCATTGTTTTGTAAATCTTTGACTAGTTCAATATGATAAATAAATGAAATTATAGAACACGGTTTAAAATTTTAATTAGGAATAAAAAAATGGATTTAAATTAGAATTGGAGAATTTAATTTCCGGTGATTTCAAACTTTGATTTGAAAATTTTAAAATATATAGTACGTAAAGTATTTTCAAATAGAAATGGTTTTCAAAGAATTTTAAATGTTTAAAATCAGTGCTCTTCTCTTTGTCGCTGGAAAATAATTTCGGTAATGACGACCGCATCATCGACATTCATTTTCGAGTTTCGAAAGGAAGAGACCAATTCGTAGATTTGCTACAGTTTGGTTTTGGAAATTAAATCGATTTAAATTTCTTAAGTATGATTTGATTTATATATATATATATATAGGTATATTATTTTAAATTTAATCTAATTTGATATATATTGTATGTGTATAATTATCTCTAAATTATTTGAAGTTAACTGGAAATTTAATTCTTAAAATTTGGGTAAAAGATGATTTCAGTAATAGATGAAACCAAATTTTAAATTAATATTTAAACTTGAGAGAATTGAATTAGGAATTTTATTTGGATAATACTCAATTGCATTATATATATATAACTTACCTAAATTTTCAAAAGTTAATTATGTAATTGAATATTATACAATATAAATGATATCAAAGGAATTTTTAAATAAATTTGAGTAGTTATAATAAATGTAAATATACTTCATATGTATGTGATAAGATATATCAAGTGGAATAAATTTAATAATAATTTGGAATAAAGAAGAATAAAATTTGTCGAATAAAGTATGATTATAATAAATGACTATTCAAATTTATGATCTTTGGAATTGTTAATTTAAGAAAATTGGATAATATACAATAAAAATTGTCTTTATAAATAAAATGTGAGTGCGTATAATAAATGTTATTCACTTAAATTTTAATTATAAAATGTCTATGGAGATAAATAGAATAATAAGTTAAATAAATAATAGGTGTGATCAATAGAGGAAAAAATTTGTTTTGAAAGTTAATAAATTGAATTAAAACAACTTAAGAGAGTACCTTGAATTAATTGAATTTAAATTGAATTTCATTTGAAAGAAACCTTTCATACCTAACACTAATAAATGTGAAATCAAATAAATTTAATGAAAACCTTGAATATAAAAAAAAATTGTTGAATATAAATTTATTTAAATTGAAAATTTATATGATTTAAATTAATTGTTTATTATGTAATTCAAGTCTATTTCTTCTGGTTGTTTCTACTCTCCTACCTTCTTCCTTTTCGGGGACGAAAAGTTTTGAGTGGGGGAGAGTGTAACGACCCGCAAATTTAACTGGTTTTAATAACGTTATTAATTGAATTTTTGTGAAATTTTAAACGATAGAATTTAAAATATAAATTTGATATTTGGAATGCGTCTAGTTAAACATAGCAACTGGTAAATTTTCGTCCGAAAATATGAAAGTTTATTTCGTGCGTAAATTTACTTCAATTTAATCAGTTAAAAAATGATGAAAATAAAACGTTTTCGAAACCTAAATATTTTTATATAGAAAAATTCTAAATCATCTTATGAGCAAGGCGTCATTTTTCAAAATCCGGACTTCTTTAGCTCCGTCGATCTTATTCTTTTGCGTTTTTCTTGCATTTTCCGTAGTAGAAAATTCGAAATTTTTATAATTCAATCGAATCACCAATATCTGTTGTAATGATCTCGAATTTTATTAAGTTTATATTGATAATTAAATTTAATTTTTGTACAAAATTTGTGAAATTTATTTGGTGATTAATATAAAATATCAGTTAAATTATGAATTATTGAAAAAATGTATTTAAATTAAATATGAATTGGGATTTACAAAAATAAATAGGTATGTAAGTTTGCAGGAAGGAACCAGATAGATGTATGGTTATACAAACAATATTAGTTATATATGAAGCAAGTGTGTTCAAACAAGAATATAGATATATGTAACTGGGCTTGTAAAACAAAATAAAGAAACAATGAATACAAAGCATAAAATAAATATAAAAAAAATAAAATGCAAGTATGCAGGTAAATAAAAGAGTAAGTAAATAAACATAAAATAAAATAAACAAGTATAGAAACAAAACAAAATAAATAAGTTTGTACACTTAAAACAAAGCCATCAGAATACCCTCTCAGCCGAGCTAAACAAAGGTAGGCAAATATAATAAGTAGCCCGTAATGAGTAAGTACAAAGTAAGCTAGGCAAAGAAATGAAAATACAAGTACTTAAGCAATAAATGCAACATATCTTTAGTACACAATATCACCTCCAACACAACTTAGATCATCTCTAGCCCATAACTAAAAACACTTCAGCCAATCCTTGTTGTACAAACCAAACATAAATTATCTCACCTGTACAAAATAATACCACCCTGTAAAACCATCACCAGTAAACTTCTTTTCTCATTTATATCAAGCATCTTCAGTTCGTCCATAAGTTATGCAAAACTGAAATGAATGTTATTTCAAAACTAAAACAAAATTATCAAAACAATAAATCAAATCAGAGATCTAAAGGATTTCAGCTTGCAATTTCAAAACCTGGTTCAGCAATGATAAGCTCTGTTTATTTCTAAAACTTATCAAGGTGAGCAAACTTTAAAATCTTTTGAAAACTCTGGTATTTGATCTGTGATTTGAATCCATGATGGAAGCAAGATTGAGCATTGGTTTGCATATGTATAAATCTAGGTATATATGTAGATTTTGCCCGTTCATGTTGTTCATCCCTGTCTTTAGTTTCAGGTTTTCAAAAACCTGTTCAAACAACAATTTCTTCCTCTTTAGTTGATTTCAGGTTTCATAATTTAGATAAAAGTTGTTTGTATAATCAAGCTTGAAGTTTAAGAATTATTTTCAAGAAAAATTATTAAGTGGATTTCCAGGAAATAAAAGAAATTAGTAAAATCTATTAATTCATGAAAAATAAATGTTTTTTTATTTTATAAATGGATTTTGAAAGCTGATAGGGGTTACGAATTGATGAATTTTGATAGTTAAATCTTGATTTTTAAATGAGTAAATTTCGAGCAATTGTATGATGATCAGAAAACCTATTTCTATCAATTTCCGATGACCCACGGCGAAGTGAAGATCGTGATCATCGGTAAAGATAGCTGGAGCAATAAGGGTCAAAGGAAAAATACAAAATGAATTTATAAATGATCAGAGCGTTGGGATGAGGTGGATTTAGGGTTTAACGACCTTATTTAGTCAAGTTTGGTTTTGGGAAAAATTCGTCGTCGACATAGTGTTTTAGACGATTGGTCCTGGGGGATTCGAAGCATTGGACATCATAGAAGCTTTGAGCACGGTGGCATGATCGCTGGCGACTGGAGGTGGTAGTTCGAGGCGGTTTTAGATGACCCAGTTTTTGGTTCTAGTCGAACCCATATGCCAAATTTTCGAGTTCATGATAGTTTTTTGATTCTGGGTGGTTCGATGGATTGTGGAAGTCAAAGTCAACTTGTTGGGGGAGGTCGCAGACGCTGGAGCGTTGCTGGCGATGGGTGCATGTGCACCAGGTCTCGGTGCACAGTTGTTTTGTGGAAGAAGATGTTCGACGCGAAGAGATCCTCGGGAAAACTGTGCTCTGGCTCGAGTGTTAACTCGTGTAAATTTCAAGTGCATGCCGGGTTGTTTTTCTTTAAAAACAATTTTTTTTTTTTAGAAAAAAAAACTGAAGCTTTCGGGTCGATTTGGGGAAAACTCGAAGCAAGTGAGGGAATGTCTCGGGCGTTACTCGAAGCAGCTCTAGAGTGATAACATTTTCCAGTTTTAACTTTTAAATCTAAGTTAAAATTGATTTTTAAAACTATTCTTTTCAAATGAATAATTATTGATAAGTTGAAAATGGTAATCAAAGGTTTTAAAATAATTTAAATTATTTAAGTTAAGAATATTTTAAACTTATATTTTCAGTAGTTATTTTAAACAAAATTCAACAAAGTAATTAAGGAGATGATTAAATATTTTACATTTTTAACTTAACTTAAAAGTAATTCAATTAATGTGTTGTTAATGTTGACTAAATAATTGATGAATTATAATTACTTAATAGTTACAGAATCATTAGTTCAGGAATAATTAATTTTTAATTTAAGTTAATTAATATGGTAATTAAAGAATGATTTATTTAAATTTATAAATAAGTAATTTAGATTTAATTTATAATTAGGAATGATTAATGATGAATTAATCCAAGATAATTTTCTTGAGAAAGTAATTAAGGAAATGTTATTAGTTAATAAAGATAATTAAATAGAGATTATTAAGTAATTAAATTAATGTGATTAATATTGATAATTTATTTGATGTACTAATTAAGATAATCAATTGTAAATTGTTAATTACTTAATGAACGTAATTAAGGGGTTAATTACTAATTGTAACTTAAATTGGATATTTTGATTTATTTATTGATAAAGATAAATCGGTAATTAATGATTTATTGGTATGAGAAGATCGCTTAATGGTAAGAAATTAAAGATTTAATTTCCTAGAATGATTAAATTAAGGGGTTGATTAATTATGTAATTGGTTTAAGGGTTGATTAAGTTAATATGATTAATTAAGGATAATTTAATTTATTAAAGTGTTTGATGAATTTATTGATATCAAATGATTTGTAATTAATTAATAAAGATTGGGTAATTTATTCGTAAGTAATTAATTTACTTGGAAATAAATTGAATTGATTAGGATTAAACGATTAATTAATCCTACTTATAAATGACTATTGAATGCTTGGCCTTACTTATGAATGATTGTATTGTATGAGATACCTTGAATTGATTGTCCTAACTGATCTGTGACATTTTGTTCTGTAGATTGAACTGAGTATTTTATTCATTTATTGATGATACATCTGCATATTATCTGTGAATTGTGAATGGAAGATAAGCGTTATACTTTATATCGCTTATCAACTATATTCTGTTTTTTGATCTATGATGCTTGAATGATGTTGCACCATTGTGTTAAACCCCTGGACCACACTTATACACACACCAATATGGATTTCACGAGGAAATCGATTAAGTCACAGATTTTTGAAATAGTTTTAAATTTGAATATTTGAATTCAAATGTTTTGGAAATGGATTGGTTTAAAGTGAAAAGCTTTTGAAATGGAATTTCATGGATGAAATTTATTTTGAATAACTCGATAGAATATGAAGTTGAATAATTTGATTTGAACTTAAATTCAAGATTTGAAGTTGAATTCTATGATTTAAAAACTAGGGATTAAAAATGTTATACCAGTTATATATGGGTTAAACTATTTTAAAAGTATTGATTTGGGGATGTGAATAGAATTCAAGGGCTTTAACTCGTTTAATATAATTGGATTTTTCTGAAACGAGAACTGGTTGTTTTCAAATATTAAAAGCTTTCACATAAGAAATGAATTTCCAATTTGAGTTAAAATGATTTCTAGTTTGAAAGGAAGATAATTTCCAAGTTATGAAAACGATTTAAAAGCTATATGTTGAATCTTGATTTAAAGATTCAACAAGTTAATCGAATTTTGAAAGCTATGAGTTAAATCTTTGATTTAAAGATTTAATGAGTTAATCCAATTGGAATGGAAATTGTTTTAAAGTCTATAAATTGATCTTTGTGAAATAAATCTTTTTTGTAATATAAAGATTTGAAATGGTAATTGGTTTAAACCATTTGAAGAAAAGTTTTGGGTTTTAAGTTGTGACTTAATTGAAATCCCAATATCCATATGTTTTTGAAATACTGCGCTCACTGTTCGGTTTAGCCGGGAGAGGACCTTTGTGTCATATATCCCATTCCGAATATGTGATATGTCGTTATGGATAGCATTTGAAGACCGGTGTTGAAGATCGGATATTTTTGAAAGCGAAAGGACAACTCGTCGAATGTCTTTGCATCGACTGGTCCCCGGTATAGAGACTCCCTAAGTGATGGGAAATCCGATCAGGGTTGTGAATATCCGGATTGCAAGGACTTCTTTGTAAGTGCCTTCGGTTCTGTTCGTGCCCGGAACAGACTTGTATGGATAGTATGTCTGACATTACAATTGAGATATAAAGCTGATTTCTTTCAAATATATTTCTGTTGGTGGCGGAGAATTTATTCTCTTAGCTTAACACCCTTCTCTGATACGTACGAGCTCAGAGGTTATGTAATTGAAGGTTATCAGCGATATATTCCCATTTTGGTAATGTGACATGCTGAGTGTTGCTGTGAAATGATCATTGTTTGATCATTTGTGATATGATCATTTGTTTGATCACTTATCTTTGTGATCATTTCTATGATTATTTGTTGACCCAAAGCAAAGCTTTTGTATAAAGCGTGGCTTTGTGGACGAGACTTCGTCGAGCCTCACACCCCGGAATGGTCAAAATAGGAAAGATGCGGCAAGGTTATGAGGGGTAGCTCCCTTTAGGGTATGTGCATTTCCTTCTGGAAAAGGGTGATATCATGGTATGGAGCCCAGATACTTACTCATGTTGAACACTTTATTTATTATGGTGTGATGTTGATTAGAGAGCTCTCGGATAAAGGTCCCAAAGGACCGGGGGATGGCATACTCGTGTCAGTAGTTACCCAGTTAGGGGTAACCCGGCCTTGTGTTGGCAGAGATCCGGTTTGGTTCTCGGGGACGTCCTTCCAGAGGCGTTCTCATGTGGCAATGGGAAGTTCCTTGGCCTGACCATTCGTTGGAAATCCAAAGAAACAATACGATCTTGTACGGTTTTAGTTGTAGAACCTGCTTACTCAGGAGGTAGCTATAGCAGGCATAATATAATGGTACCAATGCTGGCTAAGATTTATATTCTACTTTCGAAATGTTTCCTACACTATGCACTAATAATAATATCAAATGTTTCTTTTTAATGCGTATCAAGCATCTTTGACTAACATAAGAAGAAATCTCCTCCAAGTCTGCGTTTGCATTGTGTGTGTGGTGGGAGGTCTTATGGTAGTCTCATTTTTAAAAGCATTGCGAATTGACTTTGAAAATATTCCTCTATTTTGATTTTGAATAAAAGATAAACTGTTTTTGTTGCTCACACCAGTCCCATGACTGATCCGGAGTTTATCGTTTCTTTCCTAAACTCTGGGTGCTCAAAATTTTTCCGCACGAGCAGTTTAGAGTTGGGTTTTTCAGATAGTCAAATTTAGTAGATTATCTGGAGTTAGTTCAGTCTTTGGATCACACCAGTCTTGCTTGTCTTGGTGCATCGTTATTGGGAGTTCGAGCTATTGCTGGATTGGTTCTTGGAGATGGAGTTGCAGTTCTCGGAGTTCTCTTTTGAAGACTATCTTAAAGTATATTGTTCCGCTGCTAGATGTCATCTATTTTCTTTTCCGCTGCTATTTATTGTATCATATCTCTGATGTATATTGATATCTATTGGATCATCTGTTGTATCAGATATTGTATCAAAGCTGTATATCAATGTATTATTCTTTTATTCCGCTGTGTTGTTTACTTAATAATGTTATAAGCTCCGGCGAATCGGATTTGAACGGTCGAATCTATGGCATTCGAGTACGATATGAAGTATGGATGTCGATTTTCGAGCGGGCAAAATCCGCGTCGTTACATTTGGTATCAGAGCTAAGGTTGAACTTTAGCTCAGGAGTGTAACACATTAAGTAGCTCATTAGAGATAGGGTGAAGTATCCTTAGAATGAGTATATCCCTAAGATATCTGTTTGAATGCCTCAGTAAATTCTCTTGCTATCCACTGGTAGTAAGTATGAGTGCAAGAAGAGACGAGATAAAGGACAGGGAAATACAACTATAAATGGTCAATACCCTGCAACAGCGTAAACAATCTTTCTCTATCAAATTTTCTTTGATTCGTTTCCAAATTTCTTTTGATTGCTTCGTGACAGCTACAAGAAAAAGTTTCGGTGCGGTGATGCTCTACGAATCGTTGTAGGAAATTTTTGCTTTGTATCTTCATCAATTTCTTATCGGCTTTTCGATTTAAACTCTAATAAATGAATTTGAAATTGGAAATTTTAAATTGAGTTAAATTGATTAATAGAATATGAGGATAAATTTGAATTGAATCGATAAAACAATTTCGTTTAAAACCAAATTTGAAATTTTATTATAATTTCTTGTATCTATGGTTGATATTCTGATTTGGTGAGCCAAATGCAGAATTAATATCCAGTTCGATCTGGAAAGATATTTCTCTATCTTCGTTATCTCTCTCTGGCGAATTTCGAGGACGAAATTCCTTTTAAGGGGGGAGTCTGTAATGATCTCGAATTTTATTAAGTTTATATTGATAATTAAATTAAATTTTTGTATAAAATTTGTGAAATTTATTTGGTGATTAATATAAAATATCAGTTAAATTATGAATTATTGAAAAAATGTATTTAAATTAAATATGAATTGGGATTTACAAAAATAAATAGGTATGTAAGTTTGCAGGAAGGAACCAGATAGATGTATGGTTATACAAACAATATTAGTTATATATGAAGCAAGTGTGTTCAAACAAGAATATAAATATATGTAACTGGGCTTGTAAAACAAAATAAAGAAACAAAGAATACAAAGCATAAAATAAATATAAAAAAATAAAATGCAAGTATGCAGGTAAATAAAAGAGTAAGTAAATAAACATAAAATAAAATAAACAAGGTATAGAAACAAAACAAAATAAATAAGTTTGTACACTTAAAACAAAGCCATCAGAATACCCTCTCAGCCGAGCTAAACAAAGGTAGGCAAATATAATAAGTAGCCCGTAATGAGTAAGTACAAAGTAAGCTAGGCAAAGAAATGAAAATACAAGTACTTAAGCAATAAATGCAACATATCTTTAGTACACAATATCACCTCCAACACAACTTAGATCATCTCTAGCCCATAACTAAAAACACTTCAGCCATACCTTGTTGTACAAACCAAACATAAATTATCTCACCTATACAAAATAATACCACCCTGTAAAACCATCACCAGTAAACTTCTTTTCTCATTTATATCAAGCACCTTCAGTTCGTCCATAAGTTATGCAAAACTGAAATGAATGTTATTTCAAAACTAAAACAAAATTATCAAAATAATAAATCAAATCAGAGATCTAAAGGATTTCAGCTTGCAATTTCAAAACCTGGTTCAGCAGTGATAAGCTCTGTTTATTTCTAAAACTTATCAAGGTGAGCAAACTTTAAAATCTTTTGAAAACTCTGGTATTTGATCTGTGATTTGAATCCATGATGGAAGCAAGATTGAGCATTGGTTTGCATTTGTATAAATCTAGGTATATATGTAGATTTTGCCCGTGCATGTTGTTCATCCCTGTCTTTAGTTTCAGGTTTTCAAAAACTATTCAAACAACAATTTCTTCCTCTTTAATTGATTTCAGGTAACATAATTTAGATCAAAGTTGTTTGTATAATCAAGCTTGAAGTTTAAGAATTATTTTCAAGAAAAATTATCAAGTGGATTTCCAGGAAATAAAAGAAATTAGTAAAATCTGTTAATTCATGAAAAATAATTTTTTTTTATCTTATAAATGGATTTTGAAAGCTGATAGGGGTTACGAATTGATGAATTTTGATAGTTAAATCTTGATTTTTGAATGAGTAAATTTCGAGCAATTGTATGATGATCAGAAAACCTATTTCTATCAATTTCCGATGACCCACGGCGAAGTGAAGATCGTGACCATCGGTAAAGATAGCTGGAGCATTAAGGGTCAAAGGAAAAATACAAAATGAATTTATAAATGATCAGAGCGTTGGGATGAGGTGGATTTAGGGTTTAACGACCTTATTTAGTCAAGTTTGGTTTTGGGAAAAATTCGTCGTCGACATAGTGTTTTAGACGATCGGTCCTGGGGGATTCGAAGCATTGGACATCAAAGAAGCTTTGAGCACGGTGGCATGATCGCTGGCGACCGGAGGTGGTAGTTCGAGGCGGTTTTAGATGACCCAGTTTTTGGTTCTAGTCGAACCCATATGCCAAAATTTCGAGTTCGTGATAGTTTTTTGATTCTGGGTGGTTCGATGGATTGTGGAAGTCAAAGTCGACTTGTTGGGGGAGGTCGCAGACGCCGGAGCGTTGCTGGCGATGGGTGCATGTGCACCAGGTCTCGGTGCACAGTTGTTTTGTGGAAGAAGATGTTCGACGCGAAGAGATCCTCGGGAAAATTGTGCTCTGGCTCGAGTGTTAACTCGTGTAAATTTCAAGTGCATGCCGGGTTGTTTTTCTTTAAAAACAATTTTTTTTTAGAAAAAAAACTGAAGCTTTCGGGTCGATTTGGGGAAAACTCGAAGCAAGTGAGGGAATGTCTCGGGCGTTACTCGAAGCAGCTCTAGAGTGATAACATTTTCCAGTTTTAACTTTTAAATCTAAGTTAAAATTGATTTTTAAAACTATTCTTTTCAAATGAATAATTATTGATAAGTTGAAAATGGTAATCAAAGGTTTTAAAATAATTTAAATTATTTAAGTTAAGAATATTTTAAACTTATATTTTCAGTAGTTATTTTAAACAAAATTCAACAAAGTAATAAGGAGATGATTAAATATTTTACATTTTTAACTTAACTTAAAAGTAATTCAATTAATGTGTTGTTAATGTTGACTAAATAATTGATGAATTATAATTACTTAATAGTTATAGAATCATTAGTTCTGGAATAATTAATTTTTAATTTAAGTTAATTAATATGGTAATTAAAGAATGATTTATTTAAATTTATAAATAAGTAATTTAGATTTAATTTATAATTAGGAATGATTAATGATGAATTAATCCAAGATAATTTTCTTGAGAAAGTAATTAAGGAAATGCTTTTAGTTAATAAAGATAATTAACTAGAGATTATTAAGTAATTAAATTAATGTGATTAATATTGATAATTTATTTGATGTACTAATTAAGATAATCAATTGTAAATTGTTAATTACTTAATGAAAGTAATTAAGGGGTTAATTACTAATTGTAACTTAAATTGGATATTTTGATTTATTTATTGATAAAGATAAATCGATAATTAATGATTTATTAGTATGAGATGATTGCTTAATGGTAAGAAATTAAAGATTTAATTTCCTAGAATGATTAAATTAAGGGGTTAATTAATTATGTAATTGGTTTAAGGGTTGATTAAGTTAATATGATTAATTAAGGATAATTTAATTTATTAAAGTGTTTGATGAATTTATTGATATCAAATGATTTGTAATTAATTAATAAAGATTGGGTAATTTATTCGTAAGTAATTAATTTACTTGGAAATAAATTGAATTGATTAGGATTAAACGATTAATTAATCCTACTTATAAATGACTATTGAATGCTTGGCCTTACTTATGAATGATTGTATTGTATGAGATACCTTGAATTGATTGTCCTAACTGATCTGTGACATTTTGTTCTGTAGATTGAACTGAGTATTTTATTCATTTATTGATGATACATCTGCATATTATCTGTGAATTGTGAATGGAAGATAAGCGTTATACTTTATATCGCTTATCAACTATATTCTGTTTTTTGATCTATGATGCTTGAATGATGTTGCACCATTGTGTTAAACCCCTGGACCACACTTATACACACACCAATATGGATTTCACGAGGAAATCGATTAAGTCACAGATTTTTGAAATAGTTTTAAATTTGAATATTTGAATTCAAATGTTTTGGAAATGGATTGGTTTAAAGTGAAAAGCTTTTGAAATGGATTCATTGATGAAATTTATTTTGAATAACTCGATAAAATATAAAGTTGAATAATTTGATTTGAACTTAAATTAAAGATTTGAAGTTGAATTCTATGATTTAAAAACTAGGGATTAAAAATGTTATACCAGTTATATATGGGTTAAACTATTTTAAAAGTATTGATTTGGGGATGTGAATAGAATTCAAGGGCTTTAACTCGTTTAATATAATTGGATTTTTCTGAAACGAAAACTGTTTGTTTTCAAATATTAAAAGCTTTCACATAAGAAATGAATTTCCAATTTGAGTTAAAATGATTTCTAGTTTGAAAGGAAGATAATTTCCAAGTTATGAAAACGATTTAAAAGCTATATATTGAATCTTGATTTAAAGATTCAACAAGTTAATCGAATTTTGAAAGCTATGAGTTAAATCTTTGATTTAAAGATTTAATGAGTTAATCCAATTGGAATGGAAATTGTTTTAAAGTCTATAAATTGATCTTTGTGAAATAAATCTTTTTTGTAATATAAAGATTTGAAATGGTAATTGGTTTAAACCATTTGAAGAAAAGTTTTGGGTTTTAAGTTGTGACTTAATTGAAATCCCAATATCCATATGTTTTTGAAATACTGCGCTCACTGTTCGGTTTAGCCGGGAGAGGACCTTTGTGTCATATATCCCATTCTGAATATGTGATATGTCGTTATGGATAGCATTTGAAGACCGGTGCTGAAGACCGGATATTTTTGAAAGCGAAAGGACAACTCGTCGAATGTCATTGCATCGACTGGTCCCCGGTATAGAGACTCCCTAAGTGATGGGAAATCCGATCAGGGTTGTGAATATCCGGATTGCAAGGACTTCTTTGTAAGTGCCTTCGGCTCTGTTCATGCCCGGAACAGACTTGTATGGATAGTATGTCTGACATTACAATTGAGATATAAAGCTGATTTCTTTCAAATATATTTCTGTTGGTGGCAGAGAATTTATTCTCTTAGCTTAACACCCTTCTCTGAGACGTACAAGCTCATAGGTTATGTAGTTGAAGGTTATCAGCGATATATTCCTAATTTGGTAATGTGACATGCTGAGTGTTGCTGTGAAATGATCATTGTTTGATCATTTGTGATATGATCATTTGTTTGATCACTTATCTTTGTGATCATTTCTATGATTATTTGTTGACCCAAAGCACATCTTTTGTATAAAGCGTGGCTTTGTGGACGAGACTTCATCGAGCCTCACACCCCGGAATGGTCAAAACAGGAAAGATGCGGCAAGGTTATGAGGGGTAGCTCCCTTTAGGGTATGTGCATTTCCTTCTGGAAAAGGGTGGTATCATGGTATGGAGCCCATATACTTACTCATGTTGAACACTTTATTTATTATGGTGTGATGTTGATTAGAGAGCTCTCGGATAAAGGTCCCAAAGGACCGGGGGATGGCATACTCGTGTCAGTAGTTACCCAGTTAGGGGTAACCCGGCCTTGTGTTGGCAGAGATCCGGTTTGGTTCTCGGGGACGTCCTTCCAGAAGCGTTCTCATGTGGCAATGGGAAGTTCCTTGGCCTGACCATTCGTTGGAAATCCAAAGAAACAATACGATCTTGTACGGTTTTAGTTGTAGAACCTGCTTCCTCAGGAGGTAGCTATAGCAGGCATAATATAATGGTACCTATGCTGGCTAAGATTTATATTCTACTTTCGAAATGTTTCCTACACTATGCACTAATAATAATATCAAATGTTTCTTTTTAATGCGTATCAAGCATCTTTGACTAACATAAGAAGAAATCTCCTCCAAGTCTGCGTTTGGATTGTGTGTGTGGTGGGAGGTCTTATGGTAGTCTCATTTTTAAAAGCATTGCGAATTGACTTTAAAAATATTCCTCTATTTTGATTTTGAATAAAAGATAAACTGTTTTTGTTGCTCACACCAGTCCCATGACTGATCCGGAGTTTATCGTTTCTTTCCTAAACTTTGGGTGCTCAAAATTTTTCCACACGAGCAGTTTAGAGTTGGGTTTTTCAGATAGTCAGATTTAGTAGATTATCTGGAGTTAGTTTAGTCTTTGGATCACACCAGTCTTGCTTGTCTTGGTGCATCGTTATTGGGAGTTCGAGCTATTGCTGGATTGGTTCTTGGAGATGGAGTTGCAGTTCTCGGAGTTCTCTTTTGAAGACTATCTTAGAGTTATATTGTTCCGCTGCTAGATGTCATCTATTTTCTTTTCCGCTGCTATTTATTGTATCATATCTCTGATGTATATTGATATCTATTTGATCATCTATTGTATCAGATATTGTATCAAAGCTGTATATCAATGTATTATTCTTTTATTCCGCTGTGTTGTTTACTTAATGATGTTATAAGCTCCGGCGAATCGGATTTGAACGGTCGAATCTATGGCATTCGAGTACGATATGAAGTATGGATGTCGATTTTCGAGCGGGCAAAATCCACGTCGTTACATCTGTATACCGTTTTGATCGTCTCGTCATGCTGATCTCTACGGTATATTAAATTGTTTAATTCGATATCCGGTACATAGTGGAATCTGCGAAACAATTATCTGTTCGGTGTCCGTTTTAGCTGTTGGTTTTCTTGTGTCCTTTTGTTTCCACCGTGAAAAGAAATCCAAAAGCCACCAGTCACTTGCCATGAATATTTCTTGAATTCAACGGTTTAACTTTTTTCATTTTCCATGGTTCATTCATAATATCTATCGGTTCATTTGTCACTGGGTCCGTTTCTCTTTCTTTCTCTTCTCTTTGTTCTGACTTACGAAAAAAACATTTGTTGTTGCTTTTAATAATGAACCTGCCCTACTCTTCATTTTCAATCTCATACCACGCTGCCCTCCATTTTCCATCTCCGCCACCATCTGCTTTGCCTTCAAACGCCGCTCCACATACCCAAACGTTCATCATTCCTCAACCAAGCACCGCTCAACTACCAAACTCAACCAACTCCGACCTCAGCCCTCCACCACTTCCCGACCTTCCGCCACAGCTATGCCCCAGTCAACTTGACCTGCCACCTCCCTATCAACACAGCCGAACCGATCTCGGCCAGCAACCTCCATTGCTACTTCCCTCATGATTTGATTCGTCCTTTCCATAAAAAAAACGAACGAAGTGGACTGCTCGGGTTTTTGCTAGCATCTCGTCTCGACTTGATTTGCTGCCACCGAAGCTTTCAACATCAGTGGCGAAACGCCTCCACCCTCCGGTCATGCTTCACTTCCAGCAACTATCGGTCGAGCAGCCATCATGCATGCTTGAACTCTCAGGCCGTGCTCTTTCTCTGCCAATGTTAAGCAAGATAAGTCACTATATATTAGTTTATAAACTTTAATATTATTTTCTGGTTTATTTTTATAAGTTATATGAATTTATATGTATATGTTATATTCGAATATATATAGATTTCTTGAAACCTGTTATAGATATTTCGGGGTATCTAATATTATTTATAACATATGAAGTGATGATATACATCCTATATACTTTGATAAGTATGCAGTAAAATTCTTTGGTGCAGTTTATTACAAAAGGTGAGATAAGTTTTCTTTTGTTTTATTTACTCGAAGTTGGATAAGCATACTTTAATTATAATGTATTTTGTTTTAAAATACAACTTGTACGTAAAGTTGTTTATATTTTTCTTTGGGTTCTCTTGTTTTATATTTCTTACTTCCAGTTTTTATATATATAACATAGATTATATAAGAGGGTCCAGATAATGTAAGTATAATGTGTTTATATACGTATTGTTTGCATATATAATTTTATTTACATTGCAAAGTTATGTTAATATCCGAAACAGCTTTAATAGTTTAGTATATAAGTATACTTGTGAGTCTGCATAAATACGTATATACTGTGACGAGTTATTTAAGTATCATTTTATAATAAGTATATATATATACATGAGTCTTACATATTGTTAATATAATCTGTAAAGTTTATAAGTTGCATGTATCTGCCTATATATTAATTATATATATTGCTGTTAGTTATGTAAGCAAGTTTGTTTAAATAATGTGTCCTAAAGAGTATATGTATGTGTATTATGTCAGTTATATATGGACAGTCCAGTTTGCTGAAGTACATAGGTATAATAAATGAAGTAAGTTTTATATATAAGGGATGCATTATGTATAACATATACAAATTGCATTGTCCAAGCATGTATTTGAGTTGCTAGTATGCTTGAGTAAATATAGCCTACATATATTTAATTTACACTTAATATTTTAATACAAATGATCTCATATATATATATATATATATATATATATTTTAATACAAGGGAATCATAATGATTATTTTTACTGACCTGTTTTATATGTATATGTTGATTTTAAAATATATGTACTTTAAATTAAATAATAAATCGTGTAATAATATAATAATATAGATTGTTTTTTTATATATTATGTTAAATATATTATCTGGAGATTCTATTTTAATTTTTTTAAATGTGTATTTCTAAATTTAAACTTTGGTTATATGTATACTATGCATCTCGTTTCGGATATATCCAGCTGATTTTTATTTGTTTTCATCAGTTCAAATTCCCAACTTTGTCTCATTGATCTCGATTCCATTTGCTTCACTTTGAGATTTGTAGTTTTGGCCGGTTGGCTGGTTCACGATTCAATTCGTCTCTTGTCGAGTCGTCAAAATTACTCTAGCCTCGAAAAGTGAGAAATCGCTCACGATTAATGTTCTTTTATTTATTAAATTTGATTTCAACTGAAACAGCAATTGAAATATGTTGCTGTTAGTTATTTACACTGTTATTTATGCTATTACCTATATCAGTTCACCTATGACATCTGACATCATTATCTGTTATTTATGCAATGATAATCTAGTTTGGTTGATAATTGATTGATTGTTTGTTGTTTATATTGGATGTAAATTGAAATATATAAAGTGATAAATATTATGCAAAATAATTTGAGGTAGGATAGTTAGCGACTTGAAATTGACATATGTTAAATTTAAATTAGTCAAATTTGTATAAAAAAATGACCCCTTTAATTGTTAAATTAATTGACATGTAGAATAGTGATAATTGCACTTTGAACCATTGAACATATATTAGAGTATTTGTTGTAGTGTAAAATTGAATTGGAATGACAAGTGAAAAACGGTATAAATAATTAGTGGAAAAATCTTTAATCTACATGAAATGATAGTGTAGATTATAGAAATAAGTATATTAATTCGCACAAATAATAATGTGAGTTAATATGATTATTTCGGGATTATTGAATTAATTATGGATCGTTATTGATTGTTGTTATTGCTTGTTTATTTACTTTGACACCATCCCAATTATCACACTGCAAGTTCCCTTTGCTATGCTTTGATTTATGGTATTGAAATGGAATCGGGTTGAAATGATAAATACCCAAATGAACTTGACCTAGGATAGAGAATTAAATAAAACCCGATTGGTCAAAATTGATTTAAAAATGAAATAAAGATTTTATTTGAATAAATAATATGATTTGAAATGAAGTTGGAATTTGAATTTAATGAAAGGAAAATGTTAATATTTAAAAATCTGAAACGAAAATATTAGCAAAGTAGTTATTGAAAGAACGTTGTTTTAAAATAAATTATTTGACAATAAAATTTGGAATTATTCATTGAATTAAGTTTGAAATGATATTATAATTAAGTTTAATTTATATTAAGTTTGAAATTATTAAGTTTTGAAATTATTAATAATTATGTTTTAAATTATTTAATGATTGAATAAGATTGAATTATTTGATAATTGAATAAAATTTGAATTCTTTGATAAAAGAAATTGATCTTTTGAATAAGTGAATTTGAACTTCGTTAATAAATGAAATTGGGTTTCTTTATTTCTTAAGTTTTGGAAAAAAATTATTTGAGTAATTTAATAGTGAAATTGAACTTCTTGAATAGGTGAAATTTAGTTCTTTATTAATTGACTTGAAATTTGTAACTAAGTGAATAAATAAGTGTAATTGAATTTCTTTAACAGGAAATAAAATGTGATTTATTGGAGTAAATATAAGACTTGTAAGTTAAAGAATTTGATTGACGAATCTTATTTAATCCAATGTGAAGTTTTGATATAAGAAAGTTGAACATAAGTAATCGATTTAATGAATTGAAATTTAAATGGAAATTGTTTTGAATGGAAAATTTACTTAACGAATATTGAATGAAGTCGATAAATGAATTTAAATTGATTCGAATGTTAAATTAATTTAATTTAAAAGATTACGGAATGAAATTTATATTCGAACTTGAATCGATATTTGAAATGTTTAAACAAAAGATGAAATTGAATTATAAGATTTTGAAATGGTAATCTGAAAGTTTTTGAAACGTAAATTATGGAAATTATTTTAGAAAAGACAAATGAAATGTTGATTTATAAATTCTAATTGAAATTGAAATTGATTTGGTTTTGAAATTTATTAAACGACCAATCGGTATAATAATTACGAAAGTTATTAACGAAACAGGAATCGGTTATGGACATACTCTCTGTCTAAACCGAAAACCACTTTAATAACTATACGCGGAGTGTGATCCAGAATGAAGTGGTTGGAATGATGTGCGTGATGACTGAAGAAAGAGAACGATGATGGATAGCCTTGACACTTGTGTCAAATTGGAAATGACTAAAACAGGAGCCGTGCTGGGCCAAATGGGGTTAGCCACCTCGAACGAACACACTTCTTCGTAACTACTACTCATTACGTGTTATTGATTGGTGCACCCTCATACTTTTGGGATTGTTGCTTCGCGGTGTTGCGATCGTTGCGGCGATGTGTTTTCACTAGTATGGATCAGGCAAACGGTAGTTTCACTACCTTGGGTATTGCCTCATGTGCCTTGTCATACTTCTATCCCTATATACGTGACCACTACGAATTTGTTTTGTGTTATACCTATGGAGTACTCCCTGATATCCCACTAGTTTACGGTGGAGTTTACAGTGCTGTATAGACTATAACGCTTGTATAAAATGTGTTAAGGGGGATAATGGTAACGCCTTAACACTATTTTGATACTTTATATTACTGATAGACATTATCTATTTAGCGTACACTACTACATAGTAGATAGTTTAACGGATCCTTAAAGGTTGGTTATTCCAACATCCTTTGAGTTGCTTGTATTTCAATTGCTATTTCACTTGAGTTGGATTTATTGATATAAGAATATTAATCCTGACTCGAGTGTTTGTGTTTTGCTTTACGCTCGGGTCAGACTGAGTGGTTCAGCTTTTGAGACTCACCTTTGGAGTTGGAGCTTCACTTGGAGATCCGGCTATCTATCAAGCTTTCAGATATTCAGTTGATTCCAGTGATGTATTCTGATTCTTGTATTTGACTATTGTATTCGAGACTTCTGTTGTAACTTATTTAGCTCTGTTATATATATAGTAGCTTCATGAACTACTATCTTTTGCTTCCGCTGCATATTATTACTCTGTGTCTGTGATATGTGATTATTTATTTGCCGAATATGTTCAGTTTTGCCCAATTTAAATTAACGATTTGGTATTTTGAATTATTCAAGTCCGACATGTGCGGATGCGAATAGTCCAAAATAGCGGGTCGTTACACAAACCTTTTTTAAATCTAGGAATAATTCCAAATCATTTTCTATTTTACTTAGAAGAACCTTTCCAAATCATCATTTAATCTTAATCGAAGATTTCTTATGTCTAAATTATAATTTTAACTTAGGAAAAATATTCCCAAATCATTTATTAAATCTTAATCAAAGATTTCTTTCTTAACTTCAAATTATATTCTTGCAAATCGAAGATTTTCTTAACAAAGTACTACTGCCATCTTAGATATGGTATATTTCACCTCTAGGGACTAATGTCAAGTAATCCTACATCATTAAGATCTTTGTCATCAATGATCATTGTCTTCAATGTATTTTATTTCGAAAATTAGTTTGAAGGGGTTTTCGGATAGGAATTACCCAAATCCGATCCCGGTTCTTCGGATAGGAATCACCCAAATCTGATCCCGGTTCCTATATACTAATCGTCGATAAAAGGATATTAAGCAATTAATTAACAATCAAAGAATTTGTTTCTTTTCTTTTATCTTGGAGAAACTTAAATATGATTTTTTAGAGCATCCAGGCTTTCCTTTTGATCTATTCCACTCCTCGCCTAAAAAGAGAAAACATAGTTTAGGTAAGTTTAGGGAACCGGTTGCTCCATCCCTAACCTTAGTTAAATAACTTTTTTTATCTTTTCAAATCTCATAGGTGGGATAAATGTACTAGTCGTTTCTGCATACTTAATTTACTGTTTCATGCAATATTCTTCACATTTTACTTAAGTGTTACAAACAATTTATGTTAACCATTTCTTCAAACTCTTATTAAAACTTCCAAATCATATTTACATTACTTAATTATTCTTTTAAATTCATTCACAAAATATTTAGGAAAGAATTGTTAAGTTTAAACTCGAATTCATAAGGTTATAGAATTCGCAGCACAAAAGTGCTACGGAATGTGCTATATAAGATTATTTGATTTAAACAACTTTTTAATATTTGAAAATTCATATTTTCCATTCCAAATATCTTTTAAACTATTTTAATGGATTTATCAAATTTATTTCATATTTTTAATCATTTAAAAACATCAATTTTGAACTTTGGTCACTTTACTACAAAAGCGTGATTTTTTTGAAATTTTTTTGGACATATTTAAAATGTACAAGATGAAATATTGATTTTCTTTCCTTATTTACTTAAACATATTTAAATGTTTATATAACATTTCTAACTCATTTTGAAACTATTTCCCAAAGGTTTAAGCATTCCATATACACCATTTCATTTTTAAAAGGAAAGTGATTTTCTTTATGCTTATCGACGTTTATTAACGCGACTTGGTAAAACAATTTAACAATCATATCAAACAATCAATACTTGATGATCAAAGTATATATAATCATCCATAGCAATCATAACACAACATCAAACATGTATATAAATATATGTAAACAGAGATGTTAAATAGAGTTTCTCACCATAAATCAAAGCGATTAACTCCCTACCAACATTCACACTAATCCACTCTTCACTAACTACTTCCTACTGCATTAAACACTAAAAATCAACACCCTCTCCCCTTCAATAGCTTGGACGAGGCTTGAAATGAAGGTTGGCCGAAAGTATAGATTAGAAGAGGTAGAGCTTTGAACTTGAATTCTCAAGATTTCAATCCAAAAAATAGGTCATTTTCTCCCTCGTTTTTGACTCTCATACTCTCAAAATTTGAAACAATTTTTTTGAAAAGTTGTTGCAAATTATTTTCCCTTGAATTTAAAACAAAAATATATGAATCCAAGTTGTTTTTAGGGAGATATGATAGAATGAAGAAGAGGTACTGTTGGATTGATAAAAATGAAGCTCGAAAGTGCACTTCAAAGAATTGAGTTTCAGGTATAGCAAACCTCAAAATTAGAAAGCGTTATCAACATAAAAACTTGTGGTCACTGGAATTTTATATGGTTTTAGATAAATTATTTCTTAATTTGGATCATTCATGATCAAGTTATGATCAAAACAAAATGACATATTCTATGGCTTAAAACCACGGTTCAAAAATGCACTGGAAAGAAGTGTAGTTTTGACATAGTTAGCATTAGAATAAGAAAAGTGGTCAACATGACAGTTGTAGCCATTGGAAAAATACATGATTTAAAAGCTTTTTATTTTGTTTTGGTTCTATTTTGAAGAAGTTATGGCCGAGAGAAGAAGAGGTTAAATTTGGAGAAAAAATGAGTTTTATTTGAAGAGGATGAATATTGATTTCTTTTGAATATTTTCTAAATATTTTGACATTATTTCTTTCTAATATTTTTCTATGGCTTGGAAGCCATTAAATAGAGGAGGAAGAAGATGAAAAAACTTAAGAAAAGAAGAAAACGGAATGTGAATGAAAGTGAGAAGGAGGTGGGAATTTATAGAAAAAGAAATGTAACGACCCGAAATTTTTAATAGTTTTATTAATATAATTAATTGAAATTTTATGAAATGTTAAGTAATAAAATTTTGAAATAAAAATTTAATATTTGGATTACGTCTATTTTAACATAGCAAATGGTAAATTTTCATCCAATAATATGGAAGTTTATTTTATTGTGTAATTTTATTTCAATTCAAATCAGTAAAATTTGATGATAATAAAATGTCTTCCAAACCTGAATATCTTTTTATAGAAAATTGGTAAACCATCTTCTGAGTGAGACGTCATGTTTCGTTTCATCAAATTTGGACCGTTACTACTCCGTTTATCTTAATTCTGGCATTTTTGCAGCATTTTGGTACCGATATCGACTTTTGATCGGATGATCATACCACTGATATATGTATACCGTTTTGATCGTCTTGTCGCGCTGATCTCTACGGTATATTCACTTTTGTATTTTAGAGTCCGGGGTGCAGAGCAATGTGCGAAATGCTCAGTGTATCGGTTCCACAGCCGAGTCTTTTGGATTTCTCTTGACTATTCATTATCCAACATGAAACCAATAGCCACTTTAATAAATTCAAATCGAATTCTGGCCTTTACAATTCTCTGTTCATTTTACTTCCTATGAATTCAGCTTTCATGTTCATTTGAAAAAAAAACAAATATATGAATCAACTGAACCATTTAACTTTCCTACCTGCTTCGTTTCTACTTCTCACCGCTTACATCCACACACAGCCTCCTCTTCTTCTTGCACTCACTCCTCATCATCTCATACCCACGTTACCCCTCAGATCTGAGCTCACCTTTCACCCACTTCCACCTCTGGCCGATGTACATTTCGCAAGCACTCCTCTTCCCCCTCGTTCATTCTCCCAACGCATGCGTCTTCTCTAGCTGAAGCTTCTTCTTTACTTTATAGGTATGTATGTTATCTATTCTTTTACCGTTCGTGTATATATAGTATATTTTGTTATAAGATATCAACGTTTTCATTTTAAGCTTTATATACATTTTTATCATAGGGTATGTATGTGTATATACGTGGGCATTTTTCACATATATTAGTCTATATATTATTTGTATCTATACTTGAGTTTAGTATAGATTCTACCGCCGTGTATATATTAGCTTTTAAGTGGTCTGTTGAGTCTATTTTAGTTATATAGTTGCGTATATTAGTATATATTGTGTTAGTCTTATATTATTAATAGTGTGATACATATTTGATGGTTGTGTATCTATCATCTTACATATATATATATAGTTTTTTTTATATTCAAGTTTCTGAAAAATCAGTAGTAAGGTATGTATATTTATTTGGTACTAATAGTTTATATATATATATAGGTTTTGCTTAAAATTTTTATATGTGTCTTTGAATTCGAAGTGAATACTTGGATATATACATATAAACCTCTTACTTATATGTCAGTTATCTATGTGTTTTAAGTAAGTGATATATGCCAGTTACATATATATTATAATATGTTACTTAAACAAAAATTTTAAACTATGTTAGTTAGACATAAAGTTATGTTGCTAGTATTTCTCAGTAGATATATTTTTATAATATGCCGTGAGTTTTTTCATCTTTATATAAGTTTTGTCTGTTATGTTGTAGTTGCAGTAGTCTAAATATACATATATTTTAGTTGCACACATATTTCTTTGGCTCAGTTTTCACGTCTGCATGTATATATTTATTTTATAATAGTATTATATATATATATATATATGTTTTAAAGCTCTGTTATGTTGACATGCTCCATAAGTATATAAATTATATACATATGTTAGTTACAAGTGTATAGGCCACGGCAGTGTATATGTTAGATTTTATACATTATATAATATGAATGTAAGCATGTTTCATATAGTACAGATTTTATGCGTACAGTCTGCATTTTTATAAATTTTTACTGTACGGTCTGTAAATATTTTTAGCAGTAGATATATTTTGATCTATATATATTAAATGAGAAGTATAAAGAAGTATTATATACATATATTAATTGGAACAATATATAACAGGTATATCTTATACCGAAACTTTTTCCTTTGTTCTATTTATACATATTCCATTATATATTACTCTGTATTCCTTTTTGGATTACATGCATGTGTATTTGGTTACATATATAGCTTATATATGGGTATATTTATAGTATATATGTACATATACTTTAATCTTGGTTCAATAAAACTGGGATAGATGATATTCTATTGTATTTATAGTATTTGGTTACATATTCCATTGTACATAGATGATATATAAGGGTATATGTGGGATCATATACATTTGTTTATATGAACGTATAGATGAATTTGGTTTTCAAATATATATATATATATATATATATATATATATAGATTTTATTTTGTTGGTATTAAAGTTAAAATATTGATTAAAAAATACATATATACATATAACTATTTTATCTTAAAGAGAAGTTATATATAACGTACATTTTGTTCAGCCTATATCGAGCTAATTTGATTTTTCTCATCAATTCTTGTCTTGCCTTGATCGTTGAATTCGTGCCAATTTTTCTTGTTTTGGAATCCGTTTTTGGATTAGTAACTCATCTCATCCTCGTTCATCTCTAGCCTCGAAAGGTGAGAAATCACTCACGATTAATGTTCTTCTATTTACTAAATTTTGATTTCAATTGAAATATGTTATTGATAGTTATTTACATTGCTATTTATATGCTATCTGTTCGCCTATGACATCTGACACCATTATCTGCTATTTATATTAATGATATATGCCTGTTATATTATTGCCACATCTGTTATCACTCTGCAAGTTCCCTGTTAGTATAGAAATCACTATGGGTTGAAATGATGCATACCCGAACGATCAGTAGAATATGAGAAAGTCGTTATGGGTTGAAATGATAAACCCAAGCGATTTTCATTTGAATTGAATTTGGGATTGCGGGTTGAAATGATATATACCCATATTTATATTTAAATTACGGATTGAAATGATAAATATCCGTATCACTTGACCATAGGAATGAAAATTATATACAGACACCGTGGTATGTATATATGTGTGTGTGTGTCTATATATATATTTGAAATGATTTCTATGGTTTTGGAAAGAAATATATGGTTTTATATAAATATTGATTTTTGATATTATATTAATATTATTTTATATATAGTTAAATTCTTAAATTTAAGCTATATATAAATTTGTTTAATATAAAATAAGTTTAATAATAAAGTTTGATTTTATTAAAATATAATATGGTTAAGTATTTTTTAAAACTATATTTTAATATAGAGTTTATAATGATTTTAATAAATTAAGGTTGAGAAGATGAATTTGAAATTGATTTGAAATTGTATTTGATTAAGAATTATATTTAATTAGAATCGATTGGGATCTAATTGAATTTGAGATTTTAAAGGATATGATTTTATAACTTGATGTTGGTTTAAAGTGATTAATAAATATTTCAAGTTTGAGTTTTATTTAAATGATATTGAATTTATTAAGTACATATTTCAAAACTAAATAATAGTAAATTGAATTACGATATATATATATATAATTATCACATTTAGTTTTGAAATTTTAGAATATCTAAAGCTTTGAAATATATATTATGAAATGTTTTATTTGTGGTTCAAATCTGTATTTGAAATCGATATAGTTTCGAATTGTTTATTTAGAAGCTAAATTGGAATTAATGATTTGAGATCTGATTAAATTTGAATTTTGGAATTCGAGTTGATTTGGAATTAATTTATGAAATTTGAGGAAAACAATTTTATTATATATATACTATTTTAATATTCAAATTGGTTAAATGGAAAGTATTATAATTTCAAAGTATTATGTTTCGAAAGTGTTTTTAATTTCAAATGTTTAGTTTCGAAAGTATTATAACTTTGAATAAATGCAATGATTTTGGAAAAGGATATATTTAAAATGGAAATGGTATCGTATTTGGTTTTGAAATGGAAAAGGATATCGTATTTATATGGTTTTTGAAATGACAGTGATATTTTGGTTTTGAAGTATAAACTATTTTGAAATGACCGCGGTGTTATAATAACGGTTGGTTGTTACAGAGATCGGGATCGGAAGTTGTCATACTGTCTGCCAACTCCGAAAACCACTTTAAAAACCGTATACGCAGTGGAGATTCCAGAATAAAGTAGGATGGTGGCAACGATCCTATATGTGGTATATATGTGGACCCGACTTCCGTGAGTTGGCATAAGGTGGCTAAAACAGAAGCAATCGAACGGTTAATGAGGTAGCTCCTCTGATCGAACACACTCCTTCGATACCATTCTATTACTTTGTGATTGATTGGGTGCACCTTTGATTTTTTGGGGAGTGTAGCTGGAGGTGGGCAGTAGCTGCGGTTATGTGTTACCACCGGTCCAGAAGTGCAATAGGTATATCTACCCTGGAATTGCCTAGTTGTGCCGTATCACCTACCCTAGCGTGCTTTACTACGAGTTTGATTTGTGTCGTACCTATGGAATATTTATGGTAGCCTCCCGATCTGGAGGTACGATTGTACTGTATAGACCATTGACCCTATTTATGTGTTAAGGTGGAAATTGTAAAGCCTTAAAGCTATTTTTAAGTAAATTTACTTTACTTTAGACATTATTATAATAGCGTATATTATTACATAGTAGATAGTTTAACGGATCCTTAGAGGATGGTTATCCCAAACATCCTTTGAGTTACTTGTATTTCAGTTGTTATTTCACTTGAGTTGGATTTACTGATATAAGAATGTTAATCCTGACTCGAGTGTTTTGTGCTTTGTTTCCGCTCGGGTCCTGAGTAGTTCAGCTTTTGAAACTCACCTGTGGAATTGGAGCTTCGCTTGGAAATCCGGCCATCTATCCAGCTTTCAGATATTTAGTTGATTCTAGTGATGTATTCTGATCTTGTATTTGACACTTCTGTTGTAACTTATTTGTCACAACTCGAAATCCAACGTTCAAAAATAGAGATTAAATACCTCACTTGTATTCAACTGCCGGAGATTCAAACGTTGAACTCCAGTTCGGATGGAGCTTATAACAACACTAGATGAAAATAAATAGCGGAAACAAAATGAATATTTGATGAACGTATTTTTCTGCATTTTAAACCGTTGGTCTCACATATTTATAATTCTTTAAGCGGTATTATACAGGTATTTTATTGTGGTTTGCAGATTATAGATTCCAAACTGCAACGTTGAAATTAATCGGTTGTGCCGTCCATTGGTTCAAATGACACGTAGAAAAAGAGTGCAACATTTTGAGTACCGAATAATTCGAAGAGAAAGCACATATCGTTCATGAAGAAACACATCTCACGTCACCAACATATGTACTATTCATGCAAGACATCAAATGCAAATATTGAAAGTACACTTTCAATGTTTAGCCTAAAAATCTCTCAAAGTAAGGCCACTTGTTAATAAAATAACAAAGCAAAGACCAATTCAAAGTGAGGTGGCCTTATTATTCTCCAAATATCAAGCACATGGACCTAAATAGTAGGGTTATTTTTGGAGGCTAAAGTCTTTAAATAGCAAAGAGCAATGCAGATTGAAAATCAACCCCGACCCCATCACTCTTCTTCTAGTTTAGTTTTAATTTCAGCAGTGTTTTTATTTTCGAACAGAATACGTAGGATTGTTAATTAGTTTTAGCAATTTATTTATTCTTGTTCTTAGTTATTTTCTGCACTCTTTCCAGTTAGTTAATAAATTCAGTTCATTTTATTTCAGTTGTTTTCTCTATTATTTTCTTTTAAGCACTTTTATTTTCTGCTCTGATTTGTATAATTTTATATTTTAATTGCAATTTTGATTAGATTCGAAATCAATTTGGAGTTTATTATTGTTTTTATTTCCTGTTCAAGATCCACCATCGAATTTGTTTAACACACCTAAGATTTAAATATAGATTTCAAATATTTTAAAACACAATTCCTAGTGTTCGACTTGCATACTACATGCCTGTGTGCTTGTAGAATTAATTAAAATGTGTGCTTTTCTATCCAATAGAATAGTCACAACAAGTTTTTGGCACTGTTGCGGAGAATTGCTATTTTGAAAATTTCGATTTTTCATTTTTTTAAGTCTATTAGTGTTAATTTAATTTTTTTGCACTAGTTTTAAAAAAAAAATCATTTCATTCACTGCATTGTTTTCACCTGACCGTCCTAATGTTGCATGCCTTATACATTAGTTTATCTTTCATGCTTGCATTAATTTGGTTACCTGCATTAATTTATTTTTTTCTCATATTTGCATACCTCATTCTCATATTCATGTAATATCCAGTAGCTTGCATATATTAATTTACTCACATAACATAGCAGTGTCATAGGAGTTTCATCTTTCATTTAGTGCACTGTTTCACGTTTAGTAATTACGGTTACTTTATCTATTTATTTTTTTATTGTTTTATAAATAAAAAAGAGTTAGTTTACTTCGTTTGTTCCTTGCATTTACGTTTCTGTTCCAGTCACGTTTACATTCTCATTAATATTTAGTTTCGCATTCTCATTTTTTTTACTACATCCAATTTTCGCTTTCTTCCATTTTCCATTCAAACACATTCGTTCTGTTTTACTTTATGTTATTTCGCTTGTTTTAATTTTCTGCATGTGACCGTTTTCATATTATTTTTTTAGCAGCTCAGTTTTGTGCCTTTCACAAGCTGCCACATTTATATGCTTATGTGAATGTTTTAATTTTGCGTTCATTGCATTCACGTTAGCTGTTCTTTTTTATTTTTGGTTTTCGTATTTGATTCACATAACAGCTGCATGAAGAAAATTTCAACTTAGATAGAAAATGTTACTTTCAACACAGGTAGCTTAAATAAGTAAATTTAATCCATTCAACAACAGGGGTCTGGGGATCGAGCAATTACAAATAGTGGAGTTTGAATCACTAGCACTGCTCTGTTGCACTGGACGGACTGCCATACCCCTTTGTAAGTAATTTTCTACTCTATACGTGCCCAAATGAAAACTATTTAAATTTACTTTTAGCTATTACACCTTGATATGTTTATGCGCGTTTGGGCAACAAATAGTTTTAACCATTTAGAAAGCCAAAATATCTCATTAAACAAATCAAGGAAATTTCAACTCAAACAAATATGAGCAATCACGGTTCACATCACAGTTCACATTATAGTTCACCAAAATCGTCACCTAAATCACATGTTGGAAATAATGAATTTCATGAGAACCGGCATTATCCTTTAGAGACCGATGCAATCCAACTAGGACTCTTCAACCTTCAATTATTTCATTTCCATCTGCCGAAGGAAATAATTTTGAGCTAAAACATTCTTTTATCCAAGGGGTATCAAAATTCACTGGGTCTTTGTTATCCCGCTTTTTGGCAAAGCCGTGATACCAAAAGATTGGTCGAAAACGGGAAACAGTTCATCTCAGAGATTGGATATACTTCACTTAGCTATGGATATCGATGAATTTTGCCCGAGTCCGGATCAGGCCACAATTGATAGGACACGACAAGAAAGATTGTAGGAGCCATCATTTCAAGTTTCAAGTCAATCCGAGTTCGTATGCTCAAGATATGATGGATTCGGTGTGAAGAGAAATAGTCATTGTCTGGTTCGAAACCATGAAGTTCGAACCCATCCTTTTCGAACCCATCCTGTTCGAAACCATCCACGCCCTCTCCTTCGAACCCACCTAGTTCGAACCCATCCACGTCCTTGCCTTCGAAGCCATGGAGTTCGAACCCAAGCCACGTTCGAACCCATCGGCTAGTACCTGCCTCGACTCCATCGCTTTCGACTCCATCGCCTTCGAATCCACCACAGTGGCGTACCTTCGAATCCATGACTTCACTCAGCCTCGCATCCTCACTTCGAACCCATCGAGTGACCCAGTTCGAACCGATCAAGTTCGAACCCATAAGGATTCCTAGATTCGAATCAGTCACGTTCGAAACCAGGAATACTTCCTATTTCGAATCCACCGAGTCAATCGGTTTGGATGACGTGTTCGCCGTAGTTCACGAAGTCAAAGCGGTCCATTCGGAGATAAGTTAGGATCGATTCGAGGAATGCGCGCCACGTCACTGCAAGCCCACGTGCACTGATGGATTCGAAATCATGGGTTCGAACTCATGGGTTCGAACGACACAGCCAACCGAAAATGCTAATTTCGAACCGAGCATATCTCCTTAACCACACATCCAAACGCAACCAAATTTTCATAGTAGTTTCCATATGAGGTAAAGATTGTTCCTGCCAAGTTTCAGCTCGATTGGACCATTTCTAGATGGGTTCGAAATCACTTCGAACCGATGTCAGATCGAGACGAAACTTGGTGGGGTCGGTCGCGTGGGCCCACTCACGTGCCAGAAGGAGTCTCACGAAGTTTCAGCAAGGTCTGGGCCTCCAACGCCTATAAATAGCACCCTGAAGCCTTCAGAAAGGGGGATCTTCGGGGGAACTTCTGCCATTGAACGCCAAGACTCTGCCGGATTCAAGTTTAACTATCAGAATAGTTGTTGTATTCAGATTTCAGAGCAATGGTCAGCTGTAATCCATTGTAATCGATTGAATCGAGCAAAGCAATAAAGAGAAACCCTTCAAAGTGGACGTAGGCACGAACGCCGAACCACTATAAATCCTGTGTTTGTGATTGTTGCTTGTGAATTACTGTGATTTGTTATCTAGAGCTGAATTCTATATTGATTGTTGCTGAGTTCTGTGTTGATTATTATCAAGTTGAGTACGTAAACGGGTGCTTTCGTGATATTGGGTGTTTGTGACCAATTTTGGCGCAAACAGTCTTAAAATGCATATGAATTTCTTAGTGAATTTGAGTTATATGCTTCTACAACGAAAATGCAACAACTTTCTAATGAATCCATCAAGCTAAGGCTTATTCCATTTGCACTTCTAGAAGGTGAAAAAAATGGCTCAATTCTCTACCTAAAAAATTCAATTAAAAGTTGGGACGATTTCGTTACTATATTTTTGAAAAAGTTTTTTCCTTTCCGCAAAACTCTTAAAATTCGAACTGAAATCAACTAATTCTCTCAGAATGAAGGAGAAACATTTTTAAAATATTTTGAAAGGTTCAATCAATTGTTATATAGTTGCTCATATCATGCAATCCCTATACATGTTTTGCGCCAAATCATTTATGAAGGGCTTAACTATCAAACAAGATCCCAACTCGAATCAATGTGCGGAGGAGAATTCATGGAAAATACAGATGAGGAAGCTTGGGAATTTTAGAAGAGTATTCGGAAAAGGATATGCAATGGAAAACAATTTGTGTTCCATTTCGTACTCCAAATAGAGGAGTACATGCCATTGACCCATCACATCTTCCTATAGATGCCCAAACTCCTCAAGAAGGAGGACTGCCCCATTACTACACACAAGACCAAATCAATGCTCTAGCTCAAAATAGTCCTTATTCATCCACATACAATCCTAACTAGAAGCACCACCCCATTTTTTCATGGTCAAATCCTAACAATGTGGCTAATGCATCACATATGTATCCGATAATACCAAATCCGAATTATCAAGCCTTAACCTCTAATACTCAAAATTCTTAACCAACTCCTCAAACAAAACCTTCAAATCAACCATACAGGCATCCTAATTTCAATCCATCAATCCAACCTTCTCAGCCTTCACAAGAAATTCCTCGATTGGAAAAACAACTCACTAAACAAAAATGAGTAAATCACTAACCAAGATGCAAGGATATAGAAAATCACCAAACAAAATGAATAAATGTTGATAATAATGAAGGATCTCATGAAACTCAATGAGAAAAATAAATTGCCTAGTCAAACCGAAGTGAATCCAAAGTATAACTCTCGAGGAGTAAATCTTTGTGAGGATGAAAATGTAAATCCAGTTGATGCTGTCACCATATTAAGGTCAAGAAAGAAAGTGGATAACCATGTCAGCAACCCTGACGTCCTTCTTAAGTCTTCCTCTGTTCAAAATTCTGATACTCAGTCCACACCCATTGTTTTCAATCCAAACGACTCTAATTCTTCATCCAAGGTTAGCAATCCCGACCACTCTTCACCTTCTGATGTTGGCAACCCCAACATTCCAGCTCCCTTATTTTTACCCTCTAATATCACACCTTCATCATCGAATTAAAAAACTATCGAACGAATCTATAAACCGATAGCTCCATGTCCTCATAGACTCAACAAAAAGAAGAAGCCCGCTAATTTTGACCAAATTCTTGAAATCTTCAAACAAGTTTGAATTAATATTCCACTTCTTGATACCATCGAGCAAATACCTCAATATGCCAAATGTTTGAAAGAGATATGCACTCAAAAATGTGCCATTAACGTTCCTAAAACTGCATTTCTAACCACAAACATGAGTTCTATTCTTTCAAATCCCTCCCTGATCAAGAATAAGGATCTCGGTTGTCCTACAATCGGCTGTAAAATCGGTAACACTCACATTAGTCATTCCTTACTCGACCTTGAAGCAAGTGTGAATCTTTTTCCTTATACTGTGTACTGTCAACATGGACTAGGGAATTAAAACCTACAAACATCACAATTCAACTAGCTGATCGATCTATCAAAAAACCATTAGGCATAGTTGAAGATGTTTTGATACAAATCGAGCAATTCTATTTCCCAGTCGATTTCATAGTCCTAGAGACCGCACCTATCTCGAATCCTAACGGTCAGATTCCCTTGATATTAAGTCGTCCATTTTTAGCAACATCAAATGCTATCATAAATTGTAGAAGCTGTCAACTCCGACTTTCCTTTGGGCATCTAACCATTGAACTAAATATATTCAATCTTAACAGACAACCAAGGGATCTTGAAACAGAAGAAGCGGACATGATCCAAACAATTGTAGAAAATGATTTTAGCGATACTATGGAGTCTCTTAACATGAGCCTAGATCATTTTAATTCCAATTTAAATGAAGATGAACACATTCATGAATTAAATGATATGCTCTGCTCTTCTGATAATTTGCTAGAATTCAATCAGTTGATGTCTACTGAAGCCTCAAAAGAAGTACACCCTAAATTAGACCTCAAACCTCTTCCAAACGATCTTAAGTACTTAGATTCTTCGGAAACTTTCCCTGTAATCTTGGCCTCTGATCTCATTAAGTACCAAGAAGAACAACTTTTGAAATTTTTAAGAGAAAATAAAGAGGCAATAGTATGGGTAATCACGGACATTAAGGGAATTAGTCCACCAATCATTAAACATCGAATACATTTAGTCCACGAGGCTAAACCCACTCGCGAAGCTCAAAGGCGATTAAACCCTAATATGAGAGAAGTGGTAAAGGAAGAAATTATCAAATGTTTAAACAATAACATTTTCTACCCTATCTCTGATAGTACTTGGGTAAGTCCGGTACAAGTTGTGCCCAAGAAGTCTGGAATCACTATGACCAAAAATGAGAATAACGAACTTGTTCTGACAAAAGTCAAAACAAAATGGCGCGTTTTCATCGACTATCAAAAACTCAATGCAGCAATAAGAAAGGAACATTTCCCCTCTCTTTCATTGATCAAATGCTCGAACGCTTGGCCGGTCATGAATACTATTATTTTCTTGATGGTTACTCCGACTATAATCAAATTCCCATTGCGCTAGAGGACCGACACAAAACAATGTCCCATTGGAACTTTCACTTATCGTCGCATGCCCTTCGGTCTTTGTAATGCTCCCGCTACCTTTCAGAGATGTATGATGAGTATATTTTACGATATGGTGGAGGATTTCATAGAAATATTCATGGACGATTTTTCAATCTATAGGTCATCTTTTGATCAATGCCTCCTTCGTTTAGAACGTGTCTTAAAGCGATGTAAGGAGAAATCTCTTATTCTTAATTGGAAAAATGTCATTTTATGGTTAAGCAAGGAATAGTCTTAGGTCATGTTTTCTCTAAAAATGGCCTACAAGTTGACAAATCTAATGTTGATCTTATTGTTGACCTTCCTCCTCCAAGGTCCGTAAAGGACATTCGCCCATTTCTCGGCCATGCAGGATTTTATAGGAGGTTCAATAAAGGTTTTTCAAAAATTTCAAAACCTCTTTCGAATCTTCTGGCTAAAGACATTACATTTGAATTTTCCAACGAATGTAAAACATCTTCTGAAACCCTTAAATCGATCTTGACCACTGCACCTATCATCCAACCTCCAAATTGGACTTTGCCTTTCGAATTAATGTGTGATGCTTCTGATTATGATGTTGGAGCCATCTTAGGTCAACGAATCGATAAACTTCATGGAGTCGTCTATTATGCTCTCAAAACTCTTAACGAAGCTCAATTGAATTACTCAACCACAGAAAAAGATTTTTTAGAAGTTATATTTGCCCTCGATAAGTTTAGATCATATCTCGTAGGTTCTAAGGTCATAGTTTACACCGATCATGCCACCTTGCGGCATTTACTCACGAAAATGGATGCCAAACCCCGCATAATCCATTGAATTCATCTTCTTCAAGAGTTTGACCTTGAAATACGGGATAAAGAGGGTTCTGAAAAAGCTGATCATCTTTCTCGTATTGTTCATGAAAACTTCGATAACTCTCAAATCAACGATCATTTTCCCGATGAACGAATTCTTTCCCTCTCCAGTGCACCATGGTACACAGACATCGTAAATTATCTTGTCACAAATGAAACACCTTCCCATTGGTCAAAACAAGACAAACAAAAATTTCTCTCCAATGTTCGAAACTTTTACTACGACGATCCTTATCTATTCAAATATTGCACCGATCAAATCATATGTAGATGTGTCCCCAAACATGTAGCATCCTCTCTTTTTCACATAATCAAGCATTTGGAGGACATTTTGGAGCAAAGAAAACTGTTGCCAAGGTGTTACAGTGCGGTTTTTATTGTTCTTCGCTTTTTCATGATGCCCATGAATTTTGCTTCAAATGCGCTAGATGTCAACAAACAGGTCGTATTTCCAAGCGTAACATGATGCCCCTAAACCCAATCCTTTTCATCGAAATTTTTGATGTTTGGGGCATCAATTTCATGGGTTCTTTTCCTAATTCTTTTGGAAATCTCTACATCCTACTTGCAATAGATTACGTGTCTAAATGGGTTGGGGCCATTCCCACCAGAACGAATGACAATAAAGTTGTTGTCAAATTTTTGAAAGAAAATATATTTTCTTGTTTTGGCGCACCTCGAGCCATTATAAGTGATAACGGTTCTCATTTTTGTAATCGTGCTTTTGAATCTCTTCTTTAGAAATACTCTATCACTCATAAACTATCTACTCCATATTATGCACAGACTAACGGTCAAGTCGAGATTTCAAATCGACAAATTAAATAAATTCTTGAAAAGACAGTTAACTCCAATAGAAAAGATTGGTTATCTAAATTAATAGACGCCCTTTGGGCATTTCGCACAGCTTATAAAATCAACCTAGGATTGTCACAATACCGATTAGTCTTTGGAAAAGCATGCCATTTACGCATTGAGCTTGAGCACCGTGCACTTTGCACAATCAAATATCTTAATTTTGACATAGAAAAAGCCGAATCGCATCATAAATTACAATTGTTAGAATTAGAAGAACTAAGAAATGAAGCGTATGAAAATGCAAAGATTTATAACGAGAAAACTAAATTTTATCAAGATAAATCCATACTTTGTAAGACATTCGAAGTAGGTCAGAAAGTTCTCTTATATAATTCCAGACTTCATTTATTTTCGGAAAAATTGAGATCTTGATGGACAGGTCCATATATTATGAAAACAGTATACTCTTATGGTGCAGTTGAAATTGAAAATCCTAGGGACAGTTCCATTTCAAAGGTCAATGGACAACACGTGAAGCCATTTCTAGAGTTTGAACAACACGAGGATGACGATTTCGTGGATCTCCACAAACCTAGCTATTCTGCATAAGCCACTCGCTATCTTGTACATATCAGGTTGTATATTTTTTATTTTTCTTTTCTATTTTGCATTTGCATTCCATTACACAGTTGGGACACTACTCATTCCAATGTGGGAGGGACGCATATCTTATTCTGTTTGTTCATATTTCATAGCGTGGAATCAGTTTAAAAAAAAAATCATCTCATTGTTTGTTTTCAAATTTCTTTTCAATTTTTTTCTCGTTCCCCATTATTTTTAGGACTTTGATTTATTTTTAATTAGTCAAGACGAAGTAAGTAAACAGTTGAAGTCAATTGATGAAATTTTTTGTGAATCACTAATTTCAAATGTAAAATATAATGAAAAGTTGAATTACAAGCGGTAATAGTGAGGTTAGTATATATGGGGATTCGTAGGTGATGGTTATGAAATCCTTTTTAAACTGTAGTCTGTTTAAAAAAAGTGGTAGATTTAAAGTACATGCGTTGACATTTCAAGTCATTGAAATTAAGTTGCGCTAAGTTGATTTGCATAACTCTTTTTAGTTAATTTCAAATAATAATAATAATAATAATAATAATAATAATAATAATAAGAAACACCTAGAGAGTATGCACACTTATAAAAGTGTGTGCACTCGCCACGCTCTGTACTCTTCTCACGTAAGCCCGCAAGGCACTGCGTGAATGGTATATCTGGCCTTAGAATTCCGAGTTAGTTGTATAAAGAAATTAAATAAATAATCACCTAAGGATTACCGACCTTTTTTGACATAGTCAGCGTCGGTTTGCACAATTTGCCAAGCTCTGTCCTAACTCTCACGCAAGCCCGCGAGGCATTACATTGGTGGTATACCTTGGTCCAAAAGTTAGGTGTATGAAAAAATTAGTAAAGAGAGACTAAGCTTTGAAACCCAAACACTTCTTGACTTTATTGGTTTGGCTTGTTGTACAAATGGAAATGAAAAATACCATTTAAAAAAAAACCGTGATTAATAGTGAAGAATTTATTTCATGGCTGCATTACGTTATCGACCGAAACAACTGGCCAAACTAGAATCTAATGTATGAAAACTTGAGTTATATTGAAATTTGTGTTTAATGAGGAACCAAAAATTTCTAAAAGTTGACTAAAACTAATATACATTATTTTGTTGCAATTAATCTAAAGTAAATCGAGTCTTCATTTGTTAAAAATTTTGCGTTCATGTAGTACATTAGAATCATCACATAATGTATTTGGGTTTTGTGGGTAGTATCCGTTGAAACCCCTCACGATACACCAGTCGTCCTACTAGGGACACCTAGAGGTTTAACGGTTTGTTTCATACGCTCAATGCAATCATGTTTCCTACGAAAAATGATTTAGTTAGTTTTTATTTTCTAACTTATTCGAGGAGGAATAAAGTTCTAGTGTGGGGGTATTTGATGAACATATTTTTCTGTATTTTAAACCATTGGTTTCATTTATTTTTATTTTTTAAGCGGTATTATATGGGTATTTTATTGTGGTTTTGCAGATTATAGATTCTGAAGTGCAACGTTGAAATTAATCGGTTGTGTTGTCCATTGGTTCAAATGACACGCAGAAAAAGAGTGCAACATTTTGAGTACCGCATATTTCGAAGAGAAAGCACATATCGTTCATGAATAAATACATCTCATGCCACCTACATGTATACTATTCATGCAAGACATCAAATGCAAATACTGAAAGTACACTTTCAAAGTTTAGCCTGAAAATCTCTCAAAGCAAGGCCACTTGTTAATCAAATAACAAAGCAAAGACCAATTCAAAGTGAGGTGGCCTCATCATTCTTCAAATATCAAGCACATGGACCTAAATAGTAGGGTTATTTTTGGAGGATGAAGTCTTTAATTAGCAAAGAGAAATGCAGATTGAAAATCATCTCCGACCCCATCACTTTTCTTCTAGTTTAGTTTTAATTTCAACAGTGTTTTTATTTTCGAACAGAATACGTAGGATTGTTAATTAGATTTAGCAATTTATTTATTCTTTTTCTTAGTTATTTTCTGCACTCTTTCCAGTTAGTTAATAAATTCAGTTCATTTTATTTCAGTTGTTTGCTCTATTATTTTCTTTTAAGCACTTTTATTTTCTGCTCTGATTTCTACAATTTTATATTTTAATTGCAATTTTGATTAGACTCGAAATCAATTTGGAGTAAATTACTGTTTTTATTTCCTGTTCAAGATCCACCATCGAATTTGTTTAACAGGTCTAAGATTTAAATATGGATTTCAAATATTTTAAAACACAATTCCCTGTGTTCTACCTGCATACTACACACCTGTGCGCTTGCAGAATTAATTAAAATTCGTGCTTTTCTAATCAATAGAATAGTCGCAACAATATCATTGATCACAATACAAATACAACTTTGATACAATATCCATTACGACATTTATCACCAACATCAGAGCGCTACATATATGATGCAACAACAAAATGGTAATATCGTAGCAGAACAACAGAGTTATCACAACTTCAAGAGAGTCTTAAAAGAAAGAGAGCGAGAATCCCAACTAAGCACATTCAAAACTAAACTTCAAAAGCTTCCAAGACTTCAAACCAAAAGCTTTCCAAAATCCGATAACTTCCAAAAGACTTCTAATTCCAAGCTAGCTCCAAAACATGGATAACCTGCTTCTAGGCTGCCCGTATGGAAATTATGGGCACCCATAGTTTAGGAAGGGAACGATAAACTCTGGGTTAGTCATGGGACTGGTGTGAGTAAACAAAATAGTTGTTTGTACAAAAATAGTTTATAAAAGAAATCCGATATGCTTTTGGAAAACGAAACTACTATAAGATCTCCTGCCACACACACAATGCAATCACAGAATTGGAGGAGATTTCTTCTTATGATAGTCGAACATGCTTGATACGAGAAAAATATTTGATATTATTATCAGTGCATACTGTAGAAAATATTTTGAAAGTATAATATTAATCTTAGCCAGCATAGACATTTCATACCATGCCTAGTATAGCTACCATCTAAACAGTGGTGACTACCATAAGTAAATGGCAGGTTATACAACTAAAACCATAAAGGGCTCGTATTGAATGATTGGATTTCCAATAATGGTTAGGCAAAGGAACTTCCTACACCGAATGGGTATGCCTCTAGAGGGATGACCTCGAGAACCTAATCGGATCTCTGCCAACACAAAGCCGGGTTACTTCTGTAACTAGGTAACTACTGACACAAGTATGCCATCTCTCGGTCGTTACCGACCTTTATCCAAGGTGCCTCTCAACCAACAACCACAAAGCAATAAGTTTGCAGCAACCACATAAGTTAAGTATCTAGGCTCCATACCATGATACCACTTCTTATCTAGAAGAAAATGGACATACCCTCAGGGGGTGCTACCCTAAAATAACCTTACTGCAACGATTCCTGTTTCGAACAAACCGGGTTGTAAGGTTCGATGAAGTCTCGTCCACAAAGATACGCTTTTCAAAAAAGCCATGCTTCGATCAACAAATGATCAACAGCACTCAGCATGCCACAATACCAAATTGGGAGTATATCACTGATAACCATCAACTACATAACCTCTAAGCTCGTATGTCTCAGAGAAGGGTGTTAAGCTAAGAGAATAAATTCTCCGCCACCAACAGAAATGTATTTGAAAAAGATCAACTTTATATCTTAAAGTGTAATGTCAGACATACAACCATACAATTCTATTCCAGGTTCGAACAAAACCGAAGGCACTTCCAAAGAAGCCCTTGCAATCCGGGCATCCACAATCCCGATTGGACTCCCCATCGCATATGGAGATCTCTATGCCGGAGCAACTCAATGCAGAGTCATTTGATAGGTTATCCTATCGTTCTCGAAGACACCCGGTTTTCACCACCATCTTCAAATGCTATCCATTTCATCGTATCACTATTCGAAATGGGTTATATGACACAAAGTCCTTTCCTGGCTAAACCGAATAGTGAGCACTTAGTTCAAAAACACGTGGATATATCATTCACAAAGATTTGTCATAAATATTCGATGTGGGTTTCGGATAACGAATCCGGAATCCGACTCCCTGTCGCATCAAAATTCAAATGCCGTTTTACGAGCCAAGGGGTTTTCTTACATTCACACAGTAATATATTCATCACAGATATCATAACTCAACACAAAGCAATTCATATCACATAGTATCACAATCATGTATTAGGGATATCAATCAATACAAAGCATTTGATAATAATCAATTATCTACAATTAAGATGAATTAATTGTGCAATTATAACTAATTAACCACATAATTATTTTCATTAATTAACTTTAATTAACGATTTATTATTCTTAATTATTAATCAATTAGTCCTTAATTACTAATTAATTATTCTTAATTAAAAATTAATTAACCTTAATCATCATTTAATTAGCTTTTAATTATTAATTAATTATTCTCAATTATTGCTTAATTATTAATTAATTGATGTTAATTACTTTTATGAATTAAGTATTTATTAATTAATTACCTTAATCAATTAATCCTTAATTATAAATTAATTAACCTTTATTTAATAATTAATTAACCTTTAATAAATCATTCCTGAATTATTTAGTAATTATAAATCATTAGTTAATTAATTAATTATCATTAACCATATTAATTAATTTAACTTTTAAGTTAACGAATTAAAACATATTTGATTAATTCCTTAATTACTTAATTAAGTTTTTATTTAAAAATAAACTCTTTTAAAAATATAAGTTTAAAACATCTTAAACTTAATTAATTTAAAATATTTTATTTTAAAAACCTTTAATTACATGTTTCAACTTAACAACAATCATCAATTTAAAAGAATAGATTTAGACATTAAGTTAACTTAGATTGTTAAAGTTTTTAAAACTGAAAATTAAAAACCTGAGTTCAGCTTCGAATGTTACCCGAGACCATTTCATGTTTGCTTCGAGTTTTTCCAAAATTAACCTGTATACTTTTATTTTTCAAACTTAAATTTTGTTTAAGTATTTACCTGGCGCACACATGAATTCACTCGAGCTAAGACTCGAGCCAGCACACGTACCTCCCGAAGTCCACTTCGAGACATCCACCCCTACTTCCTCAAAATACCTGATACACATCAGGCCTCGTGCACATGCACAGATGGAATGGCCACCTCCGGTCAAAGTTCCGTCTGTCAACAGGTCAGTGACAACCTTTCCAAAACACCAAACCACCCAGAAGTCAGGAACCATGATGAATTCGCAACCGAGTAGCCTGACCCAACCTGGAACACAAGTTCGACCAACCAATCCTCCTCGGGTCGAGACACATACCACCAAAGTGCATGCACCCTCGTCCAGAGCTCCTCCTATCAATCATGCACTGCCACAAATTGTCCTGGTCTAGTTCGTTGCAATGTTGACGTTGCAATTGGTCAATTTCCAACCAATACCAAACTGCAAGCTTAAACCCTAGATGAACCACATTTGGCCACCACGATGATAGGAAAAATTTTCGAGCATTTTTCTCAACCTCCCCGACCATCATACAAGATTCAACTTCCATCACGACATCCCTCATGCCGATGATCACAAGAATTCGCTAAAAATCCCAATATCGTTCAACTTCAAGTTTCTCGATCGGATGTTCATTAAAAATCTCGATTTTTCTTTCAAAAATCATTATCTTCGATAACATTTCAGATAGTGTACCTGATTCTAGGATTTATGATGTTTAAATTTTACATAATTTGAATTGTGCTTGTATTTTCCAATTTCTAGAAACACTTTAATTTATTTTTGCTTAAACCTATTTTTAAAACTTAAATCATGTTTAAATAAGCAACTTCCGTTTAAATTCTAAAGTCTAATAATGATCAAGAAAGAAGAAATTGAATTTTGAACAGGTTTGAATTCCTGTAAACCTGGAACAGAGGGTTCATGCCTGTATCTGACATGCACAATAATCTTAACACACACATATACACTTCTTTGTATGCATGTAAGAACTTAACAATTTTATTTGCAAAACATGATTCAAACTACAGGTTGAATATAGATTTAAAAAGTTTACTCACCTAGAGTTTTCTTGAAAACAGAGAACTTTTTAAATCCTGGAAAAATGTATTTGCTTTTGAAAATTTGAAGTGATTGTCTGAAAGCTAGATTCTTGACTTTGTTTTGAATTTTAGAATGTTTGCTTCAAGTTTTTCTGAAGATTACCTTTACTTTGTTAAATCTTTCTGGTTTGAAACTTGCTTTTGATTTCTTTCGAGTTTCTTTCCTCTGATTTCTTTGATTCTCATATTTTAATTGTTTTACAGGTTTCTATTTTTCTTTGATTTGGTTTGAGTTTTGATTTTTTCTCAGGCTTTAGATTTTTGGAACTGAAGAATAAAAGAACGGAGAGAGGAAATGAAATAGCTTATATAATCTTGTTTTCTTATTTTAATTAATTTTTCTTAAAATAAATTCAATAAAATGACACTTGTTAATAAATTGGTAAGATTATTACACTTGTAAAACAACTTGTTACATGAATCACACTTATTCATATTTGTGTTAAAATTTAACACTTGTATTATGCATGCGTTAAGTATTATATATATATTTTTAAATTGTATTTTTCTATTTTATAAATACATTTCTCTTTTATTTAAATATATACAATTAAAAAAAATGTTTTGAAATTAATTATACATTAAATAAATTATCTATTTATATAATTTAAAAATCCAAATTATTTTATTAAGATATTTATTTCAATTTTAAATTCAAGTTCAAATTTGAATTTGAATTATAATCCATTTATATATGTATAAATCAATACTAATTCTATTTATCTTAAAAAATTTCAAATCAAATTCAAATTAAATTCCATAAATTCCAATAAATTACTAATTTTAAATTGATAAAATTTGGGTATGTTACAGATTCCCCCCTTAAGAAAATTTCGTCCTAGAAATTTGAGAGAGAGAGAGAGAGCCAAACAAAGAACATATGAATATATAAAAGATAGAGAAATGGCTTTACCAATCAAACTGGAATATCCACTCTGCAATTGGGATAGGACTTCTACATGCTATCCTCTATTTCCCAAGTACAGTCCTTTGGATCGCCACTCCGTTGCACTTTAACCAATTTTGCAATTTTATTCATCAGCTGCTTTTCATCACGATCAATTATCTTCAAAGGATCTCTCTTTACTGCCAGATTTGGTGTGATCTACAAATCCTGCTGAGCAGCCTCCTCAATGATACTGTTATCCCGCCTTTTGGCAATGCCGAGATATCAAGGAACTGGTTCGTTATGGATATCAATGAATTTTATTCAAGTCCGGATAAAGCTAAAACCAGCAAGATATTACGAACTAAGCCATGAAAGCCTGCATCCCGAATTTCCAAGTCATTCCGAGTTCATATGCTCAAGTTACAAGCGATGCAAGCCAAGAGACCCATCTGCTTCGTATCCACCATTTTGAATCAATCGGAGTCGCGACCCCTCATGTCACATCGATCGTCTTCGTATCCACCAGAGCGGTAGTGCTTTCGTACCCATCGAGGAACCCAAGGTCGTATCGATCTCCTTCGAGTCCGTCAACTTCGTATCAATCAGTCAGTGACCTCTTCGTGTTCATTAATGGTGGTGGAACACTATCTCATGTCCATGGAGTAGCTGTCCGGTTCGTATCCACCAAGCATCTAGAGTTTACCACTAGTTAGTTCGAATCCATCAAAGCAGTGTCACTTCGTATCCATCAGATGGTTACATGTTATACGTGAAGACCTCGGCTCGAATCCGTGAATAACTGCTTGTTCGTATCGATCAAGTCAAACAGACCAGAGATGACGCGTTAGTTATGGATGTGAACGCGGCGAAATATTTGGAGTGACTTGATCAAACCAGAGTGAAGAGTGGATCGACACGAAGAGCGTGCGCCACGTCAACTTACTCACGTGCGTTACCATCGAATCGAAGTGATCGATTCGAAGTCAGAGGATTCGAACCAAACAGCACTGAGCAGCCCAATTTCGTATCGACCATACCTCGGATCCGCTGATCCAAATGCCGCGAAATTTTAACAGGAGATTATGCACAAGACAAAGATTGCCTCCACCAAATTTCAGCTCCGATGGACACGTTCCTGATCGATACGAATTGATTTCATATTGATCACAGATCGAGTCGAAAGTTTCTGGAGTTGGTCGTATGGCCCCCTCACGTACCAGAGCGAGTCTCCCGAAGTTTGAGCGAAGTCTCAGCCTCCTATGCCTATAAATAGAGCCCCAGAGCCTACAGAAGAAGGATCTTTTGACTCTTAAGCGCCCAGACTTTGCCGGATCGAGATCTGCATCATTCTATTGCTGTTGAATTCGAATTTCCAGTTGTAACTTGTTGTTGTTTGTTGTACTCGCTTGTAATTATTGATAGAGAATCAATAAAGCTGCAAAAAAAACTTCATAGTGGACGTAGGCAACATGCCGAATTACTCTAAATTGCTTGTCTTTGCATTTACTTTCTTGTTAACTGGAGTTTTTGTTAGATAATTCCTCGTTTTACATTTATATTCTTCATTGTCATCTCTTCAAAAACTTCCGAAGAGTGTTGTGCCCAATTTTGGTACAAACACTTTGGTGCTTTCACTGAGAAAACCCAAATTTTCTCCTGCTCGTTGGATCTATCATCGATACCGGATTGCATAAATCTAAGAGAGAGATCCATATCTCAAGTCCAGATTCCTTCCATTCTATTCAGATTTGCAAAAATCTAGAGAAAGGAGTCCACCGTTCAAGATGGTAAGTACAAGAACCACCTCTAACGTTGGCGATCAAGAAGGACGGGATAGGTTGAATCCCACACAATTGCCACCAACCAATCAAAATGTAGCTGGAACCTCGGATTCATAAGGCCCGGTTATTAGGCAAGTGTTCCAGTTGCTGCTTCAAGAGCTAACGTAGAGCCATCAACAACTAACCGAACAGTTACGCGCGAATGCTGAGCTAACGAACCAGCTAAATCGCCAAAAGCGTAGAAGACATAGAAGAGACCAGGGTTCTCATTCCTCCACAGAAAGTTTTGCTTCCTCTGTATACAACTGCAAATCCGTCCGTCCTCGACCAGACGAAGGTTACGCGCAAGCTAAAGGACATCGGCCCACATTGACCATTGGGCAGTTAAGGGTTGGACCATCAACCAGCTTCCACACTGGGCCCTCTTCCAGGGAGGGACTGTGCCTCAATACACCACGGATAACCGTGCAACCGCTATTGCAGTTGACATAGGGGTTGACGCTGGAAGATGTCGAGCCAAGGAGGCGAGATGTGGACCGTCGACAGCGCCCGGTTCAACCTCGCAATGTGGAACCCGACCACACTTTGGCCCAACAAGCGCAGAACGTTGCAATGCCAGACCTTTCGACTATGATTAGACAGATGATCCGTGAAAGCCAGGGTCTTACCAACGACGACTGGGGAATCTCCGGAGTCCTACCCCTTTCACGGACAAGATTCTTTATGCCGAACCTCCTCGGCGATTCAAGATGCCGACATTACCGATGTATGAAGGAAATTCGGACCCCAATCAGCATATTTTGAAATATGAATGGTCAATGAGTGCGGCAAGGGCTGACGACGCAGTAAAGTGCCGTAGTTTTCCCATTTGTCTGGGGGGCATTGCAACAATGTGGTTTATAAGGTTACCACCACGATTTATCTCTTCGTTTAACCAGTTGGCTACAAAGTTTGTTGAGCAGTTTCATATGCATGTTGCTAGACCTAAAGATGTTAACACTCTATCCAGCATCACCCAGGCACCAGGTGAAACACTTAGATGCTATTTAGAAAGGTTTCATGCAACATGTGCAGAGATCAGTAATCCCAACGATAATACAATTCTAACGGCACTAACTAAGGGAATTGACCCTGATTCTGAGTTTGGGAATTGGTTAGCTGGGAAACCTCCCTTGTCGTTGTACCATTTCTACTCCAAAGCCGCTCAATTCTTAAGGCGTGAGGACACGAAACAGTCTAGGAAGCAGGATGACGTGAGACCCAGTAGTGAAGGGATTCAAAGTATTGTAGCAGTTAAACAGTCGGGTGAGAGTTCTGGGAAAGTACAGCTGAATATACAGAACAAGCAGTCTCAGCCGAGAAGCAATGATAATCAAAGTAAGAAACGGGATCAAAACCGTGGTCCGCGACGTAGGGCTCCAATGTTTGACAGCAATACACCGTTGAATATGTTGCTAGAAAACGTGTATTTGCAGACTTGCAATGCTATGCAGTATAAGAAGCCCGCTCCGAAGCCGTCGTCGGAGAGACGGATTCAAACGGGAAAATTCTTTAGATTCCATGAGAGTTATGGCCACAATACCAATGAGTGTAGACATTTACAACACCTTATTGAGAAGTTGATCAGGGAGAGGAAGTTAGATCAGTTCGTGCAGGCGCCACGATCTGGAGATGCGGGCCCGTCAACCCAAAATCGTGTGCAAAATCAAGAAAGACAGGAAGAACCCGCTCGTACGGGCGGGCGATTAGTTATAAATACAGTTAGTGGTGGTCCCCATCCAGCAGGCCGGAGCTGGAGGGATATGGATTCGTATGCCAGTTCTATCCGGCATGCGAACTTCGAGTGTTGCAGTAATTTTGATGAAGGGGCTCCGGCCAAACAACAGAAAACAATGAATGATGATATCGTGTTTAGAAACCGAGATGCTGATAGGGTCGAAGCCCCCACCATTGACCCACTGGTCATATCAGCCCAGGTTGGTCCTACTTGGATGAAGAGGATCCTGGTTGATAGTGGGAGTGCAGTAAATATTCTGTTCAAGAGAGCTTACGACTTGATGAAAATGGAAGCCAAGGACTTGAAACCTTGCCAATCTCGAATTCATGGCTTCGATGGAAGTGCCAATATACCCACTGGAGTAGTGGAGTTGCCAGTGGAGCTGGGAGTTGGGGAGTGCCAGAGAGTCCGGATGTTGCATTTTGTTGTGTTGGACATTCATTCCCCCTATAACGCATTTTTGGGCCGACCGACCCTCGCTGAATTCAGGGTAGCAATTGCCCCATGGTGTTTAACTTTGAAGTTCCTCACCGATCGTGGGATTGGAGTTATTCAAGGAGATCAGGCTGCTGGGAGAGCCTGTTATGTTGCAGAGCTGTGTGAGGCACAGCGATGAAAGAAAGGAAAGGCGTAGATGAATCTCTCTGCGTTCGCTTTACAAATAATTGACAATTGGTGACTGGACCTTGGCCCGGGCACCACAACCAATTCCAAAGGGATCTTGACCCTAGAAACAATGAGAACAAGGAGAAATTCATAGAGAATCAAGCTTCCTCGGCTGAACTGACGATTGATGTCCCAATTGATGGAAATGATGATGATGATGCTAGAATGTTAAAAATTGGGTCTCAGTTGAGCCATGAGACACAACAGGAATTGGTTGAATTTCTCTGGGCGAATCTCGACGTGTTCGCCTGGACACATTCTGGCATGTGTGGGATCTCGCCAGACATCGCGAGCCACACCTTTAATATCGACCCGAGGTGTATCCCGGTCAAACAGAAAAGGCGTGGTATGGATCCAGAGAGATCTGCCGCCCTTAAAGAAGAAGTCGATAAGCTCAAGTCAAACGGGTTTATTCGAGACGCTTTATACCCAAAGTGGGTGTCCAATCCTGTACTTTTATGAAATCCGAATGGGAAATGGAGGACATATGTTGATTATTCAGATCTAAATGAAGCTTGCCCAAAAGACAGATTTCCACTTCCCAGGATTGATCAGCTTGTAGATTCGACAGCTGGACACGAATTATTATCTTTCATGGACGCTTATCTCAGCTACAATCAAATACCCATGCATGTACCTGACTTAGAACATACCAGCTTCGTAACCGATCTGGGACTCCACTGCTATAAAGTCATGCCGTTTGGACTAAAGAACGCTGGAGCGACTTACCAGCGTCTAGTCAACTGGATGTTCGCCAATCAGATTGGGAAGACCATGGAAGTTTATGTAGACGACATGCTTGTGAAATCACGATTCTCCACTAATCACGTCAAAGATTTGGAGTCAATGTTTAACATCCTTCAGAAGTATGGAATGAAGCTCAATCCGCTAAAGTGTCACTTTGGAGTCGCATCCGGAAAATTCCTTGGGTTCATAGTCAACGCTCGAGGAATAGAACCCAATCCAGAAAAGATTTGGGCAATCAGGAACTTGCAAACTCCACGAACGACAAAGCAGGTTCAGAGTCTCAACGGGAAGATAGCGGCGTTGAGCAGGTTCATATCAAAGTCTACCGATAAATGCATCCCTTTCTTTGATCTGATCCGAAGAGGAAAACGAAACTTCAAGTGGACTACGGAGTGCAAAGGCACATTCCAAGCACTGGTTCAACATCTCTCCACACCGCCAATTTTATCGAAGCCTATCAACCATGAGCAGTTGTATCTTTACTTGGCGGTATCGGAAAACGCAATCAGTGCTGCCTTAGTCCGGGAGGAAGATCGAGTGCAAGAATCGGTCTACTACGTCAGCAAGCGGTTGACCGGAGCTGAGAGAAACTATCCAAAGCTGGAGAAATTGGCTTACTGCCTAGTCATTGCCTCAAGGAAGCTCCGTCCATATTTTCAGGCTCACCCTATCACTGCGTACACCGATCAGCCGTTACGACAGGTCCTCACGCGGCCTGAAACGTTTGGCAGGTTACTCAAGTGGAACATCGAACTGAGTCAGTTCGATGTCACCTATACCCCGAGAAGAGCCATTCACGGTCAAGTCTTAGCAGATTTTATTGCCGAATTCACTGTCCCAGAGGATTTACCCGAGGCCGATAAATCTCCAGAACACATCTGGAAGCTGCATACTGATGGCGCATCCAACGATCGGTGCTCAGGTGATGGGCTAGGGCTTAAAACCCCCGAGGGCCGATCCATATGTTATGCCCTGAAATTCGAGTTCCGTGCGACAAACAATGAAGCTGTGTATGAAGCTTTACTTGCTGGATTAAGGCTAGCCCACAATCTAAGAATTACTGCCGTGGAAATTTACTGCGACTCTCAGCTAGCCGTATGTCAAGTTTGGGGTGAATATCAGGCCAAGGATCGAAGACCAGTGGTCTATTTAGCTCGAGTCAAAGAAGTACTTGATCAATTCGATCACTATGCCATTTTCTGCATACCCTGTGAGCATAACCAGAAGGCTAACTCATTAACCAAGTTGGCAAGTACGGGTGAAGCACAGCACATGGGACTCGTTCCTGTTGAAATATTGTCTTCTCCTAGCATTCATCAAATGGAAACTAATTTTACATTTGAAATTGCTCCCCAAAAAGAGTCATGGATGACTCCCTATCGAAAATATATCGAGCACGGGGCACTGTCCAAGCATAGGAGTGAAAGGAGATGGATTCTTTGGAAGGCCTCACGGTTTACCATTCAGGATGGAATCATGTATAGAAGAGGATATTCCGTTCCCCTCCTCCGACGCATCGCCCACGACGAAATCAAAAGGGTGTTATGTGATGCACATGTGGGAGAATGTGGTGATCACACTGGAGGGCAAGCCCTCGCCAAGAAAGTACTTAGATATGGATATTTCTGGCCAATTGTGAACCGTGATGCATCAGATTACGCAAGAAAATGTGATAAATGCCAAATACATGATCGAATTCCTTGGGCCCCACCTACTGAGATAACCCAAATGGTCAGTCCTTGGCAGTTTGCAATATGGGGCATTGATATCACCGGTACTCTACCACTTGCCAAAGGAGGAGCAAAATATGCCATCGTCGCAGTCGGTTACTTTACTAAATGGGCTGAAGCTGAACCACTTGCGACAATTACAACAAAAAAAGTAATCAACTTTGTAGTTCGCAATATCATCTGCCGGTTTGGTCTCCCGCATACCATTATCACTGATAATGGAGTCCAATTCGACGGTGTTGAATTCAAAAATTTCTGCCAATGGTTCCACATCCATAAGAAATTCTCGGTAGTTGCACACCCTCAAGCGAATGGCCAAGTCGAAGCCGTTAATAAAGTTATCAAATCTATTCTGAAAAATCGACTGCAAAATGCTGGGGGCAAGTGGGTTGATGAACTACCTATGGCTTTATGGGCTTACCAAACGACCAATAAGTCCGTGACCGGACACACTCCCTTCTCTCTATCCTACGGTTCAGAAGCTGTTATCCCGGTCGAAATGGAAGTACCTTCTCATCGGTTAACTTACTATGATTCGTAAACTGTTGTGACTTTTCTATTGATTAGAAAAGCACAAATTTTAATAAATTCTGCAAGCGCACAGGCGTGTAGTATGCAGGTCGAACACAGGGAATTGTATTTTAAAACAATTAAAATCCATAGTTAAATCTTAGGCGTGTTAAACGAATTCGACGGTGAATTTTGAACAGAAAATAAAAACAATAATATACTCCGAATCGTTTTCGAAATAATAGAAATTGCAACCAAAATATAGAATTGTAAAAAAAATCAGAACAGAAATTGAAATTGCGGAAAAGAAGATAACGGAGCAAACAACTGAAATAATTATTAACTAACTGAAAAGAGTGCAGAAAATAACTAAGAACAAGAATAAATAAATTGCTAAATCTAATCAACAATCCTACGTATTCTGTTCGAAAATAAAAACAGTGCTGAATTTAAATCTAAACTTGAAGAAAAGTGATGAGGTAAGAGATGATTTCAAGGTGTTGTATAATGCTGTATATATAGGCTTTCAACCCCTAAAATCAGTCCATCTTTTTAGCAATAGGACCGGTTCTATTCTTAGTATTTGCCAAGATAATTGTACTGACTGGGTCCATTCCTTGAATTGGTGAAGAGTCAAGTTGCCACGTCATTGCTTGAAATACTTTTATATGTGAATTGGTCCAAATTCATACGTAAGCTACTTTTGAATGTGTCCCATTTTGCTTGATATCATGGCTATGTATTATGCTACTTTTTAGGAGGAACTGGTCCTTTGCTTGAATTGGTGAAAGAGAACATATATACGTCCACATCATTGCTTGAATTGGTCCATATTGCTTTGATTTATTTCAATGCTTAAAATGTTGTACTCTTTGCTGCGTGATTTTTGAACCAATGGACGGCATAACCGATTAATTTCAACGTTGCACTTTGGAATCAATAATCTGCAAAACCACAACAAAATACCCGTATAATACCGCTTTATTAAAATAAAAATATATGAAATAAACGGTTTAAATTGCAGAGAAATACGTTCATCAAATACCCCCACACTAGAACTTTATTCATCCTCGAATAAGCAAGAAAATAAAACTAACTAAATCCTTTTTCGTAGGAAACACGATTGCATTGAGCGTATGCAACAAGCCGTTAAACCTCTAGGTGTCCCTAGTAGGACGAGTGGCGTCTCGTGAGGGTTTTCAGCGGATACTACCCACAAAATCCAAATGCAGTATGTGATGATTCTAATGTACTACATGAATGCAAAATTCTACACAAATGGAGACTCGATTTACTTCAAAATAGTTGTAACAAAATAATGTATATCAGTTTTAGTCAACTTCTTCAAATTTTTGGTTCCTCACTAATCACAAATTTCAATGTAACTCAAGTTTTCATACATTAGATTCTAGTTTGGCCAGTTGTTTCGGTTGATAACATAGTGCAGCCATGAAATAAATTCTTCACTGTTGATCACAGTTTTTTTCAAAATGGTATTTTTCATTTCCATTTGTATAACAAGCCAAATCAACAAAGTCAAGAAGTGTTTGGGTTTCAAAGCTTAGTCTCTCTTTACTAGTTTTTTTTTCTTCTCTCTCTCTTTTTTTTTACACCTATCCTTTGGACCAAGGTATACCACTCATGCACTGCCTCGCGGGCTTACGTGAGAGTTGGGACAGAGCTTGGCGGATTGTGCAAACCGACGCTGACTATGTCAGAAAAGGTCGGTAATCCTTAGGTGATTATTTATTTAATTATTTATACACCTAACTCAGATTGCTGAGGCCAGATATACCATCCATGCACTGCCTTGCAGGCTTACGTGAGAAGAGTATAGAGCGTGGCGATTGCACACACTTTCACAAGTGTGCACACCTATCGACTGTAGGTGTTTCTTATTAGTTTTTTTTTTTTTGAGAAGAGCTAAAGAGTGTTATGCAAATCAACTTAGCACCACTTAACTTTAATGATTTGAGATGTCAACGTATGTACTTTAAATCTGCCATTTTTTTTAAACAAAGACTACAGTTTAGAAAAGATTTTATAACCATCACCTATGAATCCCCCTATATACTAACCTCACTATTATCGCTTGTAATTCAACTTTTTATTATATTTTACATTTGAAATTAGTGATTCACAAAAATCTTCATCAATTGACTTCAACTGCTTACTTACTTTGTCTTGACTAATTAAAAATAAATCGAAGTCCTAAAAATATTGGGAAATGAAAAAAAAATTGAAAAGAAATTTGAAAACAAATAATGAGATGATTTTTTTTAAAAAAAAATGATGCTACACTATGAAATATGAACAAACAGAATGAGATATGCGTCCCCCCCACACTGGAATGAGACAGTGTCCCAACTGTCAAATAGAATGCAAATGCAAAATAGAAAGAAAAAACTAAAAAAATACAACCTGATATGTGCAAGATAGTGAGCGGGTCATGCCGAATAGCTAGGTTCGTGAAGATCCACGAACTCATCGTCCTCGTGCTGTTCAAACTCTAGAAATGGCTTCAAGCGTTGTCCATTGACCTTTGAAATGGAACCGTCCCTAGGATTTTCAATTTCAACTACGCCATAAGGGTATACTGTTTTCACAATATATGGACCTGTCCAACGGGATCTCAATTTTCCCGGAAATAAATGAAGTCTGGAATTATATAAGAGAACTTTCTGACCTACTTCGAATGTCTTACGAAGTATGGATTTATCATGATAGAATTTGGTTTTCTCTTTATAAATCTTTGCATTTTCGTACGCTTCATTTCTTATTTCTTCTAATTCTGACAATTGTAATTTACGATGCGATCCGGCTTTTTCTATGTCAAAATTAAGGTATTTGATTGCCCAAAGTGCGCGGTGCTCGAGCTCAATGGGTAAATGGCATGCTTTTCCAAACACTATTCGGTATGGTGACATTCCTAGATTGGTTTTATAAGCTGTGCGAAATGCCCAAAGGGCGTCTATCAATTTAGATGACCAATCTTTTCTGTTGGAGTTAACCGTCTTTTCAAGAATTTGTTTAATTTGTCTATTGGAAATCTCGACTTGACCGTTGGTCTGTGGATGATATGGAGTAGATAGTTTATGAGTGATAGAATATTTCTTAAGAAGAGATTCAAAAGCACGATTACAAAAATGAGAACCGTTATCACTTATAATGGCTCAAGGTGTGCCAAAACGGGAAAATATGTTTTCTTTCAAAAATTTGACAACAACTTTATTGTCATTCGTTTTGGTAGGAATGGCCTCAACCCATTTAGACACGTAATCTACTGCAAGTAGGATGTAGAGATTTCCAAAAGAATTAGGAAAAGGACCCATGAAATCGATGCCCCAAACATCAAAAATTTCGATGACAAGGATCGGATTTAGGGGCATCATGTCACGTTTGGAAATACGACCTGTTTGTTGACATCTAGCGCATTTGGAGCAAAATTCGTGGGCATCACGAAAAAGAGAAGGCCAATAAAAACCGCACTGTAACACCTTGGAAGCAGTTGTCTTTGCTCCAAAATGTCCTCCACATGCTTGATTATGTGAAAAAGAGAGGATGCTATGTAATTCATGTTCTGGGACACATCTGCGAATGATTTGATCGGTGCAATATTTGAAAAGATAAGGATCGTCCCAGTAAAAGTTTCGAACGTTGGAGAGAAGTTTTTGTTTATCTTGTTTTGACCAATGGGAAGGTGTTTCATTTGTGATAAGATAATTTACGATGTCCGCGTACAATGGTGCACTAGAGAGTGAAAGAATTTGTTCATCAGGAAAATGATCGTTGATTTGAGAGTCATCATAGTTTTCATGCACTATACGAGAAAGATGGTCAGCTATGACATTTTCAGAACCCTTTTTATCTCGTATTTCTAGGTCAAACTCTTGAAGAAGGAGAATCCAACGGATTAAGCAGGGTTTGGTATCCTTTTTCGTGAGTAAATACCGCAAGGCGGCATGATCGGTGTAAACTATGACCTTAGAACCTATGAGATATTATCTAAACTTATCAAGGGCAAAGATAACTGCTAAAAACTCTTTTTCTGTGGTTGAGTAATTCAATTGAGATTCATTAAGAGTTTTGCTAGCATAATAGATGACTCGAGGAAGTTTATCGATTCGTTGACCTAAGATGGCTCCAATGGCATAATCAGAAGCGTCGCACATTAATTCGAAAGGCAAAGTCCAATTTGGAGGTTGGATGATAGGTGTAGTGGTCAAGATCGATTTGAGGGTTTCAAAAGACGTTTCACATTCATTGGAAAATTCAAATTTAACGTCTTTAGCCAGAAGATTCGAAAGAGGTTTTGAAATTTTTGAAAAATCTTTAATGAACCTCCTATAGAATCCTGCATGGCCGAGAAATGAGCGAATGTCCTTTACGGACCGTGGAGGAGGAAGGCCCACAATAAGATCAACTTTAGATTTGTCAACTTCTAGGCCATTTTTAGAGACAACATGACCTAAGACTATTCCTCGCTTAACTATAAAATGACATTTTTCCCAATTAAGAACAAGAGATTTCTCCTCACATCGCTTTAAGACACGTTCTAAACGAAGGAGGCATTGATCAAAAGATGACCCATAGATTGAAAAATCGTCCATGAATAATTCTAAGAAATCTTCCACCATATCAGAAAATATACTCGTCATACATCGTTGAAAGGTAGCGGGAGCATTACAAAGACCGAAGGGCATGCGACGATAAGCGAAAGTTCCGAAAGGACATGTGAACGTTGTTTTGTGTTGGTCTTCTAACGCAATGGGAATTTGATTATAGCCGGAGTAACCATCAAGAAAACAATAGTATTCATGACCGGCTAAGCGTTCGAGCATTTGATCAATGAAGGGAAGGGGAAAATGATCTTTTCTTGTTGTTGCATTGAGTTTTCGATAGTCGATGCAAACACGCCATTTTGTTTTGACCTTTGTCGGAACAAGTTCGTTATTCTCATTTGTTGTCACAGTGATTCCAGACTTCTTTGGTACAACTTGTACCGGACTTACCCAAGTACTATCAGAGATAGGGTAGATAATGTTATTGTCTAAACATTTGATAATTTCTTCCTTTACCACTTCTCTCATATTAGGGTTTAATCGCCTTTGAGCTTCGCGAGTGGGTTTAGCCTCGTCGACTAAATGTATTCGATGTTCAATAATTGATGGACTAATTCCCTTAATGTCAGCGATTACCCATCCTATTGCCTCTTTATTTTCCCTTAAAATTTTCAAAAGTTTTTCTTCTTGGTCTTTAATGAGATCGGGTGCCAAGATTACAGGGAATTTTTTCGAAGAATCTAAGTATGCGTACTTAAGATCGTTTGGAAGAGGTTTGAGGTCTAATTTAGGACGTACTTCTTTTGAGGCTTCAGTAGACATCAACTGATTGAATTCTAGTGAATTATGAAAAGAGCATAGCATATCATTTAATTCATAAATGTATTCATCTTCATTTAAATTGGAATTAAAATGATCTAGGCGCATGCTAAGATACTCCGTAGTATCACTAAAATCATTTTCAACAATTGTTTGGATCACGTCAACTTCTTCTGTTTCAAAATCCCTTGGTTGTCTGTTAAGATTGAAGATATTTAGTTCAATGGTTAGGTGCCCAAAGGAAAGTCGGAGTTGACCATTCCTACAATTTATGATAGCATTTGATGTTGCTAAAAATGGACGACCTAATATCAAAGGAATCTGACTATTGGGATTTGAGACAGGTGCAGTCTCTAGGACTATGAAATCGACTGGGAAATAGAATTGCTCGATTTGTATCAAAACATCTTCAACTGTGCCCAATGGTTTTTTGACAGATCGATCAGCTAGTTGAATTGTGATGTTTGTAGGTTTTAATTCCCCTAGTCCAAGTTGACAGTACACAGTATAAGGCAAAAGATTCACACTCGCTCCAAGATCGAGTAAGGCATGACTAATGTGAGTGTTACCGATTTTACAACCGATCGTAGGACAACCGGGGTCCTTATACTTGATTGGGGAGGGATTTGAAAGAACAGAGCTAGTGTTTGCAGTTAGAAATGCAGTCTTAGGAACGTTAGTGGCACGTTTTTGAGTACATAGCTCTTTCAGACATTTGGCATATTGAGGAATTTGCTCGATGGTATCAAGAAGTGGAATATTGACTCAAACTTTTTTGAAGATTTCAAGAATTTGGTCAAAATTAGCGGGCTTCTTCTTTTTGTTGAGTCTATGAGGAAATGGATCTATGGGTTTATAGACTCGTTCGGAAGTTTTTTCATTCGAAGAAGAAGGTGTTATATTAGAGGGTGAAGATAAGGGAGCTGGAATGTTGGGGTTGCCAACATCAGAAGGTGAAGAGTGGTCGGGTTTGCCAACCTTAGATGAAGAATTAGAATCGTTTTGATTGACAACCGTGGTTGTCGACTGAGTTTCAGAATTTGGAACATGGGAAGATTTAAGAAGGATGTCGGGGTTGCCGACATGGTTGTCCACCTTCTTTCCAGACCTTAATGTGGTGACAGCATTAACCGGATTTACATCTTCGTTCTCACAAAGATTTACTCATCGAGAGTTATACTTTGGATTCACTTCGGTTTGACTAGGCAATTTACCTTTCTCATTGATTTTCATGAGATCCTTCATCATTATCAACATTTGTTCATTTTGTTTGGTGATTTGCTCAATTCTTGCATCTTGGTTAGTGATTTGTTCATTTTGTTTAGAGAGTTGTTTTTCCAATCGAGCAATTTCTTGTGAAGGCTGAGAAGGTTGGGTTGATGGATTGAAATTAGGATGCCTGTACGGTTGATTCGAAGGTTTCGTTTGAGGAGCGGGTTGAGAATTTTGAGCATTAGAAGTTGGGGCTCGATAATTCGGATTTGGTATCATTGGATACATATGTGATGGATTAGCCACGTCGTTAGGATTTGACCATGAAAAATTGGGGTGATGCTTCCAGTTAGGATTATATGTGGACGAATAAGGACTGTTTTGAGCTATAGCATTGATTTGGTCTTGTGTGTAGTAATGGGGTAGTCCTTCTCCTTCTTGAGGAGTTTGGGTATCTATAGGAAGATGTGATGGGTCAATGGCATATACTCCTCTATTTGGAGCATGAATTGGAACATGAATTGTTTTCCATTGCATATCCTTTTCCGAACACTCTTCTAAAAATTCCCAAGCTTCCTCGTCTGTTTTTGCCATGAATTCTCCTCCGCACAATGATTCGAGTTGGGATCTTGTTTGATAGTTAAGCCCTTCATAAACGATTTGGCACAAAACGTGTTTAGGGATTGCATGATGTGGGCAACTATATAACAATTGATTGAACCTTTCAAAATATTTGGAAAAAGTTTCTCCTTCATTATGGGAGAATTGGTTGATTTCAGTTCGAATTTTAAGAGTTTTGTGGAAAGGAAAAAACTTTTTCAAAAATATAGTAACGAAATTGTCCCAACTCTTAATTGAATTTTTAGGAAGAGAATTAAGCCATCTTTTCGCACTTTCTAGAAGTGCGAATGGAATAATCTTAGCTTGATAGATTCATTAGAAAGTTGTTGCATTTTAGTTGTAGAAGCATGTAACTCAAATTCACTAAGAAATTCATATGCATTTTCAGACCCAGTGAATTTTGGTATCCCTTGGATAAAAGAATGTTTTAGCTCAAAATTATTTCCTTCGGCAGGTGGAAATGAAATAACCGAAGGTTGAACAGTCCGTGTTGGATAACATCGGTCTCTAAGGGATAATGGTCGGTTCTCATGAAATTCATTATTTCCAACATGTGATTTAGGTGATAATTTCGGTGAAATGTGGTGTGAACTTTGTTGTGAACTGTGTTGTGAACCGTGATTGCTCATATTTGTTTGATTTGAAATTTCCGTTGATTTATTTAATGAAATATTTTGGCTTTCTAAATGGTTAAAATTATTTCTTGCCCAAACGCGCATAAACAAATCAAGGTGTAACAGCCAAAAGTAAATTAAATCAGTTTTCAGTTGGGCACCTGTAGAGTTGAAAATTACTTACAGAGGTGTATGATAGTCCGTCCAATGCAGCTGAGTAGCGCTAGCGAATGGTTGAGATTTACCGAGTTGGAGCTGTCTGTGTTGAAATAAATGTTTGCTATCTGAGTTGAAGTTTTCTCCGTGTAGGTGAATGCTCGTGAAAGGCACAAAACTAAGCTGCTGACAGAAAATATATGAAAACAGTCACATGCAGAAAATTTAAAACATGCCCAATAAAATAAAGTTAGGTAGAATGAATGTGTTGAATGCAAAATGAAACTGCTATGACACTGCTATGTTACGTGAGTAAACGAATGTATGCAAGCTCCTGTGTAGGAGATAGTTACGTGAATATGAAAACTAAACTAACTAATGCATGCAAGAATGTGAAAGTGGAACTGCAAGTAACCAAACTAACGTACGTGAAAACAATGCAGTGAAGAAAAAAAATGTTTTTTTTTTAAATTAATTTATGCAAACTAACGTGAAAATGTGAAAGTGGAAGTGCAACTAAAAATGTGTACTGGCACACGTGAATAACTGTGAAGACGTGGGGATTATGCAGAAACGTAAAAGCAAGATTATGTGAGGTATGCGTGAAAATATGTAGAAACGTGATTCGTGATTGAAGATTATGTGAGGTATGCGTGAAAGATTATGCGAAAAATGCAGATTATGTGAGGTATGCGTGAGATGCAGATTATGTAAGGTATGCGAAAGGAACCGAAAAACGAAAAAAAACGATTTTTTTTTAAGTAAAACGCTACTTTGGCGAAAGGAACCGAAAAACGAAAAAAAAATCAATTTTTTTTTTGAAAACTAATGCAAAAAAAATAAAATAAAATAAATTAACATGAATAGACTTAAAAACGAAAAATCGAAAATCTCAAAATAGCAACTCCCCGGCAACGGCGCCAAAAACTTGTTGCGACTTTTCTATTGATTAGAAAAGCACAAATTTTAATAAATTCTGCAAGCGCACAGGCGTGTAGTATGCAGGTCGAACACAGGGAATTGTATTTTAAAACAATTAAAATCCATAGTTAAATCTTAGGCGTGTTAAACGAATTCGACGGTGAATTTTGAACAGAAAATAAAAACAATAATATACTCCGAATCGTTTTCGAAACTAATCGAAATTGCAACCAAAATATAGAATTGTAAAAAAATCAGAACAGAAATTGAAATTGCGGAAAAGAAGATAACAGAGCAAACAACTGAAATAATTATTAACTAACTGAAAAGAGTGCAGAAAATAACTAAGAACAAGAATAAATAGATTGCTAAATCTAATCAACAATCCTACGTATTCTGTTCGAAAATAAAAACAGTGTTGAATTTAAATCTAAACTTGAAGAAAAGTGATGAGGTAAGAGATGATTTCAAGGTGTTGTATAATGCTGTATATATAGGCTTTCAACCCCTAAAATCAGTCCATCTTTTTAGCAATAGGACCGGTTCTATTCTTAGTATTTGCCAAGATAATTGTACTGACTGGGTCCATTCCTTGAATTGGTGAAGAGTCAAGTTGCCACGTCATTGCTTGAAATACTTTTATATGTGAATTGGTCCAAATTCATACGTAAGCTACTTTTGAATGTGTCCCATTTTGCTTGATATCATGGCTATGTATTATGCTACTTTTTAGGAGGAACTGGTCCTTTGCTTGAATTGGTGAAAGAGAACATATATACGTCCACATCATTGCTTGAATTGGTCCATATTGCTTTGATTTATTTCAATGCTCAAAATGTTGCACTCTTTGCTGCGTGATTTTTGAACCAATGGACGGCATAACCGATTAATTTCAACGTTGCACTTTAGAATCAATAATCTGCAAAACCACAACAAAATACCCGTATAATACCGCTTTATTAAAATAAAAATATATGAAATAAACGGTTTAAATTGCAGAGAAATACGTTCATCATAAACTAACGCCATACTACTCGCTGAGTCTTTGGACTTACTGGATGAAAAACGTGAAGAGGCTGATTTGAGGGCAACCGCATACCGAAATCGAGTCGCCCGATTATATAATGCCAAGGTCCGACCACGGACCTTTGAACTTGGCGATGTCATTCTGAAAAAAATTTATCCGGTCCCTTCGCATATGAAGCCAAATTGGGAAGGGCCATATGTGATCACTCAAAAGCTCGGAGATGGCACATTCAAGTTGTCGACCATTGGCGGTCTTACTTTGCCAAGAGCTTGGAATAGTGAAAGCCTCCATCGCTACTACATATGACAGGCTTCATTTATCCGATTTATTTGCAATTTGTTATCACATTTCGAAATCTGAATTTGTAATAAGGCAACTGACTTTGCCATGTTTTTTTATTTCAGCAATAAAATGCCGTCTCTTTGAGCCAGAGCTGTGATTTATTGAATATGACGCACAACATCACGATGCACGGAGAGCTAAGTTCCATCGAATGATGGAATTTATTCAAATAGCGAGTGAATGTGATATGACCGGTCACTCACTAAATGATACCCGAGCTCGGGGGCAAGCCACTGTGATAATACCGAAAAGGATTTATACACGACAATCCTTAAAACCACTCCAAACTCCCAGAGTGCGAGTTGAAGTGTGAAAACTCTAAGTACGGTTCTATAGAGGGCAAACCCGTCTACCTAACGAATCCAACCATTTCTAATCAAGTTAGAAGAGGATGGACCCGTCCGTCTAATGACCTCGTTTGTTAATTTTGGGCGGATGTGATTCGATCATCCGCGATCCTGATAATTTATCGTCCCCAAAGTGTGAGCGATTCCCTAAAAAATCCGAACAGATGCGACTGACCATCTGTCGATTAGCTCTAAATTCCCAACGTGCGAATTAAATTATAAATTTCAACTCTAGGTTCCCAGAGTGTGAACCGGAGTACAAACACTAACTCCAAGTTCCCAGAGCATGAATTAGAGTATAAACTTAAATTCCAGGTTCCCGGAGTGCGAACTGAAATATAAATACTAACTCCAAGTTCCCAGAGCTTGAATTGGAGTATAAACATCAATTCCAGGTTTCTGGAGTGCGAACCGAAATATAAATGTCGACTCCAAATTCCCAGAGTATGAATTAGAATACAAATACCAAGTCGAAGTTCCTGGAGTGCGAACTGTGTTACAAACATCGGTAACTCTCGAATTCCCAGAGTACGAACAAGATTATCGATCACATATTATCCTAAGTCCCCGGAGTGTGGACATGTTCTCAAGATTTGCAGTAGGTGCGATTGACCACCGAAATACAAGTGTTGGTCCTCGGAACTGGGGGCAAAAGCTTAAGTGTTAATCACCAACTGAAGCGATACAATGTCCCAAATTCAACTCATTCATCAATTAGGACTTGTGATCACGATTTTCAGACTTGGCAAATAAAATAAACTCAACTTGAAGGTAGAAACACCACAAGTACACTGGACTGAAAGTCAAATACTACAAATACTTAAGCACAAAAGCAATGAGAGTTGATGCAAAGAAATTAAATGTCATTTCAACTAAATTGCATGTGAAGATTCATGTACAAGTTATTCCAAAAAATTCCTACTAGCAGAGAGCCGAGCCTGCATCTATACATGGCTTATGAAAGAAAAATAAAAGAAATTTCCTAACTGCCAAAAATGCGCCAGAGGGGGATTATCTATTTTTCTTCTTCGGCTTTTTATTCGACGCGGAACCACTGGAATCGCTAACAGTCTTTCGCTTCGAGCCCTTACCCTTTGGCGGATCATCCTTTAACGAAGGCATGATATTGACATCTTCCTCCGAACTCGAACTTAAAGGAATATTCTCTTCGGGAGGAGTCGGAGGAGTCGGGTCTACCACCGGAGGCGAAATGGACATGCTGGTATCGACGAGCGTGTCCCCGAGAGATATCATCATAAGAGGAGTGGGGCCAACCGCCGTCGTAACACTCTCGGAACTACCACCGTGTGCTACCGCTTCCATCTCTGCGTCGATTTGAGCTAGTATCTCGGTTTCACGAGCAGCTCGGGCTTCCTTATAAGCAGCGACAGCCTGTGTCTAAGTGCTAGGAGCAAGCGAGAATGTGCCAAGAACGAATGGCATGTCCGCAAAAGGATCGCTGCTTTGACCTAGGAGCTCGTTCATCATCTGTTTGTCCACAGACAGCAAGCTCCCCAGCGTCATCTCAATCGGCGTGACCGCAGTTGTGGTAACCGCCTCGGTAATGATGGCCTTCTGCCCTTGATGCAACTCTTGGATCGCAGGAGGCGCAGCTGATGTAGCTTCAGTCACTGCGCAAAGAAAAAGAACAAGTTGTCAATACACGCTTCAATACAAATACCTCAGTTCAGACACACAGTAGATTTGTGTAGAGTACCTTCCTCTACTTGACTCGTGGCTGGCTGAACAGCTTCTGAAGGATGTTCCCTTATAGGGGATAAGCGTGGCTGCTCAGGGTCATAGCCCGGAACCGGCTGCAGCTCAATCGCTGGCGTCGGCTTGGATCCAGATGAAGTAATCATCTCAGAACTTAAAACCTGATGTGCGACGCCAGAGACTTCACCAACTTCTAGATGCTGGGTGCCCAACCTCTCTCTTGCATGAGAGATCATAGAATCATGGAGAATTTTCTTTTCATCTTCACTTAAAATGCGGTTCTCCAATTCAAATTCATCGAGAGCACCACTCGACGGCATCGCCTTCTCTTCTTCGACTAACAAATTCCAAGCATTGGATAGGTGTGTGGGGTAATCATCGAGCCACGCCAAGTTTTTATGCCTCAGTACATTGGCATTATAAGTAATAAGAAGCTCCTCTATCTCTGACTCGAGCTTGGTCTCCGCCAACCGAACTTTCTCATGAACTCCGGCTTCCACCTCGCTGACCTTTTCCATGGTCGCGTCCCTCTCCCTCCGAAACTCCACCGCCTGATCGCACGCCTCCTGTGCGGAAATGTTAGCAGCGTCCCTCTCTTTCATGAACTCCGTGACTTTGGCCTTGAGCTTATTTAACTCCTTCAGGGCTGCATGCCGCTCGGCGGCTACGACGGTATTCCAGTGGCCCATGTCCTCCACCATGGCATAATGCTCGCGCTTCATCCTGTCCATTGCCACCTGGGCTTCATCAGCTTTCTTAAGAGCCTCGATTTCAAATTTGCGAGAGGACTCTGCCTCGCTATTAAGCGCTTGAATAATCCGGTCTTTTTGGCCAAGTTCTTTCTCTAGTTTCTCAATCATGGCCGCCCGGTCGAAGGACACATTAGATGCTTTCTTCGCGGTTTTTGACCATTCCTGGTACTCGAAAAATATATCGGCAAGATAATCATGCATCATGGGTTCGAACGACGCTGGTACCCTTTTCAAACACGGGGGGAAGACGAACCCATCGAAGCAAATGTTAGGGAAATCTTTCTTCAGTTGAGCAAGCCTCGCTGCTCCTTCCCTCGAAGGCTCGGCCAATGTCTGTTCTGTAGCTGTGGGAGCCATAATCTTAGTCCTACGGTGGGTTTCGGACCTTGACGGTTGCAAGGATGGCTTGTGTCGTGGTGCCTCTGAACGTCGCGAGGCGTGGGCAGGAGGTGGTGCAAAGACTCTGGGAGGTGGCATACGAGATCGAGATCGACGCCTATGCTCTTTATCTTTGTCAGAGCGCTCATGACTCGAGTACCCCTGGTCATAGTCTCTGTCCCCTTCTCTTCTATATGATTCATAATATGATGAAGATTTGTGTTTGCTGCGAAGACTTCCAAGCATCGAGCTTCGACCAGACATGGTATTTGCGAAGCAAAAATAAACATAAAACGGAGTTAGTAATCTCTCGCGGCGAGCGTAGTACATTCAGAAATCGTGTAGTGCTATGAAGTGTGGATGTATGTGCAACCCCCCAACAAACCGGATGTGTCAACCGCTCTAGAGGGTAGAGATTCGCTTAAAACTAGGGCATGTTGGAGTTCATCCAATCCGACATTGTGCTGCATGGACACATCATCCGGAATTGGAAGATCGGCAAGCCCTTCGTAAAGACTTTCTGTTCTTGGGGGAGACACCTCCGAAATTCTAATTCCAGAGGCGGGCCGGGACAGGACAACAGATTTCCATCTCCCCTTTTTAGGTGGCTTAAAAATGACTGCCTTGCCTTTTCTCTTCTCTTCAGTGCCCTGGGCTACATCCGCAGGTTCGCCCAAGGGTTCCACATCGGTATGAGTTCTCTCGGAGTCAGCCTCCTCGATTACGACAACTTTAGGATTTTTTCATTTAATTCTTTCTCTCGAGGTAGTTCTTAACGCACCGTCGAGCATTATACTTTGTCTCCGCTCGATCAGCCCAAGACTTCTGAGATTCCTGTCCGTCAAAAGCAATTCGATATTCCTCTCTTCGCTTGGGATTTCATGGAAAACCCAAACTATCTCCTTGAAATATCCACGTTTGGGTCGCTAAATTATTGCCGTAAAGGAAGAAAAAAGAGATATAAGTTTGACTTCGTCTATGGCTGTCTTAACAATTATCCCAGGAGATGACAATACTCACGTCTGAATAACCATCGCTTGGCGAATCCTAGAGGACACCGAACGTAGAACCACTCCGTCTTGAAGTAGCCTAATCTGGTCCAAGATCTTGTGACCACTTTACAATTCCTTACTGCCTCCAGGAACGTGAAGGATGGGCTATCTATTTGACTTTTGAAGTTGAATAAGTATCGGATCTCGGTCGGTTTCGGTGGTCGATAGAGGTACTCCATAAATGAAATGAACAAGCTATTGAGCGAAGCATATCTGTTCGGGTGTAGATGAGATGGGGCGATCCCCAAAAATGACAACACTTCACTTATGTATTCATTGAATGGAGGAAGCGTCCCAACTGCACATACGTGGCGATTGAATGCGGTATATCCCTCTGGTGGATTGTGCGGTCTATCATTTGGTCCCGGCAATAATACGTCGTCCATCGACGGACCATGCCTTAAGCATATTCTCCCAACCATATCTTCAGAAATATGAGATGAGACAGAGTCTGGTGGATTGTTGATGAAGGATGCGTCGGGAAACTCGTCTGGGGCTGGACCGATGACTTCGGCCTCGTTGTCCAGTATTTCAAGTCTGGGAGGAGCCAAACTCTGAGTTTCTTGTGGTTGTGAGCTTGGAGTTTCCATAAATAGCTAACTCACGAGAAACCATCATTAGATGACAAAGAGCCCGTGTGTTCCCCTCGTATAAAGTGTGTGTTGTGCAGTGCTGTGCATTATTTGGATAAATTTTGCAGAGTTAATGAAAATAAGCAAACGACAAAGCTTCGAAGTCCAGTTGTAATGACCGTCATCGCTGAGTCATCTAAATGTTGGCAATCGATCCGGGTTAAAGTTGTTATGGTTCCATCGACGAGCTTCGAAAGGTAGTCAAGTATGCAGTTTAACTATCAAGTTTAGACATGCAAGAATGAAGCTCGTCGGAATTGTGCTGAAAAGTGTCGAAATTTCATATCCATCATGGGAGGTTTCGAACCGATCACAGGAAGCTCGTTCGAGTCCATCAGGATACAAGTTCGAATCGATCCTAGGGAGCGTGTTTCGAATCGATCGTCAAGGGCCGAGTTCGTATCGATCATAATAGGATGGCTTCGAATTGATCCTTGATTGCTTAGTTCGTACCGATCAGGAAGGTCTCTGCTTTACATTGATCACGTTCGAGTCGATACTTTTCGTATTGAGCATAAAGGTAAACTTCGTATCGATTTAAAGCTGAGTACTTCGGAGCGATCATTAACTTATTTTTCGTATCGATCATTTCGCATCAATACAATCCACCACCATAGCAATCGGTACGAACTACATCACCTCCATTGGAATATTCCAAGGATCGATGCGAAATCCAAGGAGAAATATCACTGCCTTCATCGATTTGAACGCAAGCCCCCAGATCGATTCGTTTTCTGCCTTTTTCATTCTTTTTTCTCCAATCTACAGGAGCATTGCTGTGGCCATTTTTGACCAAGCTCACACCCAGATCTAAAATTACCAGAATTGATAATCAGTGAAGAAAAGAGGGATCTGGGATTCAAACTTTATCGTCAGGATGTAGCAGAAATTGATTAATTACCTAATTTGAGATTTGGATTTGAAGAATTAAAAGGTTAGGTTAAATCGAGTCGAAAGCACGGCGCTGTTATTCTCCTTTCTCTGGTTCTTCGAGTCGATACGAAGATTAAAGGCGGAAGTAAAAAGTGAAAAGTAAAAAAGTGAAAAATGGCTATGTCCCAGGTATTTATATGAAATCTAGACGGAACTGGGTCGATTCGCCTCCCGGTCCACGTGACCGGTCGCAATCAGTCAACCCATGGATCGAGATGAATCCCCAGTTCGAATCCATCTAACCTAAGATTTCCATCGGTTCAAAATGGACAGTGAAAACATCGACTCGAAGTCCATGTTCGCATCAACAAGTTTATAACTCCATCCAATGCGCATCGATACGAACCACGATTTCAAGTCCATCATAACTCAAACATTTGCATCGATGCGAATGGGCATTTCGTATCCACCGAATTCTCCATTTATCGATGCAAAGTCAGTCTTTGAACATTCTATATCGATTTGGGAGAGGATCGATACAAATGAATTTCCTAAAACAATGGACAAACGTTGTTGCAACTCAAATTTCGCATCAGTTCGGGAGAGGATCGATACGAAGTTCGATACAAGAAAACAAACAACGACTCATGAGCGTGCAACATTAGCGAGGGTTAGGTCAACATATATGCATCTGAGCGCTATCATGCAACAGTCAGTTATAGCAGTGCAAGGATACGACCTTCGACAAAAGAGCAATGACTGTTCAGAGTAAAGACGGCAATTTATCAAAGCACGTCATGTTTCCACAAGACGTATTTTAGGGGGCAAATGTTATCCCGCCTTTTGGCAAGGCCGAGATATCAAGGAACTGGTTCGTTATGGATATCAATGAATTTTATTCAAGTCCGAATCAAGCTACAACTGGCAAGATATGACGAACTAAGCCATGGAAGCCTGCATTCCAAAATTCCAAGTCGATCTGAGTTCATATGCTTAAGTTACAAGCGATGCAAGCCAAGAGACCCATCTACTTCGTATCCACCATTTCGAATCGATCGAAGTCGCGACCCATCATTTCGCATCGATCGTCTTCGTATCCATTAAAGCAACAGCGCTTTCGTACCCATCGAAGAACCCAAGGTCGTATCGATCTCCTTCGAGCCCATCAACTTCGTATCGATCAGTCAATGACCTCTTCGTGTCCATTAATGGTGGTGGAACACTATTTCGTGTCCATGGAGTAGCTGTCCGGTTCGTATCCACCAAGCATATAGAGTTTACCACTAGTTAGTTCGAATCCATCAAAGCAGTGACACTTTGTATCCATCAGATACCCGATATTCATATCCATCAGATGGTTACGTATTATACGTGAAGACCTCAGCTTGAATCCGTGAATAACTTCTTGTTCGTATCGATCAAGTCAAACAGACCAGAGATGACGCGTTAGTTATGGATGCGAACGCGACAAAATACTCGGAGTGACTCGATCAAACCGGAGTGAAGAGCGGATCGACACGAAGAGCACACGCCATGTCAACTTACTCACGCGCGTTACCATGGAATCGAAGTGATCGATTCGAAGTCAGAGGATTCAAACCAAACAGCCACCGAGCAGCCCAATTTCGTATCGACCATAACTCGAGATCCGCTGATCCAAATGGCGTGAAATTTTCACAGGAGATTATGCATAAGCCAAAGATTGCCTCTACCAAATTTCAGCTCTGATGGACACGATCCTGATCGATATGAATTGATTTCGTATCGATCATGGATCGAGTCGAAACTTTCTGGAGTTGGTCGTATGGGCCCTCTAATGTGCCAGAGCGAGTCTCCCAAAGTTTGAGCGAAGTCTCAGCCTCCTACGCCTATAAATAGAGCCCAGAGCCTACAGAAGAAGGATCTTTTGACTCTCAAGCGCCCAGACTCTGCCGGATCGAGATCTGCATCGTTCTATTGCTGTTGAATTCGAATTTCCAGTTGTAACTTGTTGTTGTTTGCTGTACTCGCTTGTAATTGTTGAAAGAGAATCAACAAAGCTGCAAAAAAAACTTCATGGTGGACGTAGGCAACAGGCCGAAGCACTCTAAATTACTTGTCTGTGCATTTACTTTCTTGTTAACTGGAGTTTTTGTTAGATAATTCCTCGTTTTACATTTATCTTCTTCATTGTCATCTCTTCAAAAACTTCGGAAGAGTGTTGTGCCCAATTTTGGTACAAACAGATACTATCTGGATCGTGCACATATTTTCAAAGATGAGAAATGTGAAACACATCGTGCATGCTAAATAACTAGTTGGGTAGCTGCACTCGATATGCTAAAGGACCAATCCTCTCTAGAATAGGAAAAGGACCAATATACCTTGGTGCCAGTTTACCAGTCTTCCCAAATCTAAACACAACATGCATTGGAGACACTTTTAGGAATATAGAATCTCCAACCTAGAATTCTAAAGCTCCTCCTATGGTCGTAATAACTCTTCTGACGACTTTGAGCAGTTATCAATTTTTTTCAAATAAAATCAACTTTTTCCGTGGCTTCTTTAGTCATATCTGGTCCAAGGACAAGTCTATCACCTGACTCGATCCAGCATGCGAGTGGTCGACACGGACGACGATATAAAGCTTCGAAAGGAGCCATCTCGATACTGGCCTGATAGCTATTGTTATATGAGAATTCAACCAGATGTAAATGGTCCTCCCAAGAACCACCAAAGTCAAGTATACAAGCACACAATAGGTCTTTTAAAATTCGATTTATCCTTTCAGTCTGCCTATCAGACTGCGGGTGATAAGCAGTATTGAAGTTTAGTTTAGTTTGGTTCCTAATGCGACTTGAAACGCCTCCCAAAATCTACTAGTGAAGATCGGATCACCGTCACTCACTATACTGCTGGGTATACCATGGAGATGAATAATCACTTTTATATATATCTCTGCTAAATTTGCCGCTGTTCGGGTAGATTTTACTGGGATAAAGTGGACAGTCTTAGTCAATCGGTCCACAATAACCCAAATTGCTTCATTTCCTTTCTTAGTTCGTGGCAAACTGTCCATGAAATCCAAAGGCACTTGATCCCATTTCCACTTAGGCACCTCCAATGGTTGGAGTAAACCCGCCATTTTCTTTTGATAACTTTTAATTTGTTAATAGGTAGTATAACGACTCACATATACAGATATGTCCCTTTTTATTATTTTCCACCAGAAAGTTCTTTTGATATCACGATACATCTTATTAACTCCTGGATGGATACTAAGTTTGGACTTGTGACACTCGTCCAAAACTTCACGTTTCAGATCCGGAATATCTGGGACACAGATCCTATCTTTCAGTCTTATAATTCCTCTACTATCAACCTCAAAACTATTATCTTCACCTTGGCATATTCTTTTATAAATTCCTCGAAGAAACTCGTCTTCTTTCTGCTTTCTTACGATCCTCTTAAGAAGAGTAGTAACGATAACAAGATGGGCAAGAATAGCATGTTTTCTACTCAAGGCATCGGAAACTACATTGGCTTTTCCAGGCGTATATAAAATATCCAGGTCATAAGACGCTAGAAATTGTAACCAATATTGTTGCCGCAAATTTAAATCTTTCCGGGTAAAGAGATATTTCAAAGATTTATAGTCGGTGAATAATTCGAATTTTTCACCTAAAACAAGAAGGATTTATTAAATATATATTAAGTTAAGTTGAACTTTAAAATTTTCTTTTGAGAAAGCTAAAAGAGATTCTTACCCAGAAGATAATGTCGCCAGATTTTTAAGGCAAAAATAACAGCCAAGTGCTCCAGATCGTGTGTTGGGTAGTTTCTCTCATGCGGACATAATTGTCTACTCGCGTAGGCAATTACTTTATCATTCTGCATTAACACAGCACCCACACCATCACCACAAGCATCTGTATAAACAGATAAGCCTTGATTCCCATTAATTGTAGCGAGAACGAGAGCGGTAGTCAATCTCCTCTTCAACTCCTAGAAAGCTTCATCACATCTCGGAGTCCAATTAAACTTAGCATGATTCATTGTTTGCCTAGTCAACGGACTAACTATCTTTGAACAGTCCTGAACAAACTTCTCGTAATATCCCGCTAAACCCAGAAAACTTCTAACTTCTTTCGGAGTTGTGGGTCACTTCTAGTCTAAAATAGTGGAAACCTTGTTAAGATCTACAGAGATTCCTTTTCATTAACAATGTGCCCGAGAAATCTTACTTCCTTGACCCAAAAAATGACACTTAGAAAATTTGACGAATAGAATGTTCCTTCTCAATATCTCCAAAACAATTCTTAGATGCTCAGGATGCTCCTCTTCGGTTTTGGAGTAGATTAGGATATCATCAATAAACACAAGAACAAATTTATTCAACACTTCTTGGAATATACAGGTCATTAAATCTACAAAGTATGCATGAGCATTGGTTAGTCCAAAAGGCATGACTAACCATTTGTAGAATGTGTCTGGTCCCCTAAAAGCAGTTAAGTGAACACAGTCTTCAGCAATTCGCAGCTGATGGAATCCCTGGGATAGATCCATCTTTGAAAAGAATCGTGCTCCGTGCAGTTGATCGAACAGGTCATCGTTCCTAGGCAAAGGGAATTTTTTTTTTGAGAGTTAGTTCATTGAGATCATAGTAGTCCACACACAATCTCAAGGATCCGTCAGACTTAGCTACGAACACCACGGATGAACCCCAATCAGAAACACTAAGACCTATCAACCCTTTCTCTAACAAATCTCGGGTTTGATTGACTAGTTCAATTCGTTCCCCGGGTGCCATCCTGCGGCTTGCATGAACAACAGGACGAGCATCAAAACTAAGTCAATTCTGAATTAAATTTCTCTTTGTGGAGGTAAAGATTTGACCTCCTCGAATACATCTGGAAATTCCCAAACAATAGGTATGGACTCCAGACTAGGTTCGGGATATCCCAATGTATACATCGGCTTATCTCTCTTAGGACTCGGATCCTCACAAAAGATTTCAATGAAATTTCCAAGTTTATTTTTGACCAAAATCGTCCAATTGTTGCAATCTAATTTAGCTTCATATTTGGTTAGCCAATTCATTCCGGGTAGGGTTTCAAATTCGTTAAAATCGAGAACATAAAGGTTGATAGGTAATTGATGACGAGAATATAAGATAGGGACTTTCCTACAATATAGACAAAGATTCGCAGGACCACCAACCGGATTCTTCACGTAAATGGGGTCGTTGACTAATTCAGGTTCAAGTTTTAATTCATTTACAATTTGTTGGAAGATAAAGCTATGTGTCGCGCCCATGTCAAACAATACTCTAACAACTCTATCATAAATAGTAAGGTTACCTTCAAAAACTCCCTTTCCTTTATCTGCCTTTGAAGTTGAGGGGTCATCTTTTATCACATACATTTTCGCTACTTGTGCTTGTTCCTTTTTCGGGCAATTTTTAACTCTATGACCTGGCTGGTGACAGCAATAGCATTCCTTTGTCCTTTGACTTGTCTTCACTGATTGATCTTTCTTTACTTATTTCTTTGGCTTCTTGCAATCGTTTGCATAATAGCCTTTCTCCTGATAGTTGTAACAAGTAATATATCTCGTCGGGTTCTCCTGATTACTCCTTTTCTCCTTGCCTTGATCCGGCTTCTTCCCTCCGAACTTCCTTTTCTTCCATTTCGGATTGCTTGAACTTCTCTTCACTTTCGAAACTTCCCGCTTATCCAGGGTACCATATCTATAATCCATATCGATCAAATCATAAAAGGATTCCTTCATGTGGGCTATGATCCTCTCGTGGTACTTCTTATTCATTCCCCGAATAAATCTTTCATTTTTCTTCAAAGGAGTGTTCACCAGCTCCGGACCAAATCGAGACAATTCGTTGAATTTATTCAAGTATTCCTCAAACGATAAACTCCCTTGCTTCGAGTCCATAAACTCCTGGTACATTCTAGAGATACCAGCAGATGGCATATAGCATTTCTCAAACATCTCTTTGAATCGGCTCCAAGTGAATTCATCGTTCGGCTTATCCACTGTAATTGTCTCCCACCAAATTAGAGCTTCCTCTTTGAGTTGCCAAGAAGCTATCAATCTCATCTGATCATCTTCCAATTTCAGTCTCTTGAAAATTCTTTCACACGATCGGATCCAAGCTTGTGCTTCGATAATAGATTCCTTACGAGCGAATGACTTACCACCAATTATAGAGAAACTTCGATATAGATCAGCCAGATTCAGCTGAAGTTGAAGGAATGGCTGCTGTTGTTGCAGGGCCTTGACCAGTTGTAGTGGTATTTCCCTATCCCCTACCTTGTCCTCTTCTTCTGCTCATTCTCGCTATCTGTAAATAGTAAGAAAACTTGTTTTAGGCATACAAACAAGATATCTTAGGGAATATCAATGTTAAAAGAAATAGACCAAGAAATTTTAGGGTTTCGGTCTCTCGGGTTATACTCATTCTAGGGTATTTCTCACTCTATCTCTAATGAGCCACCAAATGTCTTATACTCCACAGCTAAAGTTCTTACTCAACCTTTAGCTCTGATACCACTTGTCACGACCCGAAATCCAGCGTTCAAAAATCGACATTAAATACCTCACTTGTATTCGGCTGCCAGAGATTCAAACGTCGAACACAAGTTCGGATAGAGCTTATAACAACATTAGATGGAAATAAACAGCGGAAACAAAATGAATATCATTGATCACAACACAGATACAACTTTGACACAATATCCATTACAACATTTATCACCAACATCAGAGTGCTACACATATGATACAACAACAAAATGGTAACATCACAGTGGAACAACAGAGTTATCCCAACTTCAAGAGAGTCTTTAAAAGAAAGAGTGTGAGAATCCCAACTAAGCACCTTCAAAATCAAAATTCAAAAGCTTCCAAGACTTCAAACCAAAAGCTTTCCAAAATCCAATAACTTCCAAAAGACTTCTAAATCCAAGCTTTCTCCAAAACACGGATAACTTGCTTCTAGGATGCCCGTGTGGAAATTATGGGCACCCAGAGTTTAGGAAGGGGACAATAAACTCCGGGTCAGTCATGCGACTGGTATGAGTAAACAAAACAATTGTTTGTACAAAAAAAATTTATAACAGAAATCTGATATGCTTTTGCAAAATGAAACTACCATAAGACCTCCCTCCACACACACAATGCAATCACAAAATTGGAGGAGATTTCTTTTTATGATAGTCAAATATGCTTGACACGAGAAAATTCTTTGATATTATTAGTAGTGCATAGTGTAGAAAACATTTCGGAAGTATAATATTAATCTTAGCCAGCACATTTCGTACTAAGCCTACTATAGCTACCATCTAAACAGTGGTGACCACCATAAGTAAATGGCAGGTTATACAACTAAAATCGTAAAGGGCTTGTATTGAATGATTGCATTTCCAACAATGGTCAGGCAAAGGAACTTCCTTCACCAAATGGGTACATCTTTGGAGGGACGACCCCGAGAACCTAACTGGATCTTTGCCAATACAAGGTCGGGTTACCTTTGTAACTAGGTAACTACTGACACGAGTATGCCATCTCCTGGTCATTACCAACCTTTATCCGAGGTGCCTCTCAACCAACAACCACAAAGCAATAAGGTTGCAGTAACCACATAATTTAAGTATTTGGGCTCCATATCATGATACCACTTCTTATCGAGAAGAAAATGGACATGCCCTTAGGGGGGTGCTACCCCTAAATAAACTTACTGCAATGATTCCTGTTTCGACCATAAGCGGGTTGTGACGTTCGACGAAGTCTCGTCCACAAAGCTACGCTTTTCACAAAAGCCATGCTTCCATCAACAAATGATCAGCAGCACTCAGCATGCCACACTATCAAATTAGGAGTATATCACTGATAACCATCAACTACGTAACCTCTGAGTTCGTATGCCTCGGAGAAAGGTGTTAAGCTAAGAGAATAAATTCTCCGCCACCAACAGAAATGTATTTGAAAGAGATCAACTTTATATCTCAAAGTGTAATGTCAGATATACAACCATACAAGTATGTTCCGGGTTCGAACAAGACGGAAGGCACTTCTAAAGAATCCATTGCAATCCGGGCATCCACAATCCCGATCGGACTTCCCATCACATATTGAGATCTCTATACCGGAGCAACTCAGTGCAGAGTCATTCGAAAGGTTATCCTATCATTCTCGAAGACACCTGGTCTTCACCACCGTCTCCAAGTGCTATCCATTTCATCGTATCACTATTCAGAATGGGTTATATGACACAAAGTCCTCTCCCGGCTAAATTGAATGGTGAGCGCTTAGTTCAAAAACATGTGGATATATCATTCATAAAGATTCATCGTAAATATTCGATGTGGGTTTCGGATAACCAATTCGGAATCCGACTCCCAGCCGCATCGAAATTCAATTGCCGTTTTATGGGCCAAGGGTTTTATTTACATTCACACAGTAATATATTCATCACAAATATCACAGCTCAGCACAAAGCAATTCATATCACATAGTATCACAATCGCATATCAAAGATATCAATCAATACAAAGCATTTGATAATAATCAATCATCTTCAATTAAGATGAATTAATTATGTAATTGTAACTAATTAACCACATAATTATTTTCACTAATTAACTTAATTAATGACTTATTATTCTTAATTATTAATTAATTAGTCCTTAATTACTAATTAATTATTCTTAATTAAAAATTAATTAACCTTAATCATCATTTAATTAACTTTTAATTATTAATTAATTATTCTCAGTTATTGCTTAATTATTAATTAATTATTCTTAATTACTTTTATTAATTAAGTATTTCTCAATTAATTACCTTAATCAATTAATTTTTAATTATAAATTAATTAACCTTTATTTAATAATTAATTAACCTTTAATAAATCATTCTTTAATTATTTAGTAATTATAATTAATTAATTAATTAATTATCATTAACCATATAAATTAACTTAACTTTTAAGTTAACAAATTAAAACACATTTGATTAATTCCTTAATTACTTAATTAAGTTTTTATTTAAAAATAAACTCTTTTAAAAATATAAGTTTAAAACATATTAAACTTAATTAATTTAAAATATTTTATTTTAAAAACCTTTAGTTACATGTTTCAACTTAACAACAATCATCAATTTAAAAAGAATAGATTTAGACATTAAGTTAACTTAGATTGTTAAGGATTTTAAAACTGAAAATTATAAAACCTGAGTTCAGCTTCGAATGTTACCCGAGACATTTCATGTTTGCTTCGAGTTTTTCCAAAATCAACCCGTATGCTTTTATTTTTCAAACTTAATTTTTATTTAAGTATTTACCCGGCGCACAAATGAATTCACTCGAGCTAAGACTGGAGCCAGCACATGAACCTCCCGAAGACCACTTCGAGACATCCACCCCTCCTTCCTCTACCAAGCTACCTGATACACATCAGGCCTCGTGCGCATTCACAGATGGAATGGCCACCTTCGGTCAAAGCTTCGGCCGTCAATAAGTCAATGACAACCTTCCTAAAACACCAAACCACCCAAAAGTCAAAAACCATGATGAATTCGCAACCGAGTAGCTGACCCAACCTGGAACACAAGTTCGACCAACCAATTCTCCTCATGTCGACGACACAGACCACCAAAGTCCACGCGCCCACGTCCAGAGCTCCTCCTATCAACCACGCATAGCCACTAATTGTCCTGGTCCAGTCCGATGCAATGTCGGCATTGCAGTTGGTCAATTTCTGACCAACACCAAACTGTAAGCCTAAACCCTAGATGAACTACGTTTGGACACCATATTGATTGGAATTTTTTCCAAGCATTTTTCTCAACCTCCCCAACCATCATACAAGCTTCAACTTCCATCACGACACCCCTCATGCCGATGATCCCCAGAATTCGCCAAAAATCCCAATATCGTTCAACTTTAATTTTCTCGGTCGATATTTCAATAAAAATCTTGATTTTTTATCCAAAAATCATTATCTTCGATAACATTTCAGATGGTATACCTGATTCTAAGATTTATGATGTTTGAAATTTAACATAATTTGAATTGTGCCTGTATTTTCCAATTTCCAGAAACACTTTAATTTATTTTTTCTTAAACCTATTTTTAAAACTTAAATCATGTTTAAATAAGCAACTTCTGTTTGAATTCTAAAGTGTAATAATGATCGAAGAAGAGGAAATTGAATTTTGAATAGGATTCCTGTAAACCTGGAATAGAGGGTTCATGCCTGTAACTGACATGCACAAAAATCTTAACACATATATATGCACTTCTTTGCATGCATGTAAGAACTTTACAATTTTTATTCCAGAACATGATTCAAACAACAGGTAGAATCTAGATTTAAAAAGCTTACTCACTAGGAGTTTTCTAGAAAAGAGAGAACTTTTTAAATCCTGGAAAAATGTATTTGCTTTTGAAAACTGGGAACTGGAAGTGATTGTTTGAAAGCTAGATTCTTGACATTGTTTTGAATTCTAGAATGATTGCTTCAAGTCGTTGCCGAAGATAATACTTTGTTAAAACTTTCTAGTTTGAAACTTACTTTTGATTTCTTTTGAGTTTCTTTCCTTTGATTTCTTTGATTCTCAGATTTTAATTGTTTTACAGGTTGCTATTTTTCTTTGATCTGGTTTGAGTTTTGATTTTTCTTAGGTTTCAGATTTTTGGAACTGAAGAATAAAAGAATTGAGAGAGGAAATGAAATAGCTTATATAATTTTGTTTTATCATTTCAATTAATTTTTCTTAAAATAAATTCAATAAAATGACACTTGTTAATAAATTGTTAAGATTATTATACTTGTAAAACAACTTGTTACATGAATCGCACTTATTAATATTTGTGTTAAAATTTAACACTTGTATTATGCATGCATTAAGTATTTTATATATATTTTTAAATTGTATTTTTCTATTTTATAAATACATTTCTGTTTTATTTAAAAATATACAATTTAAAAGAAAATATTTTGAAACTAATTATATATTAAATAAATTACCTATACATAATTTAAAAATCCAAATTATTTTATTAAGACATTTATTTCAATTCTAAATTCAAGTTCAAATTCAAATTTGAATTATAATCCATTTATATGTGTATAAATCAATACTAATTCTATTTATCCTAAAAAATTTCAATCAAATTCAAATTAAATTCCAGAAATTCCAATAAATTACTAATTTTAAATTGATAAAATTTAGGGATGTTACATTATTTAACTCTGATATATATAGTAGCTTCATGAAGTCCTTTTCTTTTGTTGCGGAGCATGTTATTATGTTACTCTGTGTCTGTGATTCTGTGATTTATTTATTTACTGTATATGTTGAGTTTTGCTAAATATAAATTAACTATCTGGTGTTTCGAGCAATTCAAATCAGGCATGTGTGGATTCGAATGGTTGAAAATATCGGGTCATTACATTTGGTCTCAGAGCTTTGGTATTTAGGCAAAACTCAACATATAGGGTAAATTTAATTACGAAATCACTTTCGTTCGAGTTTGAATTCTTTCCTCCTTGATTCGCTTTCCTTTGAATTTTGGAATGTTCCCCTCGGTTCCAAAATCCATCCTTATCTCTCTATTCATATTCTGGAGTATCCCATGACTCCACTTCGAACAATCTCTATAATAAATCGACGGTCTCGCCAATCTTTGAATGATTTGTAAAGGGGTGTAACTCATTTGCAGTAGCATGGATTTACTGAAGATTTCTGTATCCTCGGTTTATGATGCCATCTATCTCCTGCTATGCTTGAATTCTATCTTTTGAGATCGAATGTCAATTTGCATCGGAATTCTACATCGATCGTATTCTTGAAATCACGGTCGACCCGGTTAACTTGCCTGCGATTTATATAAATTATCCATCTCCCTATTTTGTTACTTGATTATCTTATCTTTGTTTCAAACCTATATTCGAATCAAAATTCTCTTTGATTTAAGTCCATCAAATTTGAATCACTATCCTTTCTTTGAAATCCATTCTTGTATCATCGAGCGAGGGAGAGTATTTGTAAATTAATATTAAAAATGTTTATATATACATATATAGTGTTGTTTGAGTCGTTGATGTTGATTTAGATTTCTGATCGGTTCGTCTGATCAACGCTATCGATAGGATTCCAAAACACTTGAACAGAGGAAACTGACATAATATTGTTTTCAAATTTTGTAAATAAATGAATTTTTTGTGGTTATATATATAAGTAAATCTTCTAAAAGATAATTGTTAAATGAATTTTTTAACAAAATGGTAATATTTGATTTTCAATTATTGTTTCGTAAACCAATGACTATTACCACATGATTAAATAAATGGAATTATAAAAACATGGTTATAAATTGATTTGGAATATAAATGAATATAAATTATAAATTTGAGAATTTAATTTCCGGTGATTTCAAAATATGGTTTTAAGTTTTGAAATGTATATTATGTAAAGTATTTTCAAATAGAAATTGTTTCCAAAGAATTTTAGATATTTAAATCAGTGCTCTTCTCTTTTATCACTGGAAAATAATCTCGGTGATGACTACAACATCATCGACATTCATTTTGAGTTTCGAAGTGGAGGGACAATTAGTAGCATAGCTACACTTTTGTTTGAAGGAAAAATATTTTGATTTGAATTTCTTTAGTATGACTTGATTTATAATATATAAGTTTATGTTTGTAAATTGATTTGATATATACCGTATATATACACACACACACACACACACATATATATATATATATATATATTTATCTCTAAATTGTTTAAAGTTAATCGAAAATTTAATTCTTAAATTTATGTTAAAGATGATTTTAACTATAAAATGTAGCCAAAATTTTTAATAAATATTTAAATTTGAAATAATTGAGTTAGGAAAATTTTACTTGTATAATACTCAATTTAATTCCAATACAACTTACCTAAATTATTCAGAAGTTGAATATGTAATTGGATAATATAAAATATAAAATAACTTTATAAATAAAGCTTGAGTGGCTATATTAAATTTTATACACTTAAATTTTAATTATAAAGTGTTAATAGGGATAAATAGAATAATAAGGTAATTGAAGAATAAATGAGAGAGATAAAATAAATTTTTGTTTTGAAATATTAATTAAATCAACTCAATGAAATACTTTGAATTTAAAATTGATTACTAAATATAAAGTAATCTAAATTGAAATTTATATTTTTTAAATTAATTGTTTTATTTGTTTTTTAAATCTATTTTCTTTCTGATTGTCTCATTCTCCTACCTCCTTCCTTTTCGGGGATGAAAAGTTTTGAGTAGGGGAGAGTGTAACGACCCGAAATTTTTAATAGTTTTATTAATATAATTAATTAAAATTTTATGAAATGTTAAATAATAAAATTTTGAAATAAAAATTTAATATTTGGATTACGTCTATTTTAACATAGCAAATGGTAAATTTTCATCTAATAGTATGGAAGTTTATTTTATTATGTAATTTTATTTCAATTCAAATCAGTAAAATTTAATGATAATAAAATGTCTTCCAAACCTGAATATTTTTCTATAGAAAATTTGTAAATCATCTTCTAAGTGAGACGTTATGTTTTGTTTTGTCAAATTTTGATTGTTATTGCTCCGTTTATCTTAATTCTGGCGTTTTAGCAGCATTTTGGTACCGATATCGACTTTTGATCGGATGATCCTACCACTGATATCTATATACCGTTTGGATCATCACATCGTGTTGATCTCTATGGTATATTCACTTCTGTGTTTTGGAGTCTGGGGTACGGAGCAATCTACGAAATGCTCAGCGTATCGATTCCGCAACTGAGTCTTTTGGATTTCTCTTGACTGTTCATTATCCAATATGAAACCAATAACCACTTTAATAAATTCAAATCCAATTCTGGCCTTTACAATTCTCTTTTCATTTTATTTCTTATGAATTTATCTTTCATCTTCATTTGAAAAAAAACAAATATATGAATCAGCTGAACCGTTTAATTTTCCTACCTACTTCGTTTCCACTTTTCACCGCTCACATACAGCCTCCCCCTCTTCTTGCACTCTCTTCTTATCATCTCGAACCTACATCACCCCTCAGATCTGGGCTCCCCTTCCACCTACTTCCACCTCTGGCCGATGTGCAGTTCGCAAGCACTCCTCTTCCCCCTCGTTCATCCTCCCAACGCACGCATCTTCTCTAGCTGAAGCTTCTTCCTTACTTTATAGGTATATATGTTACCTATTTTTTACCGTTCATATATATATATAGTATATTTTGTTATAAGATATCAACGTTTACATTTTTCAGCTTTATATACATTTTGATCATAGTGTATGCATGTGTATATATGTGGGCATTTTTCATATATATTAATATATATATTGTTTATATCTATAGTTGAATTTAGTATAGATTCTACTGTCGTGTATATATTAGCTTTTAAGTGATCTGTTGAGTCTATTTTAGTTATATAGTTGCGTATATTAGTATATATTGTGTTAGTCTTATATTATAAATAGTGGGATACATATTTGATGGTTGTGTATCTATTAACTTACATATATAGTTTTTTTTTATGTTCAAGTTTCTGAAAACTCAGCAGTAAGGTATGTATATTTATTTGGTACTAATAGTTTATATATATGTAGGTTTTGTTTAAAATTTTATGTGTCTTTGAATTCGAAGTGAATACTTGGATATATACATATAAACTTATACTTATATGTTAGTTATCTATGTGTTTTAAATAAGTGATATATGTCAGTTACATATATATTATGACATGTTATTTATACAAAAATTATAAACTATGTTAGTAAGACATACAGTTATGTTGCTAGTATTTCTCAGTGGATATATTTTTAAAATATGCCATGAGTTTTTTTTATGTTTATATAAGGTTTGTTTGTTATGTTGTAATTACAGTATTCTAAATATACATATATTTTAGTTGCACACATATTTCTTTGGCTCAGTTTTCATGTCTGCATGTATATATTTATTTTATAATAGTGTTAAATATATATGTGTGTGTGTGTGTGTGTATGTGTGTGTGTGTGTTTTAAAGCTTTGTTATATTGACATGCTCCATAAGTATAAAGACTATATACATATGTTAGTTACAGGTGTATAGGCCATGGCAGTGTATATGTTAGATTTTATACATTATATTATATGATTGTAAGCATGTTTCATGTAGTACAGATTTCATGTGTACAGTCTGCATTTCTATAAATTCTTACTATAGGGTCCGTAAATATTTTGAGTACTAGATATATTTTGATCTATATATATATTAAATAAGAAGTATAAAGAAGTATTACATACATATATAAATTGCAACAGTATATAAAAGGTATATCTTATACTGAAACTTTTTCCTTTGTTCTATTTATACATATTCCATTGTATATTGCTCTGTATACCTTTTTAGATTGCATGCATGAGTATACGGTTACATATATAGCTTATATATGGGTATATTTAAAGTATATATATATATATACTTTAATCTGGGTTCAATAAAACTGGGATAGATGGTATTCCATTGTATTTATAGTATTTGGTTACATATTCCATTGTATATAGATGATATATAAGGGTATATGTGGGATCATATACATTTGTTTATATGAAGGTATAGATGAATTTGGTTTTCAAATATATATATAGATTTTATTTTGTTGGTATTAAAGTTAAAATATTGATTAAAAAATACATATATACATATATCTATTTTATCTTAAAGAGAAGTTATATATAACATATATTATGTTCAGCCTATATCGAGCTAATATTATTTTTCTCATCAATTCCAGTCTTGCCTTGATCATTGAATTCATGCCAATTTTTCTTGTTTTGGAATCCGTGTATGGATTAGTAACTCATCTCATCCTCGTTCATCTCTAGCCTCGAAAGGTGAGCAATCACTCACGATTAATGTTCTTCTATTTACTAAATTTGATTTAAATTGAAACGATAATTGAAATATTCTGCCGATAGTTATTTACATTGCTATTTATATGCTATCTGTGACGACCCGCTATTTTGGACTATTCGCATCCGCACATGTCAGACTTGAATAATTCAAAATACCGAATTGTTAATTTAAATTTGGCAAAACTGAACATATACAGTAAATAAATAATCACAGATCGCAGACACAGAGTAATAATATGCAGCGAAAGCAAAAGATAGTAGTTCATGAAGCTACTATATATATAACATAGTTAAATAAGTTACAACAGAAGTCTCGAATACAATAGTCAAATACAAGAACCAGAATACATCACTGGAATCAACTGATCATCTGAAAGCTGGATAGATAGCTGGATCTCCAAGCGAAGCTCCAACTCCAAAGGTGAATGTTGAAAGCTGAGCCACTCAGTCTGACCCGAGCGTAAAGCAAAACACAAAACACTCGATTCAGGATTAATATTCTTATATCAATAAATCCAACTCAAGTGAAATAACAATTAAAATACAATAACTCAAAGGACGTTGGAATAACCATCCTTTAAGGATCCGTTAAACTATCTACTATATGGTAGTGTACGCTAAATAGATAATGCTTATCAGTAATATAAATATCAAAATAGTGTTAAGGCGTTACCATTACCCCCTTAACACATTTTATAAGCATTATAGTCTATACAGCACTGTAAACTCCACCGTAAACTGGTGGGCTCTCAGGGAGTACTCCCTAGGTATAACACAAAACAAATTCGTAGTGGTCGCTTACAAGTATAACAAGGCACATGAGGCAATACCTAAGGTAGTGAAACTAACGTTTGCCTGATTCGGACTAGTGAGAACGCATTGCCGCAGCGATCGCAACACCGCGAAACAACACTCCCAAAATTTACGAGGGTGCACCAATCAATAACAAGTAATGAGTAGTTTACGAAGAAGTGTGTTCGCTCGAGGTGGCTAACCCCATTTGGCCCGGCATGGCTCCTGTTTTAGTCATTTCCAATTTGACACAAGTGTCAAGGCTATCCATCATCGTTCTCTTTCTTCAGTCATCACGTACATCATTCCAACCACTTCATTCTGGATCATCACTCCGCGTATAGTTATTAAAGTGGCTTTTGGCTTAGACAGAGAGTATGTCCATAACCGATTCCGGTCTCTTTAATAACTTTCATAATTATTATACTGATTGGTCACTTAATATATTTCAAAAACCAAATTAGTTTCAATTCCAATTAGAATATATAAATCAACATTTCATTTGTTTTTCTAAAACAGTTCCCATAATCTACATTTCAAAACTTCTAACTTTCCGTTTCAAATCTTATAATTCAATTTCAATTTTTATTTGAAACAATTCAAATATTAATTCAAGTTCGTATATATAAGTTTCATTCCGTAATCATTTAAATTAATTTAATTTAACATTCAAATCAATTTAAATTCATTTATCAATTTCATTCCCTATTCGATGAGTTCATTTATCACTCAAACAATTTTTATTAAATTTCCAATTCATTAAATCAATTATCTAAGTTTAACTCCATTATATCAACTTACAAATTGAGTTCAATTAGATTCGTCAAATCAGTTCTTTATATTACAAGTCTTACGTTAATTCCAATAAATGACATTTTATTTCTTATTAAAGAAATTCAATTTCACTTATTTCTTTACTTAGTTACAAATTTCAAAACTCAATTAATAAAGAACAAATATTCAATAAGTTCAATTTCACTTATTAACTTCTTAAATTTTCCAAAACTTAATTAATAAAGAAACTCAATTTCATTTATTAACGAAGTTCAAATTTCACTTATTCAAAAGTTCAATTTCTCTTATCAAGGAATTTAAATTTTTATTTAATTATCAATTAATTCAATATCATTCAATTATCAAATAATTTCAACTTAATTATTAAATAAATTCAACTTAAAATTTCAAATTTAATTATTACTAATTCCAATTTATTTATTAATAATTCCAAATTTAATTATTAAATAATTAAATTTCAAACAATGTTCTTTCATCAATTACTACGTTAATATTTGTTTCAGGTTTCAATATTTACATTTTCCTTTCATAAAATTCAAATTCCAACTTCATTTCAAAACTTATTCTTTATTCGAATAAAATCATTATTTTATTTTTAAATCAAATTATTGACCAATCAGATTTTTATTTAATTCTTTATCCTCGGTCCAGTTCATTTGGGTATTTATCATTTCAACCCGATTCCATTTCCAATTCAAAATTCAAAGCATAGCAAAGGGAACTTGCAGTGTGATAACTCGGATGGTGTCAAAGTAAATAAACATGCAATAGCAAACATCCATAACAATCCAATAATTAATTCAATTAAATAATCCCAAAATAGTCGTACTAATTCACATTGTTGTTTGTGAGAATTAATATAATTATTTCTAGAATCTACACTATCATTTCATGTAAATTAAAGATTATTACACTTATTATTTATACGGTTCTTCACCTGTCATCTATTATTCAATTTCATACAACATCAATTTAAACAACAACATTCAATGGTTCAAGTTGTAGTTAACACTATTTCTATGTGTCAAATCATTGGTCATTTAAAGGGGTCACATTATACCAATATAATCAAATTTAAAATAAATCAATTTCAAATCGTTAACTATCTTACGTCAAACTCAATTTCAAATTATTTATCACTTTATACATTACAATTCAACGTCCAATATAAATAACAAACAATCAATCAATTATCAACCAAACGGGATTATCGTTATATAATTTACAGATAACGGTGTCAGATGTCAAAGTTGGACTGATACATAAATAACAGTGCAATAAATAACAGCAGCATATTTCAATTGTCTTTTCAATTGAAATCAAATTTAATAAATAAAAGAACATTAATCGTGAGTGATTGCTCACCTTTCGAGGTTATAGACGAAGGATAATGAGATGAGTTACGAATCCAGATACGAATTCTAAAGAAAAGGGAGATTGACACGAATTCGACGAACATAGCTGATGACAAGAATCGATGAAACAAATCAAATCAGTTTTGATTATATACAGAAGTATATATTGTTATTATTATTTTATCAATATTTTAACTTAACACAAATATTAATATTATATATATATATATATTATTAAAAATCATTATCCTCAAACACATATAATTAAAAGTCAATATTAAGGAACCCATATAATTTAACGTCTAAATATCTTATTTTTCCAAAACAATACTTAAACGATATTTGCAAAGCAATATTTATATAAAATCGAACACATCACTCATAATATCATTACTTTAAAAGTCAAGGTTACAATAACATACATATAATACACGTTAGCCGCAATGCAAATCTTTGGAAACACACACATAAAAAGTCGTTTACACGTTACTACAAGTATATAACAACAGCAAACTGTGTTTGCAAATATTTGTCCGTTAATGCAGAAGTGAATGCACTTTCTGGAAAGCAAGGTTGGAGGTATAATGTTTGCAGGCAAGAGTTATAATCGCCTATATAAACATATATATACATCTAACCTATACACGTCTCATATAAATACATATATAACAAAACACAAGACATACATATACATTATATACGTTGTTATATAAACACGAACAGTAAAGTACAAAAAAGAAAACACGAACAGTATAACAAAACACAAGACTTACTATACTGTTGTCATTTTATAAACTATCATAAATATGCAGATGTATATTAAAACTTTTATAGTTTATTCATCAAAACTATCGCCCCCATATGAACTCATATTTATAATTATTCCAAAACACACATACTTTGCATCTCAAAGAGTAAGTAGGAAAAATTATATATAAAGTCGTACGACTTACCTTTAGAGATGATAAGGAAAGGCGGGAGGAAGAGGAGCAAAGTGGGTGGCGACATGGGTAGCTGACGTGGCGGAGGAGGAGGCTGGAGATGTGAAGGCCATTGGACTGCGTTGGAGTTGTGATGGCCGGTTGACCGGGTATGTTGTAGGCCGAGGTGGTGCTCGCGGCGGGCACGAGGTTGCGGCCATGATGGATGACGTGAGGCATTGGCATATGGTTTGTCGTGAAGTGAGGGATGCGCAATGGAAACATGGTAGCCGGAGGTACGGTGGGGCGAAGCCGTGAAGGGTGGAGCAAGGCTAGCATGGGATGAAAGAACATGCACCGAGGTTATAATGAGGAACAATGTTAATGAAAAATAAAAATATGCAGCTTGACCTCTATAGCCTTTAAAATGTAACAGAGGGGTGAAGGTGGGAAGACGTGGCCAATAAAATTGGGGAGATGAGTAGGCTTTACTTAAATTAGCTATCACCCTTTTCTTTTGATAAGCATAGAGATGTACAGAGAAAGGAATGGGAAGGAACCGGAAACAAATATAAATTTACATCAGGGAATAGTAACAGTGAAAGCTTTGGTATTTCAAATTATTTACGAGAACTAGCTATTAGATTTTTATACGATAGAAAATGAATGGTCACGGTAAACAAATGGTCAAACGGGTATCGATGCAAATATCCGTTATGCAGGTTCCGCCGCGTACCGGACACCAAAACATAGAAGTGAATGTACCACAGAGAACAACACGACGAGACGATCAAAATGGTATATAGACATCAATGATTCGATTGAGTTGTAAAAATTTCGAATTTCCTATTATATAAAATGCATGAAAAACACAAAAAAATAAGATCGACGGATCTATAGATGTTCGAATTTGGAAAAATGACAAACTGACGGCTTGCTCAGAAGATGGTTTAGAATTTTTCAATGTAAAAATATTTAGGTCTCGAAAACATTTTATTTTCATCATTTTTTAACTGATTAAATTGAAGTAAATTTACGCACGAAATAAACTTTCATATTTTCGGACGAAAATTTACCAGTTGCTATATTTAACTCGACGCATTTCAAATACTAAATTTATATTTCAAAATTTTATTTTTATTTTTTTATATAAATTCACACAAATCCAGTTAATTAAATTAATTTAAATCCGTTAAAATATCCGAGTTAATACACTATCTGTTCACCTATGACATCTGACACCATTATTTGTTATTTATATAGATGATATATGCCTTTTATATTATTACCATATCTGTTATCACTCTGCAAGTTCCCTGTTAGTATAGAAATCAACATGGGTTAAAATGATACATACCCGAACGATCTGTAGAATAGGAGAAAATGGTAATGGGTTGAAATGATAAATCCAAGCGATTTTCATTTGAGTTGTATTTGGGATTTCAAGTTGAAATGATATGTACCCGTATTTATATTTAAATTACGGATTGAAATGATAAATATCTGTATCACTTGACCATAGGATAGAAAATTATATGCAGACACCATGGTCTATATATGTGTGTGTGTGTGTGTGTGTGTGTATTGAATGATTTCTATGGTTTTGGAAAGAAATATATGGTTTTATATAAATATTGATTTTTGATATTATATGAGTATTATTTTATATATAGTTAAATTTTTAAATTTAAGCTATGTATAAATTTGTTTAATATAAAATAAGTTTTATAACAAAATTTGATTTTGGTTAAGTATTTATTTAAATTATATTTTAATATATAGTTTATAATGATTTTAATAAATTAAGGTTGAGAAGATGGATTTGAATTGGATTTGAAATTGTATTTAATTGAGAATTATATTTAATTAAAATCAATTTGGAACTTATTGAATTTGAGATTTTAAAGGATATGATTTTATAACTAGATGTTGGTTTAAAGTGATTAATATATATTTCAAGTTTGAGTTTTATTTAAATGATATTGAATTTATTAAGTAAATATTTCAAAACTAAATAATAGTAAATTAAATTAAGATATATATAAAACTATCACATTTAGTTTTGAAATTTTAGAATATTTAAAGCTTTGTAATATATATTTTGAAATGGTTAATTTGTGGTTCAAATCTGTATTTGAAATCGATATAATTTTGAATGGTTTATTTAGAAGCTAAATTGGAATTAATGATTTGAGATCTGATTAAATTTGAATTTTGGAATTCGAGTTGATTTGGAATTAATTTGTGAAATTTGAGGAAAACAATTTTATTATATATACAATTTTAATATTATATTTCAAAAGTTTTTTGAATTCGAGTTGATTTGGAAGCTAAATATTATGTTTCGAAAGTGTTTTTAATTTCAAGTGTTTAGTTTCGAAAGTGTTATAACTATGAAAAAATGCTATGATTTTGAAAAAGGATATATTTGAAATGGAAATGATATCGTATTTGGTTTCGAAATAGAAAAGGATATCGTATTTATATGGTTTTTGAAATGACAACGGTATTTTGGTTTTGAAGTATAAACTATTTTGAAATGACCACGATGTTATAATAACGGCTGGTTGTTAAAGAGATTGGGATCGGAAGTTGTCATACTCTCTGCCAACTTCGAAAACCACTTTAACAACCGTATACGCGGTAGAGATTCCAGAATGTAGTAGGATGGTGGCGACGATCCTATATTAGGTAAATACATGCACCGACTCCCGTGAGTTGACATAAGGTGGCTAAAACAGGAGCAATTGACGGGCTAATGAGTTAGCTCCTCTGATCGGACACACTCCTTCGATACCATTCTATTACTTTGTGATTGATTGGGTCCATCTTTGATTTTTTTTGGGAGTGTGGCTCGAGGTGGGCAGTAGCTGCGGTTATGCGTTACCATCGATCTGGTAGTGCAATTGGTATATCTACCATGGCATTGCCTAGTTGTGCCGTATCACCTACCCTAGCGTGCTTTTCAACGAGTTTGATTTGTGACATACCTATGGAGTATTTATGGTAGCCTCCCGATCTAGAGGAATGATGGTACTGTATAAACTATTGGCACTATTTATGTGTTAAGGTGGAAAATGTAAAGCCTTAACGCTATTTTTAAGTAAGTTTACTTTAAACATTATTATAATAGCGTATATTACTATATAGTAGATAGTTTAACGGATCTTTAGAGGATGGTTATCCCAAACATCCTTTGAGTTACTTGTATTTCAGTTGTTATTTCACTTGAGTTTGATTTATTGATATAAGAATGTTAATCTTGACTCGAGTGTTTTGTATTTTTCTTTACGCTCGGGTCAGACCGAGTGGTTTAGCTTTTGAGACTCACATTTAGAGTTGAAGCTTCGGTTGGAGATCCGGCTATCTATCTAGCTTTCAGATATTCAGTTGATTCTAATGACATATTTTGATCTTGTATTTGACACTTCTATTGTATCTTTTTTAACTCTGGTATATATATAGTAGCTTCATGAACTACTATTCTTTTGTTTCCACTGCATATTATTATATTACTCTATGTCTGTGATTCTGTGATTTATTTATTTACTGTATATGTTGAGTTTTGTCAAATATAAATTAACAATCTGGTATTTCGAGCAATTCAAACCTGGCATGTATGGATGCGAATGGTTGAAAATATCAGGTCGTTACAAGAAAGAAGTGGTAAATTTGCCAAAATAACCTCTTACCAAATTACCAAACTAACCTTATTTCAACCTAAAGAAACCTTCAATTTTTCAACACTTACCATCACCTTCGACGTCCTTATTTTATATCTTAATCCCTTAAGAACTAAGCTAAGTAAAATAATAATTATGTTGGCTTTTGATGTGATATTGATTTGATGTTTACTTTTTCTTACTTTTGTTAATTCTTACTTACTTTTACTAATGACTTATAGAAGTTTTCTAATTTTATTTAACCAAAGTAAACTTAATTAGTATTATAATGTGTATATTTATATGTTTCAAACATATTAACCAAGGTGGGATAACGTTGCGGCAATTTATTTTGAATAAAACTTTGATTTTCGACAAAACGTTTAAGGACACATTTTGACGTTTTTGCTAAACTATTTATCTGTCTAAACCAAACTTCAAAATTGATTTTTTAATATATTTATATAATGAAAACAATTATATTTGACATATAAAATATGATGCAGCGCGAGCTACAAATTCACAAGGTTTAAGTCGGCCACGACCTCAAGGCTTAAGTCGGTCACGACCTAAGGAGGAAGGATTAACTCGTCCACGACCTAACCAAGTTCGGAGGAAAGAACTACGACCTAACAGAGTAGATGAAAAGGAGTTACGACTTAATGGGAGCTTAAGTCGTTCGGGTTTGATGAGTCGCACACGATCTAAAGGCATGGCTATAAGTCGTCCGCGACTTAACAAGAAACAGGAAGAGATTCCAGTGGCTGAAGTCCTTAAGTCGGAAGCGGGTTACGACCTAAATACGTTAACTCGTGAGTCGTTTGTCCTTAAGTCGTGAGTAGTTAGGTCACCTACGACCTAAGTGTTGTGATGAGTCTGTATTTCGTTGAGTCGTGTTGCATTTAGGTCGTCACCGACCTATGTGTTGTGTTGTAATATGGGTGAGGTATTATTGCTAAGTCGCTGCCGACTCAAGGTGAGTCGTGAGTCATGTTGTTTTTAAGTCGTTAGGTTCTTAAGTCGGTTGTGTTTTAGGTCGTACCTAGTTAGGTCGGCCGTGTATTGTAAGTCTTAAGTTGTGTACAAATGGTTGTAATTGAGTCGTATGTGGTACATAAGTGCGGGTATGTAGTGTTATGTGAGTCAGTTAGGTCGGCAACGACTTAAGAAAAGTTAAGTCGGCAACAACTTAAAGGTCAGGGTTTGGAAACTACTATAAATAGCGAGTGTGTTGTAACTTTTAGGGTTGTTGATTTTTTGAATAAAATTTCTTGTTTGATTGCTGTGTGCTTTCATCCTAAATTGGTAGTTGAGTGTAATCTCCTATCTCCACTTTCGGTTAATCGAGTGCGCTCGATTCAACGATTGTTGAAGCCGATTCGCGGTATCAAGTGCGCTTGATCAACGCTTGAAGAATTGAAGATCTTCTTTCACGGTATCGTGCGCGATCAACGTGACGAGGATAGCAAGAATTCGGTATCTTCGGATCAACGAATTTGGGCATTTCAGTATTCATCAATCCACCGATTGCTACTTTCATCGATCTATATCGTTTTGTTAATTATCCGCTGCGTCAGTTTTGGTATAAGAGCTTGACTTAGCCAATCATAGCTAAGACGAGTCCTGGAGCCAAGGAGTTTGAAGTTGGAGTTCATCGTGTTCATCTTGAAGTTGCAACAAGTTAGAAGCTTTCGATTCATTTCATTTTGGATCAAAGTTGGAAAGGTGTTTGAATTTGAGCCGAGTTGGGTAAAGTCATGCAACACTTGTTTAAGCCGAGAGTTTGAAGAGTAGGCCGTGTATACTTGTGAGAAGTAACCGAGCCTAGTGAAGTTTGTTTTGAAGTTTGATTTGTAGAAGATTTGTGAAGTTTTGAAGCATTTGTGATTGTGAAATCATGCCGCCAAGAAGAGCTAATCGTCATCAAAATGTTGAAGCGTTGTATAGAAGAGAAGAAGCCGAGCAAATGGAACAACGCATTAATGAGAAATTTGATGAAGGTATTGGAAAGCTAGAGAAGTTGATGAATGATTTGAATCAAAATCAAAGGAGGAGATCACCAATCTCGAACCATGGAGGAAACCGAGTTTCACCATCGGTTACGGAAGCGAGGAGGGTATCACCGCAATCTTTTAGAGAAAGAAGAGAAACATCAATTTCATCAAGGAGAGATCACCATGACTATGGACATGAAGAGAGAAGAACTCCACCAGAGTTTGAAAATGAGCCATATAGAGATGAAGAGAGACATAGTAGAAGAGACATGCGTGATCGAAGGGATGTTGATGGTCGAGATCGATATAGACGTAGATTTGATTTTGATGAAGAGGGTGACAGAGTTAGCATTCATTATCGAGATCGAGACCAAATTTGAAATTCATATCGAGATGTAGATGATGATCGTCGATGGGAATCGAGTATGAAGATGGAAATTCCAGAATTCAATGGTGGAACGGTAGTAGAAGAATTTCTTGATTGGTTGTCTAATATTGAAGAGATCTTTGATTTCAAGGAGGTTCCTGAGCATAGAAGGGTGAAGTTGGTTGCTACTAGGTTGAGGGGTAGAGATTTAGCATGGTGGCAGCAAACTAAACTTACACGGGAGAGAATGGGAAAGTCAAAGATTGAATCATGGGAGAAGATGAAGAAGTTGATGAAGGCTACATTCTTACCTTACAATTATCAATCACTCATGTATCAGAGATTGCAGAACTTGAGGCAAGGGACGAAGACTGTTAATGATTATGCTGATGAATTTTATCAACTGATTGCTCGAAATGATATTATGGAGACGGAAGAACAGCTGACTGCTAGATTTGTTGGAGGGTTGAGGATACAGATCCAGGATATGGTGAAAATGTTTGATCCAAGATCTATAGCAGAAGCACATCAGAAAGCGTTGGCTTGGGAGAAGCAGGGAAGGCATGGAGGTGATGTGTTTACTAATTCCAACAATCAAGTGAAGGGAGTTAGTGGAAGCTCTAATGTTCCTAAATCTATCAGTAAACCAGTTGTGAATGAAGTTGCGAAGACGAAGGTCAACAACAGTTTCAAGTGTTACAATTGCCAAGAAGTGGGACACAAGAGTAATGAATGTCCGAAGCCGAGGAAACGAACTATGATTGCTGAAGTTGAAGGTGAGGATGTTGATGAAGGTTATCCTAGTCCAGTTAAGGAGGAAGAACAGGATGTCGCGTCAGGAGATGAAGGATGTAATCTAATGATGAGGAGGTCTTGTTTAATACCAAAGCAGGAAGAAGAGGCTAGCTGGTTGAGGAGTAACATCTTTCAGTCAACGTGCATTATTCTGGGAAAGGTTTGTAAGTTTGTGATTCATGCGGGAAGTTGTGACAATATTCTTTCTACTGAAGCCGTAAGAAATTTGAAGCTGAAAACGGAGAAGCATCCAAATCCTTACAAGTTAGCATGGTTGAGAAAAGGAGGAGAAGTGAAGGTGGACAGGCGAGTTCGAGTTCCATTTTCTATTGGGAAGAAGTATAAAGACGAGATTTGGTGTGATGTAGTTGAGATGGATGTTTGTCACTTACTTTTGGGAAGACCATGGCAGTATGATCGAGCAGTACAGCATGACGGTTGGACCAATAGCTACAGTTTTATGTTTGAAGGCGTTAAGATTATCTTAGTTCCAAAGAAGAGACAGCAAGAAGAAAGCAAGTCAGAAGAGATTGAGGAGCTGAAGACTTTATTGACTTTGAAGGAATTTATTGAAGAAGTAGAAGAGAGTCCAGAGGTATTTTTGTTGATTGGACATGAAGCCACTGAATCTGTAGAAGTTCCAGAGGAAGTAAAACTGGTATTGGAAGAATTCAGAGATGTGTTTCCTCAAGAATTACCGACGGAGTTACTACCGTTGCAGGATATTCAACATCAGATTGATCTTGTGCCAGGGGCAGTATTACCACACAGGCCACATTATAGGATGAGTCCTAAGGAGCATGAGGAACTAAGAAGGCAGGTGGAGGAGTTGTTAGAACAGGGGCGTGTTCAGGAGAGCTTGAGTCCTTGTGCAGTGCCAGCTTTATTGGTGCCAAAAAAGAATGGTTCGTGGAGAATGTGTACGGACAGTCGAGCTCTAAACAAGATCACTGTGAGATACAGATTTCCTATGCTGAGGTTTGATGATTTGATAGATCAGTTGAGTGGAGCTGTTGTGTTTTCAAAGATTAACTTGAAGAGTGGATACCATCAAATTCGTATTAGACCGGGTGATGAATGGAAGACTGCTTTCAAAACCAGGGAAGGTTTATACGAATGGTTGGTTATGCCGTTTGGTTTATCGAATGCACCGAGTACTTTTATGAAAGTGATGAACCAGATTTTAAGACCATGCATTGGGAAGTTTGTGGTAGTTTACTTTGATGATATTTTGATCTACAGTGGAAGCATGGAAAAGCATGTCCAGCATTTGCGTGAAGTACTGTTGATTCTACGACAGGAGAAATTTTATGCTGCAACAAAGAAGTGCGTGTTTATGACGGACAGTGTTTTGTTTCTGGGATATGTTCTATCGAAGGAAGGAATTCAAGTGGATGAAAGTAAAGTAGAAGCTGTCAGGAGTTGGCCACAGCCAAAGACAATTACTGAAGTAAGGAGTTTTCATGGATTGGTATCTTTCTATCGAAGATTCATTCCACATTTTAGTAGTGCGATGGCACCTGTAACTGATTGCATGAAAGGAAAGAAGTTTGAGTGGTCAGAGGAAGCAGGGGTTGCTTTTGAGAAAATCAAGACACTATTGACGACAACACCAATTCTAGTTTTACCGGATTTTCAGTTATTGTTTGAATTACATACTGATGCGTCGAAGGTTGGGGTTGGTGGAGTTTTGAGTCAGAAAGGAAGACCGGTTGCTTATTTCAGTGAGAAATTGTCTGGAGCTAAGTTGAGATATAGCACTTATGATGTTGAGTTTTATGCAATTGTTCAAGCTGTGAAGCACTGGAGACATTATCTATTTCAGAAAGAGTTTGTTCTTTATACTGATCATGAGGTTTGAAGCATTTGCAAGGGCATGACAAGATTTCATCGAGACATGCATCGTGGATTGCCTATTTGCAGCAGTTTACTTTTGTTGTGAAGCACAAATCTGCGATAACGAATCGTGTAGCAGATGCATTGAGCAGAAGGAATCACTTGTTGACTACAATGAAGGTTGAGGTGACAGGGTTTGAACTATTGCCAGAATTGCTTGAAGAAGATCCTTACTTTAAGAAATTTGTTGAGAAAGTCAAGGAGGGAAGTTCTGATGAATTTGTGTTGATTGATGGTTTCTTATTTAAAGGGAATCAATTGTGTGTACCGGATTGTAGATTGCGAATGAAAATAATAAAGGAGCTACATGAAGAAGGCCATGTGGGTAGAGATCGAACATTGCAGTTGATTTCTCAATCGTATTATTGGTCGTCGATGAGAAGGGAAGTTGAAAGGTTTGTGCGTAGATGTCATGTTTGTCAGGTTTCGAAAGGGACAGCTACAAATGCGGGATTATATATGCCATTACCTGTTCCTACAAAACCATGGGTGGACGTTAGTATGGATTTCGTATTGGGTTTTCCAAGAACGCAAAGGGGGAATGACTCGATATACGTTGTGGTGGATCGTTTCTCGAAGATGGTACATTTTATTGCTTGTAAGAAGAGGGCGGATGTTGTTCATGTTGCTCAGTTATTTTTCAAGGAGATCTATCGACTTCATGTATTGCCAGAATCTATTGTGTCGGATAGGGATACTCGTTTCCTGAGTCACTTTTGGTTAAGTTTGTGGAGGATGGTTGGAATGAAGTTAAACTTTAGCAGCGCTTATCATCCGCAAACAGATGGACAGACAGAAGTTGTCAACAGATCGTTGGGAAATTTGTTGCGATGTCTTGTGAAGGACAATCTGAAGAGTTGGACATGAAGTTATGCCAGGCAGAGTTGCACATAATCATGCAGTGAATCATAGTACGGGTTTCAATCCATTTCAGATTGTATATTCAAATCTACCCAGGGGACCGTTGGACTTAACGGTAGTACCACAACCGAAGGGGACGGTTAAACGAGCTGTAGACTTTGTTGATGGATTGACTGAATGTCATAAAATCGTTCGGGAGCGATTGGAGAAAACAAATGAGAAGTATAAGAGATTTGCAGATTTGAAACGACGAAGTGTTGAATTTAAGGAAGGTGATTTGGTTTATGATGTATTGACAAAGGATCATTTTCCAGTGGGTGCATGCAATAAGCTTAAAGCTCGAAAGATTGGTCCTGTTACAATTGTGAAACGGATCAATGAAAATGCTTACAAGTTAAAGCTGCCGGAGGATGTGTATACTTCTGATGTGTTCAATGTTAAACATTTAATTCCATATCATGGAAATGAGAATGTTATGAAAGATGATGGTGAAAATTCGAGGTCGAATTTCTGTCAACCGGGGGAGGATGATGCAGCGCGAGCTACAAATTCACAAGGTTTAAGTCGGCCACGACCTCAAGGCTTAAGTCGGTCACGACCTAAGGAGGAAGGATTAACTCGTCCACGACCTAACCAAGTTCGGAGGAAAGAACTACGACCTAACAGAGTAGATGAAAAGGAGTTACGACTTAATGGAAGCTTAAGTCGTTCGGGTTTGATGAGTCGCACACGATCTAACGGCATGGCTATAAGTCGTCCGCGACTTAACAAGAAACAGGAAGAGATTCCAGTGGCTGAAGTCCTTAAGTCGGAAGCGGGTTACGACCTAAATACGTTAACTCGTGAGTCGTCTGTCCTTAAGTCGTGAGTAGTTAGGTCACCTACGACCTAAGTGCTGTGATGAATCTGTATTTCGTTGAGTCGTGTTGTATTTGGGTCGTCACCGACCTATGTGTTGTGGTGTAATATGGGTGAGGTATTATTGCTAAGTCGCTGCCGACTCAAGGTGAGTCGTGAGTCGTGTTGTTTTTAAGTCGTTAGGTTCTTAAGTCGGTTGTGTTTTAGGTCGTACCTAGTTAGGTCGGTCGTGTATTGTAAGTCGTAAGTTGTGTACAAATGGTTGTAATTGAGTCGTATGTGGTACATAAGTGTGGGTATGTAGTGTTATGTGAGTCAGTTAGGTCGGCAACGACTTAAGAAAAGTTAAGTCGGCAACGACTTAAAGGTCAGGGTTTGGAAACTACTATAAATAGCGAGTGTGTTGTAACTTTTAGGGTTGTTGATTTTTTGAATAAAACTTCTTGTTTGATTGCTGTGTGCTTTCATCCTAAATTGGTAGTTGAGTGTAATCTCCTATCTCCACTTTCGGTTAATCGAGTGCGCTCGATTCAACGATTATTGAAGCCGATTCGCGGTATCAAGTGCGCTTGATCAACGCTTGAAGAATTGAAGATCTTCTTTCACGGTATCGTGCGCGATCAACGTGACGAGGATAGCTAGAATTCGGTATCTTCGGATCAACGAATTTGGGCATTTCAGTATTCATCAATCCACCGATTGCTACTTTCATCGATCTATATCGTTTTGTTAATTATCCGCTGCGTCAAAATAATATCCAGATCTATTTATAAAAGTACGACATTGATTTATCGGTATGCAACGAAATTTGTCAACTTTTATAAAACAAGTTTTATATATTTATCAAACCATTATAAATTAAATTACTATTATTATCAAATGAGTTTGATATCGATTATATATATTTATTTAAAAGGAATTATTTATCCTTTAAATAAATTTCATGAATATTTATCCTACTTTATTGGAATCCGACTTTTGTCAATTTTACAATGGAAATCGAATTCTTTATTCAATATCAAAAATAAGTTTACCATTCTTATTTATCATATAAAACCTGATTGTTTAAGTTTTAAAATTCTACATTTGAATATTTAAATAAATTAAATATTTTATTTTCAAAGTGGTAAAGTTAAGGGTTGTTACACTAATCTTTTCTATAATAGGAGATGGTGCTATAAATTTTGGTGCCAATTTCCCTGATTTCCCGAATCGAATTGCACCTTTCATTGATAATACCTTAATAAAAACATGACCTCCAATAGAGAACTCTTTGTCTTTTCGTCTTCTATTTGCATAACTCTTTTTCCTAGATTGAGCTTCTTTCATTCTATCCCGAATCAACTCAATCTTCTATGTAGCTTCCCTAACTAAATCTGGACCTGAACCAAGCAATCCTCGGTCTCTAACCAACAAACTGGCGATTTGCATGGCCTTCCGTACAAAGCTTCAAACGGTGTTATCCCTATACTAGCCTAACTGTTGTTGTACATAAACTCAACTAAGTGTGAATAGTCTTTCCATGATCCTCCAAAATCTAACACACAAGCTCGTAACAAATGTTATAAAACTTTGTTAACTCTTTCCCTTTTCCCATCGGTCTGTGGATGGTAAACGGTACTCATTTTGAGCTTGATTCCTAAAATCTCTTATAGGCTCTTCCAGAACTCACTAACGAACAAAGAATCTATATCACTTACTATACTACTAGGAATTCCATGGAGTCTAAATATATTCCTCATAAACAACTTAGCCAAAATAGGTGTCGTCCTAGTTGACTTAAGTGGAATGAAATGTGCACTCTTAGTTAATCTATCCACTATGATCCGTATACTTTCATTTCCTCTATTAGATCTTAACAACCCATCTATAAAATCCATAAATTAGAATCCCACTTCCATACTAGAATATCTAATCGTTGAAGCAACCCACTTGACTTTTGATGTACGACTTTTACCTGTTGGCAGTTCATGTAGGATCGATTTCACCCTAGAGGGCGAGTGAATAGGATGATACTATCAATTATAAAAATTTATTGTGGAAGTATATAAAATAATTTCAACATAGATACAACAGAATAATCGCAGCACAGATAATAGCAGAATAATAAATGCAGAAATAGAAAATGCAGATTTACCCAGCTTCGGCAAAACCCTATCTACGTGCTGTCCCTAAGGTTTCTACTAGAGATTAAGTAGTCGGACGCTTACACACATAAAATTGCGACACCCGCTATTGACTAACCTAACTTATTCTCAAAACCCTACCACAACTCAGCTACTGAGTTGCGAATTCCAAACTACACCACCGTAGTTCATCCCTGGTCACAAGACTAGAAATTACAAAATTTTAAAAGAGAAATACAAATTTAAAAACAATTTAAAAAGTAAAACCCAAATTTGAATAATTTAAAGCTCAAAATGAATTAAAAGAAGCCGGCCCAAAACGTTAAGTGATAAACATAAACCGTCCCCTTCTCTCTACGACCCGATGCTTCTTCTTTGTGAAAAATGTTTGCTTATTCGTTGCTTGTTCATTCCTTCAAAAATTAGGTCTTTATGAAATTCGAAGGTGTCGCTTTCTATTGACCAATCGAAATGATTCTTGTGCTTGCTTTGATGATTAATTGTCTTCTGATTTGTGCATAGCTCCTCCAAATTTGATCGAGTTCAGTATGAATTGGTATGTGGTTTTTGCTCTTTGCTTTACTAGTTAATTTCCTTGAACTCGATGAACTATTCGCCATTGATGTTCACAGTTAAATAGGATTCGAAGTCCTATAAATTCCTTCGTATATAATTTTTTGAATTCTTCTATTAATTTAAGCTCGGCCACTGATTTTTGGTTGAATGTTAGAGATTTCTCTAACTTGTTCAATTTGTATATTTCTGTGTTTACTTGGTTCTCACGGCTTCGATTTTGAACTTGCTCAACTTCCTTGGTCACCACGGCTTTGAATTCTCTGATTAAACTTGACTTTGGTTCCGTGAATTTCTCTTGTGATATCTTTGATATCGGCACTTGACATTTTGATAATATTTTTGACTTCGGCACTGGTTTGATTTGAAACTGTTGTTCCATGATTTTTAAACTTGTCTACATTTTTGGCTTATTCGAATTATTGCTTTGTGTTAATTTCTTCGAACCAGTTCATGTTGTACTTTTGGTGTTGGATCTGATCTCTGTGCTTCAGTGATGCCTTGCATTTTTAAACTGGTTTATGATATCTTTGTTGCTAGACTTGTTTATGTGCATACTTGTTTCATTCCTGAAATATTGATTGAGCTTCTTGTCATTGTTCGTTCGAGTCTGCACTGTGTCTTGATTGCATATAGTCTGGTTGATGGTCTACTTCATCGGCTTGTATTTTCATGCTTGGGGTTGCCTTTGGTCATCAGACCGCTTGATATATATTTTTTTCCTTTTGGTTCCACTGCACATATATGTTCATGCATGTATTCTGGTTGCATATGAATATGTATATATGTAATTTTGCTTGCATATAGTCTGATCGAAGCATTTTACTGTTTTTACCCGACTGCTTTGGTTGGGTCACTTGTTAAAGATGTTGTTTGGTGGTTCAAGTTAAATTTGTTGTACTTTGGTCATTGTTAGACTTGATGTAGTCTGCACTGTGCATCTCCATTTGTATGCTTGAAGTTTGATTACATATCTGGTCTATATGCATTAGTGCTCATCCATGCTTCTATTTTGTACTGGGCCTTGTATCCTCGAGCCAGTTTGCATTTGAACTTGATTGACTTTTTGAGTTCATCTGGTTGAGTTCTGTCACACTTCATTCGGTTATTGCATTACGTATACTTGTTTGTATCTGAAGATTTTTATGCCACTTCTGCCATGCTAATACTTGTTCATTTTTGATTTTGGAGTTGACCAATTTGAACTGTCTTCATTTCGCCTTGGTTCTGGTTATGGTTTGAAATCTGACCATGCTTCATGTCTAAACATTCATCGATTTGGGTTATACATACATTTTCATGTGTTGCATGAGTCAGTGTATAGCATATACATAAGTGTGATATCGGTCTGGGTTGCAGTGACCAGTTCATTGTTTTCTTGTGCACTCACTGAATTTTTGTCGAGGCTTGTTTTATGTTGATTTTGGATTCTTGACCATTTTATTGAACTTGCATCTGTGTCGAATCTAGCTTAAAGCTCGGGTTTGAGCTTGTGCTTATATCATGATGTTATTTGTATTTCACTTGAGTTTAACCTGGCTTTTGATTTGGGTTTGACATTGTGCTCAACTGTCCCTGTAATTTTATCAAAGTGTATATCGGTGTGCACGGCCTTGTGGCATGTACAGTGATACATTGTGCATGTCACAAGCTTTTTGTGTATGATGAAATCAAATTTAAATGATGATGAACAACCCAAATAACCGAGGCAAATAATATTTTCAACAATACACATTTAATTTTTGTTTATACTGTAAAAAATTATTTATTTTTCATTTTTACTGCTTCGGTGTTTATTTTGTAGATAACTCAGATACTAGATTCAATCTGGAATAGAATTGAAGATAAAATACGAGTGAATGAGTGAAATGTAGCGAAGCGCTTATGTAAATGATAATTGTGTAATCAAAATTGTATTGTTTGAAAATTGTGTATATAGTGAGAGCTTAAATTTGTACTATTCAAAACTGTAATAAATATTTGTTTGAATAAAATATTTATTTGAATTTAAATTCTTTGTTATTTATTTTATTCAGCAAATATTTATTTAATTATGTAAAAATTAAAATAATACATTAACAAATACATTAAAATGAATATATATATATATATGTTTATTATCATCAAACAAAAATCATATACTTGCATATTCAACAATTTCCCCCCTTTGATGATAATAAACATATATTTAAGATTTTGAATTTATTAAATGTATTTGGTCATTCAATTTGCTTCCCTTATTTGAATCCTCCCTCTCTACAACAAATCTCCCACTTCATATATGCATGAGAATAAATGCAAATGATCCTAGATGCAAATAAGAATAATATGTTACCTTTATTTGCCAAAATCTTAACTTTTCTCTCTCCCTTTTATTATCAGCATATGAGTAATAGTGTTGGAAAAATAGAGATAAAGTGTGGACATTAATACAACATTAATATTTAATCAAGTATAAATATTAAATTCCAATAAAAAATCAAACAAAAATCATAAATACTCTGTTAGACGCATATTCCACTTTAGAATGGTAGGGATGGTGTCGGTATACAAAACCATATAATCGTGTCTCTTTGTGGTACATTTATATCAGGAATTTGAATATCTACTAACCATGCATAACCGTTAGGACTTTTAAATGAGATTAGTAGTATTCATAATTTTTTATAGAAAAATCAAGTATCTTCTAACCACGGATAGCCGTGAGGACTTTTAAATGGAATTAGAATCAACTTGCCTATTCAATAACTAATTTTGATATGTGTTCCATACGCATAACCGTGAGGAATTTAAATGAGCATGGAAGCAAATAATCAAAAATCCCAAGTAATTCACCTATGCATAACCGTGAGGACTTTTAAATGAGAGTGAATACTTTGGATGTTTTTATTGCTAAAAGCATAATAAGATGAAGAACGAATAATTTCCCATTTAAAATACCACATATTGACATACTATATTGGATTTTGATGAGTGATGGTCGATAGAAATATGATAGAAATAGAAATGGTCATGGAATATTTACCAACAAAAGTTTTTATAACTCCTGTTTAAATTTCTAAAGAAATTTTCTAATTATACTTTCTCAAGTTATAATATATGATTAATATCAATACTCATCACTTTTTCAATCACTATTTACCTTTTCGATAATCAGTAGGGAGTCAGATTAGTCAATGTAGTCATTTAAGATCAAATCCAAAAATAATTATAAAACAAATTATCTAAAATGACTAATCTGAAACAAAGTCAACAAAATGATTTTCTGGAAGGGATTTTATAAAAGAAAATGTCTGCTATTTGAAAATTAGTTGAAATGAAAAATATGCAGCTATTTTCAATCAAAATGCGATGCAGCTAATGAATGTCTCAACATAAATCACGTTCCACTAGTAATTTTCCTATCAGCTAGATTACTAGTGTGATTTGCATCTGAGTTTCCTTTAACCCAAAATTATCATTTGTTGGATATGGTAGACCAGACCGTGAAGTAGAAACAAATTCCTTATAATCCTTTTTAACATCTTTTAAATGAAATTTTCTTGAATTTGAATTTGAAGTCATGCAAATAAATAAATAGTGAACATAGTGTCAAATAAATATATCCACTTGTATCATGAGTAATCAGGAATCAATAAAAACATCAATATTAGTACAAACACATCTAGATGATTAATTAATATTTTTCCACAAATAAGAGTCAAAAATAAGAACAAGTCAAATAAGAATATATCAAATAAGAATAAGTCAGAATCAGGATCAACATTTATTTTATCATCAAATAACTGGCTGATTAGATTACGGTACAGATTTTCACACTAAGTATATCATTCAAGATAGATGTACGTTACCTGTTTTACCTTTACGATAATTTTCCGCTGTTGCCATTTATGATGCTGTGACCTTTATACTAGGCTAAGGAACTTTTTTTAGTCACCCTTTGTGTGCCTGGAAAAGTCAGTATCTAGACAACACTATTGTTGTTTCTTAGCCTGCCACCGCACCTACATGATAAAGAATTTTTATGACCTATTTTTTTTATAGTTCCATGGTTGTTAATGGCAAATGATTTTGAAAAGTAAGTTTGTAGAGACCCCAAACTGTTTATATATGTTCCTTTTGGCACCTAGATTTGTTTGACTTTGATGGCTTTTATATTCGTGCCTTTTGGAACCCAAATTGGAATATTTTTCACGTGTTTGAGTCTATACCAACAATTATTTTGATTGTGTCCAAATTTTCTACAAATTGTGCACATGGAATTGAGTTGATTAATTTCATTTCTAATATTTTCAGATTGATTATATCCAAGTCCTTATCTAACTGTATTAACAGTTTGTTTCCCCAATAGCATAATCAACGATCTTTCACTTTTGAAAAATTTTCCTAAAGTTGTAAACAATTGTTGGACTCGTGTTTTGAGAGATTCATTTTCATTCAATAATTGTGTGCACTTTTTAAAGGAATTTTTTCTCCTTGTATTTTCACTTTCTTTCAAAATCAGAATTTCATTTTCAAGTGATTTAATTGTAATTTCTGATTTTTTAATCTCTTCTTCAAATAATGGACACTTATCACATTAGGGTTCTTTCTTTGATAGTTTTTAACCAATTGATCAAGTTGTTTATTTAAATCTATAAAACTATCTCTTTGTGATTCACATATTTCTCCCAACTCTTTCAAAATAGTCATTTACTTCGTGGAAATATATAAGTAGTTCTGAGTGAATAAGTTTTGATACCTCGCTTGGTTCGTCATCGTCGTTATCTGTTATATCACCCCGAAGGCACGAATCTGCTCTTTCACTCTCACTACCAGTGCTTTTATAATCATCATCACTTTTATTCCATGTGGCTGCAAAGCTTCTCCTTTTTGAATTCTTGTCTTGACCGCATCGATTCCGAGGACAATTGGGTTTGATGTGGCTAGGTTTATTGCACTTATGGCAGATGATCTCCCGCTCTTCTGGGTTGTCTAGTGCTTTTTTAACGACCCAGAATTTGACCACTTGAAAATATAGTATTTAGTGTGATTTTATATGTAAAATATAAAAGGTTTTATGATTTAAATAGTATTTGATAGGATTTGGAAGTAGAAACATACATAAAAATAGTAACATTTGCCTATATCGACAAAAGTGACAAAATGCTGATTTCAGAAAAGTATGTTTCATTGGTTAAATAAATTATCTTGATTAATTTATGAGCGTTTATATTTTTAAATAACATTATACAAATTTATTTTTGAATTTGCTTTACATAAATAAATATTTTAACTAAAACGTAAAAATGTGACCGTAAAACATTTTGTCGAAAATCAACGTTTTGTCGATTTAAAAGTTGTCGCAACGTTGTCGCACCTTTATTTTCTTATATAGAAACATATATTCAAATAGTGTAAGTATTAATTAATTCACTAAACATGTTTACTATTACTAAATAAAATTATAAAACTTCTAAAAGTCATTAGTAAAAGTAAGAATTAACAAAAGTTAGAAAAAGTAAACATCAAATCACATCAAATTAAAGCCAACATAACTATTATATTCTTTACTTAATCTTTAAGTAACCGAGACATAAAGTAAGAAGTGAAAGGATGATGTTAAGTTTTAAAAAAGTGTAGACTACTTTAGGTTGAAGTAAGGTTAGTTTGGTAATTTGGTAAGAGGTTATTTGGGTGAAATTACCAGTTCTTTCTTTTTCTATAAATATCCACATACTTCTTCACTTTCATTCATATTTTCTTCTTCTTCTTTTCTCAAGCTTCTTCATCTTCTTCCTATTCTCTTTAATGGCTTCCAAGCCATAGAAAAAATTGTAAAGAAATAATGCCAAAATATGTACAAAATATTCAAAAGAAATCAATGTTCATTCTCTTCAAATCAAACTCATTTTTTCTCCATATTTTACCTCTTCTTCTCTCCGCCATAACTTCTTCAAAACTGTATCAAAATACAAAATTATTATTTTCAAATCATGTATTTTTTCAGTGGCTACAACTTTCATGTTGACCACTTTATCTCCTTCTAAAGTTAACTATGTCAAAAATACACTTCTTTCTAGTGCATTTTCTGGCCCAATTTTTAAGCCAGGGAATAGGTTATTTTGTTTTGATCATAAGTTGATATTAACAGATCCAAATTAAGAAATTCTTTTTGTGAAACCATATAAAATTCCAATGGCTACAACTTTTATATTGATAATTTTTTCAGTTTTAAAGTTCATTTCAAGGGAGCGCCTTTTCCCCAGAGCCATTATCAAAACACTTTATACTATACACATATAGTATCTTCTAAATCATACACCTAGTATGAATCTCATATAAATCTCCTTTTCTCAAAATCGATTATTCCAAAATCCATAATTCTCAAACTAGGCTTTCCAAATTCCAATAGAGATTTTAGCCAAAAATCAAAAGCCTTTCCAAATCCAAAGGTTCCCAAAACCTTTTTCCAAAATCCTCATAAGATCCTTTATATATATATATATATATATATATATATATAAAAGTTTTTAAAAACTTTGGATCATTTCAAACTTGTATAAAACTCCTTTTATACTTCAAACACTTTCAAAATCCTTTTCTTCCGGTAATAGATTCAACAAGGGGAGATTTATCTTATATAACAAAGATATATAACTTTGTTTATTCAAAATCAAATATTCAAATTTGATTACTCTATAAAGTCACTTACCATTTTACTTACTTCCATAAAGTAAATTTTTACCAAAGAAATATCCAATTTCCACTTTAGTTCATCATATGTTTCACAAAATATACCTTTCATTTCAAAACCATTTCACATTTCTTATCCATAAATTTCCAATATCAATTTCATTCAAATCTGTACGATGTACACCTATCATCCGTACGATGTACCAATCTGATCGCTCACTCAATCATACAATTTCACTTTCGAACTAGTATCGTCCACACAACTTCCTAGTGCAGACACAGATCTGGTTTCTTGATCAGAAACCATCATTCTCTTTGCATAGCCTAGCTATGATAGAGAATGTCCAGAATCAATCAACAATCCATATCTAGGTTCCCCATTGAGAATCGAGTGAAAAATCCCAACTCGGATCGATAAACTATCTCGAAATTCTGTGCTTGAATCCGGATCAAACCACTATGCGAATAGAATAATATACGTACATCCACGTATCTATCCTTATTTATTTATTAGCCAAAACAATTCCCTTTTCTATTCACATTCACGTTAATTTTCATTCACTTATTTACAATTGCTTCAATCCCATTTGGATTATCACTTTAATTCTTACCTCAATTGGGTAATTTAACCATAAACAGTTTGCACTCTAACCAGCATAAATTTAGAAAATAGCTAGAATTTAAAAAAAAAATAGATAAGTAGTTGAAAAATAATTATTCATTTGTAAAATAGCTGTAAAATAGTTTAAAAAACGATAAAATAGTTGGAAAATAGCCAAATAGTTATAAAATAGTTGGAAAATAGCCAAATAGTTTAAAATAGTAATTAGTTATAAAATAGTAAAAAAACAGTAATTAGTTTATAAAACAGTTACAAAATAGTTAAATAATTCCAAAAGTAGTTATAAAATAAGTATAAGATAGTTTTGGGTTTAATAAGAAAGGGTGTATATATAATAAATAACTTGGAAAAATAGTTTTATACTAAAACAATTTATTTTAAAAATAGTCTAGAGTCAAACTGTTCAATTCCCAACCTCCATATCCAATCAACTAAATTTAAATTTTCACTTCCATTTAAATTGACTCAATTCCAATTAATTCAAATCAAATCCAACTTGAACTAATTCAATTCAAATTTCAAATTTAAACCATCCCGAATTATATAAATTTGAGTTAAATTTTAAATGTTGATTTAATCCTTTAAATCAAATCAACTTATATCTTTAAACCATTTAATTTTGAATCCAAATTCCGTTTTTAGCCTATTTCAAGATTCAAATAATAATTCAAATCAACACAATGTTAAAACAATTTATATTTACTAACAAATACGCGCTCATATCTATTAATACGCTCAAACTCGTTCTAGAGTACTACGGACTCTATTTAATGAGTAATCCCTACAAGAGCCAAGGTTCTCGCTTAACCTTTCAGCTCTGATACCAACTGTAACGACCCGGAATTTTCGATCCCGAAAATTCCAGATAGTTGGAAAAAAGAAGAAAGAGATAGAAGAATAAGAAGAACAGAAACACCAACATCTCACATTCGCAGCGGATAAAATATAATAACAAATAATAACAATTATACAAAGGAAAACTGTACTTGTCAAATTTCACATTAATAATTCAGAGTTACAACATATATACATATACAATCAACATGACTCGGATATATACAATAATATAATACAGAGGGAACTCTCCATACGTTCCTGTCATCCGGCCCGTCTCCTGAGCTCGAGTATGTCTTTACCTAAAAACCTTTAATACTCGGTCTGACCCGAGCGTTACATCAAAGTAACACCCGGATCAGGCTGGAAACCAGCGTGAGTAAACCCATCTAACATAGAATACAAAGCATACAACTTATATAGTACCCGGGGTAAATCGTATCAATTTACAAATTCACAATTTGTTATAGACATCACTTATTTCACACATCAATTTTCTAAGTACCAAAATTTAGAGTAAATATTCCAGTTCACTTAAATCATTTCATTCCAGCCTATAGATTTCACATATGAATCTATAAAAATTCGAAGTGGTTTCGGGTATTTCTAATACCCGACCTCGGTCTCTTCAAGTCTCATGTCATCCTAACCCAATTTATCCAAATGAAATACACTTCAAACTTTAAATACAGGATGTCCCTTTACACAACAATTCATCATTGATAGATAACCATAATATCCTGTCCATCCAAACATATAATACTACAAAACATTTCATATCAGAGATCTCAATTCGTTCAAGGCATCCAATATCATTCAATCATCCATAAGAAAACTTGATCACTTCCAAAATAAATTTAATCACTTCTAATTGAATTACTAACCTCAATCACTTAGATTCCTTCACTTGACATTAATTAATTTCAAATCAATTAATTAATCATCCCTTAATTATCCATCTTAATTAATCATCCTGGATTAATTATCCTTCAATTACATTCAAGTAATTATCTTTATTAATTATACAAATTAATTATTCTTAACCAAAAATAGTAATTAATCTTTAATCACTTCACAAATTAATTAACTATAATTAATTACATTAATCCTTAATTATTTATATTAATTAATTTCTCATAAATCACTTATTATTGATTAATTAATCTTTATTAATCAAACTTTAATTGCATCATTAATTATATAAATTAATGATTTCTAATTACATTTTAATTTATCCTAATCTAAATTGATTACATTAAGTAATTAATCATTAATCAAACCACAAATATTAATCACTCTTGATTAATCTCAACTAGTAATTAATTATCTTTTTATTTACTTCATTAAATAAATTAATTACTCATTTTATAAAAGAAGTTTAAAGGAATTTAAAACCAAATTCATTTTTAAATTCAAATCAATTTAAAAATGCACTTTAACATTCAAGTTGTTAAAACAATTTAAATTTAAAAACTTTATTTGTTTAAAAACTGAGATTCACTAACTTGAATTTCAGATTTAACTTTGATTTAAAACTTGTTTTAAATCTCTACTTTACAATTTAACATCAGTTTTTAAAAATCAGTTTTATTTCTTTCCAATTCATTCTTATTTTTATTCTATAATTATTTCACTTCCAAAATTTACCCTTATATTTCTTCCAAAAAATCCAATTCTAAATATTTTGATGACCCAGTGTACCGAAATATATTCAAGCAAACCATAGTATTCAATATTTCAATTATCAATATAATTCATCATAGAATATCAAATACTCATAACACAAAATATTAGACAATCTAAATAATTTCGAGGCATCTAGTTGGATCCCTCCAACCCGTTTCCTTGCATCCACGATGTTATCACAACATAAAATACCAATTCTACTTCGAGGTGGAATATCGCAGTATATGGGATTTATATAATATCATCCGCTATTATGCGGCGCATAGGGTCTCATCCGCTATATAATGCGGGAAATCAATCACTCTAATATATACTATATATTACTATATAATATACCACATCAAATTAATTCAATCATTCAACCAATTATTTAAATTTAACCACTTAAATTTAAATTAAACCCAGAAGGGTGAGAATAATCACCTTTGCCCCTTAAAATTGCAATCCACTTCATTCTCGATTTGATTCCACGATTTTCAACCTTGTATAAATACTTATATGATTTATTAATACTTTAGCTAATTGAACAATTAATTATTATTTATTTAATTTAACTAACAATTTGGTTTTAAACTAACAATTTAATTTAAACCAATTTCCTTTCCATAAAATGCTTTTAGCGACTAAAAATAATTAAAGAAGTTTATTAAACAAATTCATCTTCATAACACATTATTTTAAAATAACTGGTAAATTTAAAAATGTGTATGTATATATGTTTTATTATATTATATATATAATTTCATCCAAACTGCTTATGAAATAAAATCTAAGTTTTATATTTCAAAATCTTATTTGTGTATATATATATATTTCTGCTTTGAACCTTATATATATATATATATATATATATATATATATATTAACGATCTCGAATTTTATTAAGTTTAAATTGATATTTAAATACGAATTTTGAATAAAAAAACATTGTGAAATAATTGGTAATTAATATAAAATGTTAATTAAATTTTGGATTTCTGGAAAAAATATATTTAAATTACATATGAATTGGGATTTACAAAATAATAAAAATAAATACATAAGTAAATTTAGTATGTGATAGTTTAGGTTAAAAACATGAAAGAGAAATAGAAATAAGCATATACTAAATTCATAAGTTAAAATTTTATAACATAACTGAAACTACTTTACATCTATATTCATGAAGTACATAAACAAACTAAGTAATGGAATCTTGTATGTAGGTTGTAAACAAAACAACAAAACAAGAAAAAAATATAGTGAGAAGCTTATAAAGGAAGACATCAACCTTGATATCATGTACAGCCGAAATAAAATGAAAGAAATTATAAGTATATGGTACAATACAATTAATACTAGCATATCAAAAGCAAGATTACAGCCAACAAAATCTCTGACTAAATACAAACTAAAACACTTGAACAGAAAAGCAATTAATGCAATATCTTTAGCCACCGAGATAAGAATCATCTTAGCCTCCATTTGAAATTATATCTGATCCTATTGTACAAAACACTATAATCACTTGTACAAAATATTTATCACCCTGTAGTCTATTAATTCAATTTATATACATCACACTTCTTCATTTTTTCGTGCATCTAAGCTAAAAATATCTGAGTAAACCATATCTTTAAAACTCAAACAACAAAAAAAACTTAAAAAAAATTCAACAACTCAATGTAAACAACAATCTACTTCAAGATTCAAACCAGAGGGGTTCCAGCTAAAAAATTTCAAACCTGTTCAACATATTGGAAGAGCTCTGTTTCATTTCTTCTCAAATTACAGTGAGTAACATCACCTTTCTAAAAACTTAAATATCTGAATTGGTTGCTTACATATTTCTGAAAATGGGTAGGTGTTAATATAGAACAAATTTCCTATGTATGTATGTCAATGTTTAAATATATGCATGCCTGTATAAATTGAGTTGCTTCTGTTTTTGTTTCTCCCAGCTCAGATTTGCAAACAAGTCCCCAGCTCTTGATCTAATTATTGATATAACTTGGGCTTTTAATGAAATTGTTTGTTTTGTTAGAAAGTAAGTTTTAAAAACTTAATTAAGTCAAAAAAATAAACTTGAATAGGTTCTGGAAATCAGGTTTTACAGGCAACAAGAATAAAGTTGATAAAAATCAATTGTTATAAATATTAATTCAAGTTGATAACTTGAATCTTTAATACAAAACAAGATTTTTAGAGCAGAAATGCGAATTTTTAGTTTCATATTGGAAGAGCGGTTTGCAATTGAACAAAGTTTGCATTTTTCCCATTTTCGAATCAATGAATCAATTATAAATGTTGAAAATTGTGTAGAAGCTAGTGTGAACCTTGTTGATCTTAGGAAAATTATCAAATAATTTTTCAATTGTGTATATCGTTGTATCGAAGCAACTTTAGGGTTCGAACTCGCTTTTTGGTCGCTGAGATTGGTGAAGCTGCCGCGACCTCTCTAGGAGATCGAGCGGTATGAAACTCGGGGAAAGGAAGCGTAAATGGACAGGGAATGCGTGCTCGAAGTTGCGTGACTTCAGATGGTCGGAGCGCCGAGATTGGGACGATGACAGATTGGGAGGAAATGGTTCGAGCGTTTCCAGGTTTCGAGTTTTATCTCGATTTCGATTTCGAGCTGTGAGATGGAGATTTGATGCTTGCGTTGGGTTGTCAGGGTGGATGCTGACTTGTCAGAGGCCGGAGGGAAGTTCGCCAGCGATCGGCGGTGCTGTGCACGTGCACGAGCACGTTGTTTTGAATTTGGGCGTTTTGTTTTGAGTTGGAGCTGATGTTTTCGTGTGTGTCTCGGGGAAGACTCGAAACATTCGAGTGACAATCCCGGGGAAACTTCATGTTAACTTCGATGTAAAACCGAGTAGGCTCGAGTAGTTTTAGTTTCAATTTTTTTTGAACCTGACGGCATTCTGTTTTGTTTTGAAATTTAAAACTAAAATTTAAATTTTATAAACCAAGGTTTAAATTGAGTGTTGAAACAAAGTGCAAATACAAATCCAAGTTCAGTTTTGAAAATGAAATAAAGTTTATAAATTTAAATGTTAAAGTATGTTTTTAGAAGATGTGAAAAAAATGAATTTGGTTTTAACTCTTGAGATTTCTTTATTACAAAAATATTTTAACATGAGAAATTAAAAGTCAAAAATTATTTGGATTTTAAACTTATTAAAGATAAATTGGTAATTATTTTAAAACTTGAAATCAAATTTGAAATCTGAAAGAAAATTTGGAAACAATGTTTCCAAACACATTGTAAATAATAATTTAATCATAAGTATGAATGGGCTATACTAATAATAAAGATTTAATGATTAATAATTAAGTAAATTAAAATGAATAAATTATTCATTAAATTTGTTTTTGATTTAGATTAATTAGATAAGAAATTAAAGAGTTAAAATAATTAATGAAGGATTATAAAGTATTGATAAAGGATTTTTAATTAATTAATGACTAAAGTTGGTTAATTAAGTGATTAAGCAATAATTAATTCAAGAATAATGTGATAAATCAATTAAGGTAATTAATTTGAGATTAATTAATGTAGTTAAAGGCTAATTAAGTAATGAAAATGATTAAAGATAAATTACTTAGTTAAAAAGAAATTAATTAATGGTTAGAGTTAATTAAGTAATTAGGGATAATTACTTATTATGATTAATAAAGGATAATTAATCAAAAGGAGATAAGTTAAAAATTAATTAATAAATATGATTAATTAAGAATGATTTAAGTAATTAAGGTAAATGATTTAATTAATTTATATCAAATGATTTGAAATTAATCAGGATTGGATAACCAATTCATAAGTAATTAATTAAATTGGAAATAAATTGAATTAATTAGGATTAAACAATTAATTACTCCTACTTTCAATTGATTATTGAATGTTTGACCTTACTTATGAATGATTGTATTGTACCTTGAATTGATTGTCCTGACTGATCTGTGATATTTTGTACTGTGAATTGAGATGTGTATGATTCATTCATTTATTTACATTTGTATATTATCTGTGAATCTGTGAATGGACGATAAGCGTTATAGTTTATATCGCTTATCGATTATAGTTCCGTGTAAATCTGTGATGATTGAATGATGTTGCACTATTGTGTTAAACCCTTGGACCACACTTATACACACACAAATATGGATTTCACGAGGAAATCAATTAAGTCACAGATTTTTGAAAATAGTTTTGAATTTGAATTTTTAAAATTCAAATGGTTTGAAATAGAATCGGGTTAAATGTGAAAAGATTTTGAAATGAAATTTCAAAGATGAAATTTATTTTGAATAACTTGATTGAGTTTTAAAATTTAAATATTTTGATTTAAATTTGAATTCAATATTCAAAATTGAATTCTATGATTTGGAAACTAGCGTTTAAAAAGGGTATTCAACTTATAAATGAGTTTATATGAGTTAAACTATTTTAAAGTATTGATTTGGAAATTTGAATTTAAATTCAAATGCTTTAATTCGTGCAAATATAATTGGATCTTTCTGGGACGAAAACTATTTGTTTCCAAATAATAAAAGCTTTCAGATAAGAAGTGAACGTCCAATTTGTGTTAAAAGGATTTTAAGTTAAAAATGAAAATGATTTTCCAAGTTACGGGAATGGTTTGAAAGCTATAAGTTAAATCTTTAATTTAAAGATATTAAACGAGTTAACCCAATTGAAATGGAGATTGATTTGAAATCCATAAATGGATCTTTAGGAATGGGGTGAACTTTGTGAATTAAATCTTTTGTTTAAAAATTTAAAGTGTGGAAATTATTTAAACCATTGAAGGTTTTGGAAATAAATCTTTTGTTTAAAAGATTTGGAAATGGTAATTGGTTTAAACCATTTGAAAGAAAGTTTTGAATCATTAAGTTGTGACTTAATTGAAATCCTATATCCATATGTTTTAAATGTTGCGCTCACTATTCGATTTAGCCGGGAGAGGACCTTTGTGTCATATAACCCATTCTGAATATGTGATTCTGAATATGTGTCACACCCCGGAAATGGTCAAAACAGGAAAGATGCGGCAAGGTCATGAGGGTCGCGCCCTTTAGGGTGTGTCATTCCCTTCTGGTAAAGGGTGATATTAGTTATGGAGCCCTGATATTTAACCTATGTGGTTGCTCCAATCTCATTTACTGTGTGGTTGTTGCTTAGAGGCGCCTCGGATAAAGGTCCCAAAGGACCGGGGAGTGGCATGCTCGAGTAGTAGTTACCTAGTTACAGAGGTAACCCGGCCTTATGTTGGCAGAGATCCGGTTAGTTTCTCGGGATGTCCCGCCAGAGGCGATCCCATGTGGCAGTAGGAAGTTCCTTAGCCTGACCATTTGTTGGAAAATTCAAAGAAACAATAAGAGCCTTGTACGGTTTTAGTTGTAATACCTGTCATGGAATGTGGTGGTAACCTGCTGTTGAACATGGTAGCTATAGTAGGCATAAGTGCGGAATGCCTATGCTGGCTAAGATTTATATTATACTTTCAAAATGTTTTCTGCACTGTGCACATATAATAATAATATCAAAAGATTTCGCGTATCAAGCATATTTGACTATCGTAAGAAGAAATCTCCTTCAAATCTGCGTTTGCATTGTGTGTGTGGCGGGAGGTCTTATGGTAGTTTCGTTTTCTAAAAGCATTGCGAATTTACTTTAAAATTCTCTTGTTGTTTGTTTTTAAAGATAAACTGCTTTTGTTACTCACACCAGTTCCATGACTGACCCGGAGTTTATTGTTCCTTACCTAAACTCTGGGTGCTCACTATTTTCCATACGAGCAGTCTAGAGTTGGGTTTTTCAGATAGTTAGGTTCAGTGGATTATCTGGAGCTAGTTCAGTCTTTGGAGATGACTGGCCTTGCTTAGCTTGGTGCATTGTTATTGGGAGTTCGAGCTATTTCTGGATTGGTTCTTAGAGATGGAGTTGCAGTTTTGGAATTCTTTCTTGAAGACTATCTCGAGTTATTTGTTCCGCTGCTAGTGTTATCTATTTTCTTTCCGATGCTATTTATTGTATCATATCTCTGATGTGTATCGATATCTATTGGATCATCTGTTTTATCAGGATGTTGTATCAGATGTTGTATATTGATATTCTTTTTCTTCCGTTGTGTTATTTACTTAATTGTGTTATAAGCTCCAGCGACTCGGATTTGAATGGTCGAATCTGCGGCATTCGAGTGCGATGTAAAGTATGGATGTCGATTTTCGAACGTGAAAAATCCGCTTTGTTACATATATCTACAAAGTCTAATATAAACACAATTTGCTTTTAACATATATATTAAAATGAAATTATCTTATTACAATAAACTATACAATATTTATCGTTATTATTATATAAATTGAAGAAAAAAACTGCATATATATATAAAATTGAATTAACAAAAATACCTTGCTGCCTCACGAAACCCTAGCTCGACTCGATCCCCATCGCGAATTCGCCTCTGCCACTTCCAAGCCCTCAACCAAAGCACCTCGGAACCCACCTAGAACCGCCGCAACCCCCTTACTCTGGCCTCGCGACGGAAGCCTAATGCCATCGCGCTCGAAAACGAACGCCTCGCCTCGTTCGCATCGTGAATGCAAACCCTAGCCTCTACAAATTCGAGCTTCGCCCCCCTTATCGCTGCCTCGCGAGCTCCATCTTAATTCGTGCGCAAGCTCTACAGTTGCGGGCGACGTTGATAATGAAAGCACGAATTTGATTAGTGATTCCCCTTTTTTTTATTCGATTTCAACTGACGGAGGAGAAAAAAGAACAACGTGATTTAAAGGTAAAGGGTTAGTGTACTTCAGAAGGTAAGGAGATGGATTTGACCATATTTTTTTATATCTTATAATTAAATTATCTTACATTACATATCACGAAATTTTGAACCCCTATGGAGGCAGGTCGCTTGGCGTTTATAATGTTATATCCCTATTTCGAACGCAAGGGAAGAGGTTTCGAGTCTTAATTCGATCGTATGCAGAAGATAGCTTTTTAACCCAGTTGTTATATTGAATTTTCAATATAAATTCAGCGCGTTTGCTTATTGTACGACCAAACGATCACTCCAAACACTACGAAAATTGAAATCCGATAATAATTCAATATTACGGATCTAATGGAACTGGTTTCGTCGAATTCCGAGACTGTGTCTCGGAAGGCTATTTTTAAATTCAATTTAAACGATATATTTTCAAAACTTAATACAACATTCCCAAATTCAATTTCAACACTTTTACTATCTTCAGTTCTATCAATATAAATTCCTCAAGCCTTCAAATTATTCTTAACAAGCTTAAAATCGAAGATTCAATATTTCAGCCAACTTCCAATTATTAAATTCAATAATTTAATTATCAAATAAATAGTGATGTTTGGAATTCAAGTTGAGATTAATCTTTCAAATATCTAAAATCAATTAGATATTCCAATTTCAAATGCTCAAAAATTCTAGGTCGTCACATACCTCCCTTGTGATATCCCGGAATTTTGGACAATATCAATTTAATAATCTGTGTTTAAAATTAAATTAATTTGATATTTTTTGTTAATAAATTTGAAATTGATTTAATAATCTATTTTATTTAATATTTAGTTAGTGAATTTATCCTTTAATAAGTTAATAAATTGTTTTCTATTTATAATATGTATATATATTTATATATATTTTAAAATAGATAAGTTTGGTTTTAAATTTAATTAGTATAGCATATTTTCTAATTTCAAATATTTTGGTAATTGGGAAATTATGTTTTATTTAATGATTAAGCTTTTCAAAAACTATTTTTATAAATAACTAAATGATTTTAAATACATAAGAATTTTTTTTTATTTGTTCAAGTTATATTTTAACTTAAGTTTGAATATTAATTTAGATTTAAAATAAAGTTATAAAAATGTTTGTTTTATTTCCTTTTTAAAATATTGATTAATAATTATGATTTGTAAATTAGATATGAAATTTAAAATACAATTAATAAATGAAACATTTATTCATATAAATAACAATTAATTTATAATCTCTTTTATAAATTTATTTTAAAACATTAAAAATACTATTTTCAAATGATTGATTTATATATTGTTTTTATTTATAATAATACTTGGTTTTATTCTTTAAAAATTATTTATATATATAACTAAATTTTAAAGAACTAATTAATTTAGTTTAAAACTTTCATTAACACGTTAATTAAAAATACTAATCACTTAAAGGACAAATGTAAGCATCTTAGAACATAATTAACATGTTTAATTTAAACACACAAAGATATTAACAAGTGTTAAAATTCAAGCCAAGTGTCATATTTAATTTTTATTTTCTTTGATTTTAAATAAATCATAAATATAGTTATATAAACTTGCATTCTTTCTTTCCTTTTTCTTTTCTCATTTTCATTTCATAAACAAAGAAAATCTGTAAATCAAAATCTGTAGCATTTTCAAGCATTTCAGATTTAACTCAAATGAAATCTGAAAATCACTCTTCATAATCATACCCTGCAACTCTCTTCAACATGCAAATCTGATGCAACCTGTTCAAATGCATATCAAATCTTTGTAAATCAACTTGCATTCATTCTCCTCAAAAAGCAAATCTGTTCATCAAACATTTCCTGCATTGCAACTGCATTTCAATTCAAGCTGTGCACTTTTATTTCAATCTGGAAACATGCAAGTTTATAAACCAACAACCGGCAATTCGTTCAAACCTGGAAAATTTTCCTTGCATGCAACAATTAAAGCAAGTTGAAAACATCTGCAACTCAAGTTTCAAAGATCAAAACACGAAAGTTTTTAAAAGCATTCAAGCAGGATTGTAAAAGATGTTCAAAAGGGTTTTTCAAACTGAGGCTCTGCTTTGCATATTTAAAACAGGTGAGTAACATAATATTTTTAAAAATTTAAGTATCAAAATATGGTTGCTTGATTTATTCATGAAAATAGGTAGTCTTATATATGTTGTCAAATACATTTCTGAGTATATCTATGTGTATGAATGAATGCATGTTAATTAATCTAAGTTACTGACTGTTTACAGTATAAGCACAAGTGATAAAAAATTTATTTTCTTTTGACTGGTTGCTGTTATGATTTAATAAATTGAATGAAACCTGTTATTACAAGATAAAGTAAGTTTTAATATTTGATATAAGTTAAATAAGATTTTATATTACCTGGAAATAAAAATATCAGTGCAACAAATTTTTATACGGTAAAATTCAAACTATATGAATTTATGTTTCAGGGTTATATATCAAAACATCCTACAAAATCTTGAATTTTAAACCATAAATTACAAATTTTAGAGTTAGAACCGGTGAGCAGTTCTAGTTTCACTATCAATTGAGTTTTGGGGCATCTTTGTTGCCACAAGTGATTAGAGATGCCGAGAGTGTTTCTGGAGGAGGTGGAGTTATCAGAGATGATGAGAAATTTTTTGGATTGGGTTGCATTTCATCTTTGAGGGTGTGATTGAGATTTGCAGTTTTGAACCCTAGTTCATTATGGCTAGAAAATTTAATCATTTCGGCAAGTATAATTGTTCGAGTTGCTTGGAGTCTTAGGCATTGGAAGATGGAGAGTTATTGAAGGCTTCGCCGGAGATTCAGGGGCAATGGTGGCCGAAGGCGCGTGCACGTGGCATTGACAGGTTGAGTTTTGTTTGGTTGTGTCTGTTCCAGGTTTGAGGCCTTTGTCTCGATTTCGATTTCGATCATTGATCGATGGGGTTGGTGTATGGTTGGCCTGAGGGGATGATCGACGACTGTGGGGAGGTCGCGATGATGATCAGGGATGGCCGGCGTCGCTGTACATGTGCACGGTGACATGTTGTTTTCTGATGAAGTTGGGATGGTTGTAGCTGTAGTTTACTTGTGTTTATCTCGGGTAATTTGAGTGAATGACTCGAAGCAAGGTAGGATATGACTCGAAGTTAATATAGGGGAGGCTCGAGTATATGTTGTTTCAGGTTTTACAAATTTTAACAGAAAACCTGTTTTGTTTTTAAGTCTTAAAGCAAGTTAAATGTAAACTAAATTTTGAACTAAGTTTAAAACATGAATTTAAATATGAATTCAAATAGTTTAAATCATGGTTTTTGAACTAATTTGAATTTTTAAATTTTAGTTTGGTTTTAAATAAAAACAGAAAACCTTTTTCTGTTTTTAAAATTAAAAGTAAAGTTTAAAATGCAAATTGAAATTTGAATTGAGTTTTTGAAATCTGAAATTGAATATGAATTCAAATTAGATTGAATCTGAGATTTGAAATAATTTAAGTTTAAAATTTGGTTATTAAACTTATAAGTGTAAACGCATATGTGGTTTTGAATTTGAATTGGCAGTTTAAATTTGTAAATTAGAAATTTAAAATAAGTTTAAATCTGAGTTTTTTTTAAAATCTGGAATTGGGTTTAAACTTCAGTTTTTAAAATAAAGTAAGTTTAAATTTAAATTGTTTAATTACATTGGAAAGGTTAAATGATTTGAATTTTTTAAAAGGAAGATGTAAAATGTAAATAAAGCTTCAAAGATTTAAGTTTAAATCTGAATTAAAAGATTCAAGTTGTATTTCAGATTTGAAATTAAAAGTACATTTTTAAATTGAATTTGTTTTTAAAATAATTTGGAATGTTTAAAGTGAATTTGTTTTATAATCTTTTAAACTTTTATTTTATAAAATGGATGTTTCTTGAACATGTGAGATAAATAGATTTTAAATTGTTTTAAACCTTGTTTAAATAAAATTGTATTCATTTAAAATCTTAAATTTAAAATTAAATTTAAAGTGAAATTTAAAGTAAATTTGACACAAAGTGTTTTTAAATACTTTATATAAGTAAGAAATGTTTTCTTAAATTAAGTTAGAATTTAAGGATTTGGATTCATTAAATAAATAAGTTAATTAAAATGAAAAATTAATTATTTAATTAATTTATGATATGGATGATTAATTAAGTAATTAAGAATTTTTAAATTAATTAATTAAGGTTGAAGATGGATTAATTAAGGTTAATTAATCTGTAATTAGGGATTATTAATTAGATTTTAATTAATGACTAAGATTAATTAATCAAGTGATTAAAGATTAATTAAGTTGCAGTTAACACTTAATTTAATAATTAGTAATTAATTAATTGGTAATTTAATATTAATTAATTTGTAATTAATAATGGTTAATCTGAGTTAATTTCTTAATAATATAATTAAAGATTTGTTAATGAAGGTCATTAACTAAAATTATTTAACGATTAATTAATGTGATTAATTTTTAATAATTAATTAGATTAATTAATTAATAATAATCTTTTGTGAAATTGTTTAAGTTAATTACTTAATGGAAGTAATTAATAAATTAATTACTTAATGTAATTAATTGGGTTAATGTGATTAGTTTAGATTAATTAATTAAGTTTAATTAATTTAAACACTTGATGATTTGATGAATAATTACTTTATGTAATTAATGGGATTGTAATTACTTAGGGAAGTAACTAATTGATAATTATTGAATGTAATTAAAGGTGTTAATGATGGAAGTAATTTGGATTAAATTACTTTGTAATTAATCAAGGGATTAATTAGTGAATAAATTAAGGATTAATTTATTCAATAAAGTAATTAAGGGTAGTTAATTACTGGACATTATTAATCAAGGGTGATTAATATATGTGTGGTTTAATTGCAGACTAATTACTTAATGTAATTAATTTATAATAGGAGATTAATTAAAAATGTAATTAGAAATCATTAATTAATAAAATTAATGACGTAATTAATTAAGGAATAATTAATAAATGAAGTAATTAATTAATAAAGAATTAATGTAATTAATTTTTAATTAATTGATTATGCAATTAAAAGTTAATTATTGCAAAGCGTTAAGTGTAATTAACTTGTGTAATTAATTTAAAAGCTAATTACTTATTTTAATTAGAAAATTATTAATCAATAATGATTAATTAAAATGAATAATGTGATGGTGATTTATATAATTGATTTGTAATCAATTAATGGTTAAGTTAAGCAGGATTATAATGTTGAAGTAATTAATTTAATTCATTTTAAGTTAATTAGAGATAAAGTAATTAATTTAATTCACCTTAAATTAATTATAGATGGAGTGATTATTAGATCATTGCTTATGTATGAATGATTGATATTGGTTGCCTTGTATGGTTTGTAATCTCAGCCATGAGATGAGTAATGTTATATGATATGGATACATTGGTTGCATTGTGATGATAATATGGATTATCTATTTACAATGTAGATATGCATTATTTGTTGATGATGATAATGTTGATTATCTATTTTGATGTGAATTATCTATCTGTGTATATATAGATAATGAATTGAATTGTTTTAAACTCTAAAACAACTTGGCCTTAAAAGACACGTTTTGGATTCGATGAGACTGGGATCCGGTTTCCATGTTTGGATATCCGAAAACCACATCGATCCAAATTAACGATAGATCGTGAATCTCAAGTAAAGATGAAGATTCATAGTGCAAGGGTTATCGTCATTAACTCCGAGGGTGATTCCAAAATGAGTGTAACGAGATAATGCCTTCGGTTTCGTTCGAACCCGTAACGAACTTGTATGGATTGAATGCTTTCAGAACATCGTCAGGTGGACGATGAGCATTCCAAGTGATGTGTCCTATAAAGGTAATCGTAGCCCCAAGCCTCATCAACCGGGAATGGCTAAAACAGGGGAGGTGCAGCAAGGCTAAGTGGGTCATGCCCAAGTAGGACGAGATTTACCCCTGTCTAGATGTCCCTTTATTTCGGCTATGTGGTGTGGTTGCTGATCACAACTGCGGGGTGGTCTTGTTCGAAACTGTTCAGTAAGGAATGGTTCCGGCTTTGTGTTGTAGGGGATTGGGAGTGATCCTCGGTACGGTGATCTAGGCCACGTACTGTAACGGGCGGTAGCCCTGCCATTGTATGGAATCCAAAATCCAATAAGTGTCGTATGTATTAGTTGTGCCCAACTATGTTGGAACGTGAGATGTAAGCATTCCTGCTATTTTTGTATTTTACTTGAAAACCCTAGACACTATTATAATACCACCGGATTTCCTATCAAATGTTTTGGTTAGCGTAAGGTAAAAACTTTTCCATGTTTATGTGTGGGAAGTCTTACGTGATACCTTTCTTTTCAAAGGTTTTTCAAAAGTTAAGCAACTTTAACCAGTTACTCACACCGACCCGTGTCTGACCCAGAGTTTATTTCTGTTTTTCTTAAACTCTTGGGTACTCAAATTTTTACGAGTAGCCAAGGGATTCAGGTTAGCTTTGACGAATTATGGAGGAGCAATAGAGCGGGAGGCTTCTGCGTGTAGATATATAGTTTTCCGCTGTGTTGGTATCTCTGAGTGTTTATTTGTATTATGTTTTGAGTTGTAAAAACTAGACAGGTGTTTGTAACTGTCTAGTATGTGTTGTTATGCTGTGTGACTCTGATTGGTGTTGTATATTATGTAATACTTATGTTATTAATATAATTTATTCGTTCCGCTGTTGAGATTCTGATGTTGTTTCTTCTTTCTCTTCTTTCTTTTCTCTTTTCTATCCCTTTCTTTCTACAAGATGATGCGACTTTCTGGGAGATGAAAGTCGGGTCGTCATAGTAGGTATCAGAGCGCTAGGTTGAGCGAATACCTAGACTCTGGAGTGGTGTCTGTCTTGAGAGAGTGTATTTGTATTTTTAATATACATATATATTTATATTTCTACCTATTTGTTGGGTTACCCGTACAAGGTTTTCCAATATAAGTTATAAAGATAGATGAGGTAATGGGGTGTGTAACACGACTACTACCATTAGTTGGAATTTGAGTGATAAGGTTGGAAGAGTATTTGTCGGGACTGTAGACCTAATACCATCTCGAGTGAGTTTTGCTTGGGGTAAGGATTTCATCGATCTCTGAAGGAAACCTTCTAAAGGTTCGTAGTCATCTTTGAAGTGCAGAGTTGGGTGAGTTGAGTTTGGATCTGTCGGTAGGGCAGAAGCAAGCGAGTGATGGTATCTTGATACCTCAGGAAGTAGCAGCTGCGTGATGAGATGCAGTGACTATGGATATTTTTGAAGATGTTTCTTTGGAACAAGAGTAAGGAAGTGGGTCTGCTTGGTGTCATGGCTGAGTCCAGCAGGGTGCTTCTGTTTGCTTTGAGGTCCGAGTTTCTCGAAGAGCTTGGGATTAGGAATTCTTTGGCTTTGGTGTTAGCAGTGCAGCTCGGAGTGTTCTGTGTTGGCAGGAAGTCTTCTGGCTGAGTAGTTTTTCTGAAGATGGGGTTCAGAAGCAGCAGTGTGAATCCTTTTCTTCGGTAAATTGGCTAGGCCAGCGTAAGCTGTTTTGTTTGATAAAGAGAGAGCAATTTTCTTTGGATATTAGGCTGGGTTAATCGCAAAAGTGACTTGCGATAGTTGAGTGTTCTCTTGGGTTGTTGGAGATTTTCCGGTTGTCTTCAGGGGAGTCAGAAGTTTGTACGCATCGGGAGATCGAGTTTTCTTATCGGCTAGGATTCCGGATTGGTATCAGTGATTCAATTTAGTTGAAGGATGATTCCTAGAGATAGACTTGGTGAAGCAACTCAGGTTTCAGGGGAATTTTTGAATTTTCTTATGGATCCGTTGAACCATATTTCTAAGATGTGTTGTCTAGTCTGTGCTCGTGTTCTTCATCAGCATTTTCTTCTACTTCGGATCAGAGTTGTGTAGCTGAAGCAGTTTGGGGGTGCATCTGTGTTGTCTTTTTTGGATAAGGAGAAGTTTGTTCTGTCTTCTGTTGCTTGTGGAGTAGAGTTGTGTTCTTGGTTTTTGATTGATCTTGAGAAGATCATTGGATTGGGTTGTTTTTGGTCCTGTTTGTTTCTAGAGGCATCAGCAAGGGATAAGCTGATCAGGAGGGATGTTAGTAGCCCAGGATCGTCCGAAGAGTTTTTATGGATAAGAGATGGAGGAATTTGGATTCCGACGTCTTTTCGATTTCTTCTGTGTTTTGTTAAGATAAGTGTTGGGTTTTGAAGAGTTGAATTGCCAATTTGGATAACTGGGATTCAGAGTGTTTCACGTATCTCTGAGGTAGTACGTGTTTGATATTTCTGCTTGTAGAACCAGCAGTTCAGGAGGGTTTGGTCGTTGGGGAAGACTCGTCTGTAGTCTGATATCTTCTATAGAGTTGTAGATCTAGATGAATAGGAGCTCTATAGCTTAGTAATATTTATTATTTGAATTCTATAGAGCGAGTATCCCGATATTTTCCGGGAAACTCGTGAAAATTCTATCCAGAATTTTTCTGGATAATTTGATTTGCTTTGATTGTGTGAATTGATTGCTTTGGTTGTTAGCATATGATTAATATATGCTGTGTTTTAAAATTAAATCTTTAATAAGATTATTAAATTACCTTTGTTTTAAATTTCGGGGACAAAATTCTTTTAAGGAGGGAGGATTGTGATATCCCGGAATTTTGGACAATATCAATTTAATAATTTATGTTTAAAATTAAATTAATTTGATAATTTTTTTGTAATAAATTTGAAATTGATTTAACAATCTATTTTATTTAATATTTAGTAGTGAATTTATCTTTTAATAAGTTAATAAATTATTTTCTATTTATAATATGTATATATACATATATATATTTATATATATTATAAAATAGATAAGTTTGTTTTTAAATTTAATTAGTATAGCATATTTTCTAATTTCAAATATTTTGGTAATTGGGAAATTATGTTTTATTTAATGATTAAACTTTTCAAAAACTATTTTTATAAATAACTAAATGATTTTAAATACATAAGACAAATGTTTTATTTGTTCAAGTTATATTTTAACTTAAGTTTGAATATTAATTTAGATTTAAAATAAAGTTATAAAAATGTTTGTTTTATTTCCTTTTTAAAATATTGATTAATAATTATGATTTGTAAATTAGATATGAAATTTAAAATACAATTAATAAATGAAACATTTATTCATATAAATAACAAGTAATTTATAATCTCTTTATAAATTTATTTTAAATGATTAAAAATACTATTTTCAAATAATTGATTTATATATTGTTTTTATTTATAATAATACTTGGTTTTATTCTTTAAAAATTATTTATATATATAACTAACTATTAAAGAACTAATTAATTTAGTTTAAAACTTTCATTAACACTTTAATTAAAAATACTAATCACTTAATGGACAAATGTAAGCATCTTAGAACATAATTAACATGTGTAATTTAAACACACAAAGATATTAACAAGTGTTAAAATTCAAGCCAAGTGTCATGTTAAATTTTTATTTTCTTTGATTTTAAATAAATCATAAATATAGTTATATAAACTTGCATTCTTTCTTTCCTTTTTCTTTTCTCATTTTCATTTCATAAACAAAGAAAATCTGTAAATCAAAATCTGTAGCATTTTCAAGCATTTCAGATTTAAATCAAATGAAATCTGGAAATCACTCTTCATAATCATACCCTGCAACTCATCTTCAACATGCAAATCTGATGCAACCTGTTCAAATGCATATCAAATCCTTGTAAATCAACTTGCATTCATTCTCCTCAAAAAGCAAATCTATTCATCAAACATTTCCTGCGTTGCAACTGCATTTCAATTCAACCTGTGCACTTTTATTTCAATCTGGAAACATGCAAGTTTATAAACCAACAACTTGCATTCAATTCATTCAAACCTGGAAAATTTGCCCTGCATGCAACAATTAAAGCAAGTTGAAAACATCTGCCACTCAAGTTTCAAAGATCAAAGCACTAAAGTTTTTAAAATCATTCAACCAGGATTGCAAAAGATGTTCAAAAGGGTTTTTCAAACCGAGGCTCTTCTCTGCATATTTATAACAGGTGAGTAACTTAATATTTTAAAATTTTAAGTATGAAAATATGGTTGCTTGATTTGTTCATGAAAATAGGTAGTCTTATATATGTTGTCAAATACATTTCTGAGTATATCTATGTGTATGAATGAATGCATGTTAATTAATCTAAGTTATTGACTGTTTACAATATAAGCACAAGTGATAAAAAGATTCTTTTCTTTTGACCGACTGTTATTATGATTTAATCAATTGAATGAAACCTGTTATTACAAGATAAAGTAAGTTTTAAATTTGATATAAGTTAAATAATTTTTTATATTACCTGGAAATAAAAATATCAGTACAACAAATTTGTACAGGGTAAAATTCAAATTATATGAATTTATGTTTCAGGGTTATATATCAAAACATCCTACAAAATCTTGAATTTTAAACCAAAAAATTTTAGTGTTAGAACCGGTGAGCAGTTCCAGTTTCGCTGTGAATTGAGTTTTGGGGCATCTCTGTTGCCACAAGTGATTAGAGATGCCGAGAGTGTTTCTGGAGGAGGTGGAGTTATCAGAGATGATGAGAAAACTTTTGGATTGGGTTGCATTTCATCTTTGAGGGTGTGATTGAGATTTGCAGTTTTGAACCCTAGTTTCATTGTGGCTAGAAAATTTGATCATTCCGGCAAGTATAATTGTTCGAGTTGCTTGGGGTCTTGGGCATTGGAAGATGGAGAGTTGTCGAAGGGTTCGTCGGAGATTCAGGGGCAACGGTGGCCGGAGGCGCGTGTACGTGGCGTTGACAGGTTGAGTTTTGTTTGGTTGTGTCTGTTCCAGGTTTATGGCCTTTGTCTCGATTTTGATTTCGATCATTGATCGATGGGGTTGTTGTGTGGTTGGCCTAAGGGGATGATTGGCGACTATGGGGAGGTCGCGATGATGATCAGGGATGGCCGGTGACGTTGTACATGTGCACGGTGACATGTTGTTTTCTAATGAAGTTGGGATGGTTGCAGTTGTAGTTTACTCGTGTTTATCTCGGGTAATTCGAGTGAATGACTCGAAGCAAGGTAGGATATGACTCAAAGTTAATATAGGGGAGTCTCGAGTATATGTTGTTTCAGGTTTTACAAATTTTAACAGAAAACCTGTTTTGTTTTTAGGTCTTAAAGCAAGTTTAAATGTAAACTAAATTTTGAACTAAGTTTAAAACCTGAATTTAAATATGAATTCAAATAGTTTAAATCTTGGTTTTTGAACTAATTTGAATTTTTAAATTTTAGTTTGGTTTTAAATAAAAACAGAAAACCTGTTTCTGTTTTTAAAATTAAAAGTAAAGTTTAAAATGCAAATTGAAATTTAAATTGAGTTTTTGAAATCTGAAATTGAATATGAATTCAAATTGAATATGAATTCAAATTAGTTTGAATCTGAGATTTGAAATAATTTGAGTTTAAAATTTAAATTTGGTTTTAAAAATTATAAGTGTAAAAGCATATGTGGTTTTGAATTTGAATTGGAAGTTTAAAATTGTAAATTAGAAATTTAAAATAAGTTTAAATCTGAGTTATTTTAAATATGGAATTGGGTTTAAACTTCAGTTTTTAAAATAAAATAAGTTTAAATTTAAATTGTTTAATTACATTGAAAAGGTTAAATGATTTGAATTTTTTAAAAGGAAGATGTAAAATGTAAATAAAGCTACAAAGATTTAAGTTTAAATTTGGAATAAAATATTCAAGTTGTATTTCAGATTTGAAATTAAAAGTACATTTTTAAATTGAATTTGTTTTTAAAATAACTTGGAATGTTTAAAGTGAATTTGTTTTATAATCTTTTAAACTTTTATTTTATAAAATGGATATTTCTTGAACATGTGAGATAAAAAGATTTTAAATTGTTTTAAACCTTGTTTAAATAAAATTGTATTCATTTAAAATCTTAAATTTAAAATGAAATTTAAAGTGAAATTTAAAGTAAATTTGAAACAAAGTGTTTTTAAATACTTTATATAAGTAAGAAATGTTTTCTTAAATTAAGTTAAAATTTAAGGATTTGGATTCATTAAATAATTAAGTTAATTAAAATGAAAAATTAATTATTTAATTAATTTATGATATGGATGATTAATTAAGTAATTAAGAATTTTTAAATTAATTAATTAAGGTTTAATATTAGTTAATTAAGGTTAATTAATCGGTAATTAGGGATTATTAATTAGATTTTAATTAATGATTAAGATTAATTAATCAAGTGATTAAGGATTAATTAAGTTGCAATTAACACTTAATTTAATAATTAGTAATTAATTGGTAATTAAATATTAATTAATTTGTAATTAATAATGGTTAATCTAAGTTAATTTCTTAATAATGTAATTAAAGATTTGTTAATGAAGGTCATTAACTAAAATTATTTAACAATTAATTAATGTGATTAATTTTTAATAATTAATTAGATTAATTAATTAATAATAATCTTTTGTGAAATTGTTTAAGTTAATTACTTAATGGAAGTAATTAATAAATTAATTACTTAATGTAATTAATTGGGTTAATGTGATTAGTTTAGATTGATTAATTTAGTTTAATTAATTTAAACACTTGATGGTTTGATGAATAATTACTTTATGTAATTAATGGGATTGTAATTACTTAGGGAAGTAATTAATTGATAATTACTGAATGTAATTAAAGGTGTTAATGATGGAAGTAATTTGGATTAAATTACTTTGTAATTAATCAAGGGATTAATTAGTGAATAAATTAGGGATTAATTTATTCAATAAAGTAATTAAGGGTAGTTAATTACTGGATGTTATTAATCAAGGGTGATTAATATATGTGTGGTTTAATTGTAAATTAATTACTTAATGTAATTAATTTATAATAAGAGATTAATTAAAAATGCAATTAGAAATCATTAATTAATAAAATTAATGATGTAATTAATTAAGGAATAATTAATAAATGAAGTAATTAATTAATAAATAAATAATGCAATTAATTTTTAATTAATTGATTAAGCAATTAAAAGTTAATTATTGCAAAGGGTTAAGTATAATTAACTTGTGTAATTAATTTGAAAGCTAATTACTTATTTTAATTAGAAAATTATTAAACAGTAGTGATTAATTAAAAAGAATAATGTGATGGTGATTTATTTAATTGATTTGTAGTCAATTAATGGTTAAGTTAAGCAGGATTATAATGATGAAGTAATTAATTTAATTCATTTTAAATTAATTAGAGATAAAGTAATTAATTTAATTCACCTTAAATTAATTATAGATGGAGTGATTATTAGATCATTGCTTATGTATGAATGATTGATATTGGTTGCCTTGTATGGTTTGTAATCTCAGCCATGAGATGATTAATGTTATATGATATGGATACATTAGTTGCATTGTGATGATAATATGGATTATCTGTTTATAATGCTGATATGGATTATCTATTGATGATGATAATGTTGATTATCTATTGTGATGTGAATTGTCTATCTGTGTATATATAGATAATGAATTGAATTGTTTTAAACTCTAAAACAACTTGGCCTTAAAAGACACGTTTTGGATTCGATGAGACCGGGATCGGGTTTCCATATTTGGATATCCGAAAACCACATCGATCCAAATTAACGATAGGTCGTGAATCTCAAGTGAAGATGAAGATTCAGAGTGCAAGGGTTATCGTCGTTAATTCTGAGGGTGATTCCAAAATGAGTGTAACGAGATAATGCCTTCGGTTTCGTTCAAACCCGGAACGAACTTGTATGGATTGAATGCTTTCAGAACATCGTCAGGTGGACGATGAACATTCCAAGTGATGTGTCCTATAAAGGTAATCATAGCCTCAAGCCTCATCAACCGGGATTGGCTAAAACAGGGGAGGTGCAGCAAGGCTAAGTGAGTCATGCCCAAGTAGGACGAGATTTACCCCTGTCTAGATGTCCCTTTATTTCGGCTATGTGGTGCGGTTGCTGATCACAACTGCGGGGTGGTCTTGTTCGGAGCTGTTCAATAAGGAATGGTTCCGGCTTTGTGTTGTAGGGGATTGTGAGTGATCCTCGGTATGGTGATCTAGGCCACGTACCGTGACGGGCGGTACCCTGGTAGCCCTGCCATTGTATGCAATCCAAAATCCAATAAGTGCCGTACGTATTAGTTGTGTCCAACTATGTTAGAACGTGAGATATAAGCATTCCAGCTATTTCTGTATTTTACTTGAAAACCCTAGACACTATTATAATATCACCAGATTTCCTATCAAATGTTTTGATTAGAGTAAGGTAAAAACTTTTCCATGTTTATGTGTGGAAAGTCTTACGTGATACCTTTCTTTCCAAAGGTTTTTCAAAAGTTAAGCAACTTTAACCTGTTACTCACACCAGACCCATGTCTGACCCGGAGTTTATTTCTGTTTTTCTTAAACTCTTGGGTAATCAAATTTTTACGAGTAGCCGAGGGATTCAGGTTAGCTTTGACGAATTATGGAGAAGCAATGGAGCAGGAGGCTTCTGCGTGTAGATATATAGTTTTCCACTGTGTTGGTATCTCTGAGTGTTTATCTGTATTGTGTTTTGAGTTGTAAAAACTAGACAGGTGTTTATAACTGCCTAGTATGTGTTGTTATGCTGTGTGACTCTGATTGGTGTTGTATATTATGTAATACTTATGTTATTAATATAATTTATTCGTTCCGCTGTTGAGATTTTGATGTTGTTTCCTGATGTTGTTTCTTCTTTCTCTTCTTTCTTTTCTCTTTTCTATCCCTTTCTTTCTTCAAGATGATGCGACTTTCTGAGAGATGAAAGTCGGGTCGTCACATCCTCCCTTAAAAGAATTTCATCCCCGAAATTGCCAGTTAAGAAGAATGGTCATCACCCATTTACTTTTTCCCAAAACCAAACAATTCCAAACAATTCTCAAGACAATCTTTTTATTAAAGACACACTAACGCTTTTTTTAGCTTTCCAAACTTATCCATAAGTCCCAATAATATTATTTACTTAACAATTCAAATTTGAATTTAAAACCAAATTTTGAATTATCAAAATTTTCTCGAAATTTTTCCAACTCCCTAAATTTTCGAAAAATTTCGTCGTCTCCTTTGCGCGGCTAGCTCGGTACAACTACAAAATGCCTCTACGGGCTTTCAAATTCCAAAGAAAACAAAAGTCCAAGTGGCTAGACTAGAAAATCATCAAATTTCATATAGAAATTTAAATACATACCTTTGCCGAGAAAATTTTAATTTATCCTTTGAAATCAAAAATCCCAAATTCACTTTCCTGATCCTTTAGTTCCAACTAAACAATTAGTTTCAATTTCCATTTCCAAAAATCCTTATTTCAATTCCAATTTGAAATCATTTTGTTGCTAACAAAAATTTTCTAACTCCCAAAAATTTTGGAAAATTTTGGCAAAGTCTCCTTTGTACGGAGGAGCTGTTGCAATTTGACAAGAGATATAAATATATATACATCAACCCACACGGTCGAAAAAACAAAATCAATTCATATTTCCTATTTTTATTGCGTAGGCGTACCTTTATTTAGCATTTTTAAGCAAGCGGCTTATTATTTTAGCAATTAGCGCGTCCAAATCCAACCAAACGGCTTTCCGGTACCTATACTTACTCAATTCAAACATGTAAGTACTAAATATATGAAATTTATTAACATTTCACTTGATTTCAATAGCTAAACACATGCATTTCATAAGCAACATGCACCAAACATTTTCCACGAGCAATTTACATGATTTCAAAACTAATTCAATTGCTTTCAACCAATTCATGTGCCAATACATTCAATTTTAATGGTTTACACTTCAATTTCTTACATTCAATTTATTTTTTATCCAAACAAGCTCATATTCAATTCAATTTGATCTTAAAATCAATTTATTTACCTCTACCTATTCATAGAATTTTTATTTACTTCCATTTAAGTAGAAGGACTAATTTATTCAATGCAATTGGACGATATTCACTTAATAGAATATCCATTTTAGTTTTTAGCCACATCCAATTGATTCCAACTCATTTTATATTTAATTCCATCCCATTTTTAGTTTATTCACCAACCTTACATTTTTAAAATCATTTCATTGAGCTTGACAACATTCGATTCTTATATTAATAACCACTTTCCAAATTAATTTAACCCAAACTTTTATTTAATGAATTTTCATTCTTACTCGAAGTTGAGCTTCTAATTATTTTTAATTTAAGTTAGTTTACTTCAATTTATTCCAACCTCAAAACTTAAGCTCACTTCATTTGCAAATAAATTTTCTTTTTTTCACTTTAACTTGATTCTATTTCAATCAAATCTCATTTCAATCTACAAATTTATTGGATTTGTTCTTTTGTTTTGTTCATTACAAATTTTAATTTCCAAATTCAATTCATTCACGACTCATTTAATTCAATTAGCCATTCTCAATTCGTTAAAATAATATCCAAGCACATATTTACTCATTTATACTCGAATTCGATTTTATTTGCAACTCAAATCATTTCTATTATAATCCAATTCCATTCCATTTGACAACTTCAATTCTTTTTTTAACTTACTTCAAATCCAACCCATTATTATTAACCTTGCTTAAGTTAATTTAATTTTAGTTAATTTTATTTCTCAATCCAAATTTAATTTTTATTTTCCCATTCCAATCACTTTCAAGATTTACTAATTATTTCTTTCAAACATCAATTAAATTTCAAAGTTAATCTTAACCCAAGTTAAATTATCATTTTTAACTTTCACCTTTAATTTTAATTCCAAAATCCAATCCCCATATTCCTCATCAAAGTCATTCAATATTTATAAGTTTATAACTTATCTCCTGAAGATCTCTAAATTATTTAAATAAGGATTTCAGGATTTTTTAAACACCCGGCTTTTGGTTTTCAAATCATTTTGAAATCACCATTATCTCAAAATCACACTTCCCAAAAAATTTAAACCAATCCTGGTTTTTATTCCCAAAAAAAAAATTTGAAAAAAACAAAACTATTTCTTCTGAATAAATCAATTTAGCAGCAATCCTTCACTTAGAAACTCGAAAATGAATACTGATGATGTCGCGCAGTCATCACCAGGATTATTTTCTGACGACTGAAGTGAACTCAATGTTATATCCTTTCCAAAATTTATTTGAAACAATTTCCTTTCAGGAATACCCCCAAAATAACAATGTTATTATTTATCTTCAAAATACTTCGAAAAACACTTCCAAAATCTCCAGGATTTTAAATTTACAGATTTGATTTAAATCAAAATTTAACTATAATTGATTTTTATAATTTATGCTCATACAAATTCCCATTTTATTATACAAGTCATTTCAATTTTTATAATCTTATTTGTTTAAAAGGTTATCATCCAAACATCCAAGTTATATAACAATTTAAGAAAATATTTCTTTTATATCAAAATATATTTTGGGTAAAATTATTTCATTCACCCACCTTAAAAACAATACTGTGTCAATATATCGTGTCAGTTGTTTATAAACTTTTCTCGAATAGCGGCTTACTCTTTTATTTTAAAATTTTAGAAATACTTTAAATTCACATATTACGATTAAAATAGCTTTTTATAAAAATACTTCTATAACTCGATGTCTCAACCAGTCCATCCTTGTTCTCACAGAAATTCGGTCATACGTTGATCAGGCGTAGGACTGAAAATCTATAAGTACTTAGCAGTCCCATTTTCAACATCCAATGAAAATACTTGGAAAATCATTTTATTGAAAATATCGAAAACAATATTTTTTAAAACAGAGGAAATATCTTTGGTGGGAATGCTATGGAAATCATCACCCCTATCCATGGTCGCAGTTACATCCTGCGTTACGTTGCCATTGCAGCAAAAATCCATGTAACTGTAGGCACTCAACACCCCTTGATTACGCCATGGAACCCACAACAGATCGCAGTTATATTCCAGGGTTACGTTGCAATCACAGCAAAATTCCATGTAACTGTAGGCATCAGCGCCCTCAATTTTCACTGCCAAAAATGAAACTTCTCCACTCCCACATAGGTCGTAGTCTACCAATGTAAAATCAAACGTAGACCGTTGGCCCTAAGCGGTAGACACGACTTTCGCTATGTTACCATAGGTCGCAGTCTACCGATATAAAATCAAACGTAGACTGTTGGCTCTCAGCGGCACACACAACTTTTGATGGACTGCAGTAGATCGCAGTGACATCGAGTTACACTGTCGTCACAGCATAACCCAAATGTCTCTGTAGGCATCGGCGCCCTCAACTTCCGCTACACACTACACATAATCCTTAGGAACTAGTTTTGTCCGAACTCCTCACAGGATCAACTTTAGAACCCCTCTTAGGTTCAAGGCAGTACCACCCAGTGGCCCTCCTAAGATGTTCATTTCAAGGGAGCGCCTTTTTCCCAAGAGCCATTATCAAAACACTTTATACTATACATATATAGTATCTTCCAAATCATACAACTAGTACGAATCACATGTAAATCTCCTTTTCTCAAAATTGATTATCCCAAAATCGATAATTCTCAAACTAGGCTTTCCAAATTCCAATATTGATTTTACCCAAAAATCAAAAGCCTTTCCAAATCCAAAGGTACCCAAAACCTTTTTCCAAAATCCTCATAAGATCCTTTATATATATATATATATATATATATATATATATATATATATATATATATATATAAGTTTTTAAAAACTTTGGATCATTTCAAACTTGTATAAAACTCCTTTTATACTTCAAACACTTTCAAAATCCTTTTCTTCCGGCAATAGATTCAACAAGGGGAGATTTATCTTATATAACAAAGATATATAACTTTGTTTATTCAAAATTAAATATTCAAATTTGATTACTCTATAAAGTCACTTAGCATTTTACTTACTTTCATAAAGTAAATTTTTACCATAAAAATATCCAGTTTCCACTTTACTTCATCATATGTTTCATAAAATATACCTTTCATTTCAAAACCATTTCATATTTCTTATCCATAAATTTCCAATATCAATTTCATTCAAATTCGTACGACGTACACCTATCATCTGTACGCTATACTAATCGGATCGCTCACTTGATCACACAATTTCACTTCCGAACTAGTATCGTCCACCCGACTTCCTATTGCGGACACAGATCTGGTTTCTTGATCAGAAACCGTCATTCTCATTGCATAGCCTAGCTATGATAGAGAATACCCAGAATCAATCAATAATCCATATCTAGGTTTGCCGTAGAAAATCGAGTGAAAAATACCAACTTGCATCGATAAACTATCTCGAAATTCTATGCTTGAATCCGGATCAAACCACTATGCGAATAGAATAATATACGTACATCCACGTATCTATCCTCATTGATTTATTAGCCAAAACAATTCCCTTTTCTATTCACGTTCACTTTAATTTTCATTCACTTATTTACAATTGCTTCAATCCCATTTGGATTATCACTTTAATTCTTATCCTAATTGGATAATTTAATCATAAATAGTTTACACTCTGACCGGCTTAAATTTAGAAAATAGCTTGAATTTTTTTAAATAGATAAGTAGTTGCAAAATAATTGTTAGTTTGTAGAATAGCTGTAAAATAGTTAAATAACGATAAAATAGTTGGAAAATAGCCAATTAGTTATAAAATAGTTAGATAATTACAAAATAGTTTAAAATAGCAATTAGTTATAAAATAGTAAAAAAACAGTAATTAGTTTAAAAAAGTTACAAAATTGTTAAATAATTCCAAAAGTAGTTATAAATAAGTATAAGATAGTTTTGGGTTTAATAAGAAAGGTTGTATAGATAATAAATAACTTGAAAAAATAGATTTGTACTAAAACAATTTGTGTTAAAAATAGTCTAGAGTCAAGCTATTCAATTCCCAACCTCTATGTCCAATCAACTAAATTTAAATTTGCACTTCAATTTAAATTGACTCAATTCCAATTAATTCAAATCAAATCCAACTTGAACTAATCCAATTCAAATTTCAAATTTAAACCATCCCGAATTATATAAATTTGAGTTAAATTTTAAATGTTGATTTAATCCTTTAAATCAAATCAACTTATATCTTTAAACCATTTAATTTTGAATCCAAATTCTGTTTTTAGCCTATTTCAAGGTTCAAATAATAATTCAAATCAACACAATATTTAAACAATTTATATTCACTAACAAATACACGCTCATATCCATCAATACGCTCAAACTCATTCTAGAGTACTACGGACTCTATTTAATGAGTAATCCCCAACATAGCCAAGGTTCTCACTTAACCTTTCAGCTCTGATATCAACTGTAACGATCCGAAATTTTCGATCTCGAAAATTCCAGATAGTTAAGAAAAAGAAGAAAGACATAGAAGAATAAGAAGAACAGAAACACCAACATCTCACATTCGCAGCGGATAAAATATAATAACAAATAATAACAGTTATACAAAGGAAAACTGTACTTGTCAAATTTCACTTTAATACATCAGAGCTACAACATATATACATATACAATCAACATGACTCAGATATATACAACAATATAATACAGAGTGGACTCTCCATACGTTCCTGTCATCTAGCCCGTCTCCTGAGCTCCAGAACGTCTGTAACGACCTGGGATTTCGGTCATAATATTTTAATAAATATTTAATCCTATTAAATAAAATGTAAACTTATCATTTTAAAATGATAAGACTTTTGGAATATTGGCCATTTATTTATGTACGTATATAATTTGAAAGGAAACTTTGATTTGAAAATTTAAAATAAAATCTCTTAAAAATATTTACAATAAAATCTATCTTATATAATTGAATTAAAATGCCCCACCTTATTAACATTTGGTATAAATATATATATGGATAATAATGTTTAAATAAAATCAAATCCTATCAATATTGAATATAAGTAAAACATATGAATATAATTTAAATGTTGATAGTTAAAATAGAAATAAAAATAATAAAAAGGATTAAATGGTTATTGTGTGTAAGCAACATAAGATAGATACATATCAATAACTATAACAATTTTAAATGAAGCACAAGTGTATAAAATAAAACCAGACAAATATATGTATATGAATTATGAAAGCAAGAAGTTAATAAAACAAATATCTTCATACAAAAGCCAAATGAGATAAATATGTAAACAAAATAAGAAACCATTACATTAAATGCTATCATCTTAGCCAAAAACAAAGTCATTTCAAATATTTAGAAATCTTTTCATTTTAGAAAAACAGTCTGATCAAAACAAAGAAAGCTTACACTAGATAATACCTACCCTTATATAAACTATTTTCTTTATATATAACCTTTGTTCCAGTTCGTTCAACAACTAATAAAACAAGAAAGAAAAATAAAATAAGTATCTTCATTTTACAAACTCAAAACATCATTTAATTCAACAAAAACAGAAACAACTCAGGAGCAGGTTCAAACTGCAGGTTTTCAAAACACTAGTATTGCTCTCTGTTCAGAAGTATTTTCAGGTGAGTAAACTTAAATTTTAAAGTTTTAAGTTTAATTAAAAACAATAAAGATGATTCATTGAAAATATGGTGTTGTATGTATTTTATTTTTGAATATAATTTTGTGTTTATATGTATAAGTTGTTCTGTGTACTGTACTTCTCTATTTATTGATTACAGAGTTGAATATTATTCAAACTCAAATTGTTTTCATCTGATCATTGTAAAGCTTAAAGTTTTCAATCAAACAAGAAGTTTAAACCTCAATCAAGATTTTTAAACTTGTTTTAAAACATGTTAGAGAAATAAATCAACTGGAAGCTTATTTTACAATACAACATATAATTATATGTTGAATTCGATTGTTGTAAAATGCTAATTCAAGTTCATAACTTGAATCCTCATTGCAAATTAAGATTTTTAAAACAAAAATGGAGATTTTTAGTTTAGTATTTTACGAGCAGTTCGTATTTGAACAAAATATGCATTTTACCATTTTCTGATGATCGAATCAATTTTAAATGTTAAGATTTTGCTTGAAGCAAGTTTGAACATCTATGATTTTGAGAAAATTGTTGTATAATTTTTCTACTGCACGAATCAATGGGTCGAGATCAATTTAAGGTTTACGACTTGATTGTGTTGTGGTTAGAAAATGAGACATGTTCGTCCCCTCTGTTGGATTGAGCTTCTCGAAATTCTAGGGGATGGTAGCATGGAGTGTTGACGTGGTGTGGACGGAATTGGAGCGTCTTCGATGGTCTGAGCAACTGCGGCGAAGTGGTTTTATGGGATAGGTGAGTTACAGTTTTTCGAGCGAAATGCTTAATCTCGATTTGAAAGTTTTGGTGTTGAATCGAGTTTCGATTTCGTATTTTGGGGTGATTTGCGACTTGCCTGAGATGGTGGGGTTCACCGGAGCGGCGGCGCGACGCCATGCACTTGTACGACATAGGTGGTGTCAGTGTTGTTGATGGTGAGCAACTCGAGTTGTTACTCGAGTATAGAGATCAATCGCTTCGGGTTAGAAACCGAGTACGAGAGCATGTTACCTGATACTGCAGTTTAAATTTAAACTTAAACTCAACCCAACTGGAAAAAAAAGAGAAGAGGAAGAAGAAGCGTACGATGGGAATGTCTCGGGTGGAATGGAGAGAAGCTCGAGTGTTTACTCGAGTAAAACCTGGGGTAATCTCGGGTTTATTTTCAAAAGGGGTTAAGCCTTAAAAATTTAAAGCTAATGTTGTAAACAAATTTTAGTACCAATGAAGTAATTTAAGCAAACTTTTTAAACAATTTTAAGTAATGATGACAATTAAAGTTTGACAAATTGAAGTTAAGACTTTATTACAAGTTTAATTATTTAAGTATTAAATTTAATTAACATTAAAGTTTTATAGTTATTAATAATTTGATTTCAAAGTTTAAGGAAGATTTTTAAATGTTAATTGAAATAAATAAATATTAATTAATTATTTTGGGAAAGTAATTAAGAATGACTAATTAATAATTATAATTAAGTAATTAGGGATTTATAATTATAATTAAAGTGTGATATCCCAGAATTTTAGGCAATATCAATTTAATAATCTGTATTAAAAATTAAATTGATTTGATAAATTTTGTTAATACATTTGAATTGATTTAATAATCTTCTTTTGATAAATATTTAATTAGTGAATTTGTCTTTTAAAGGTTAATAAATGTTTTCTATTTATAATGTGTGTGTGTATATATATATTGTAAATAAAAAAGCTTTGGTTTGAAACTTAATAAATAAAATCTTGTTCTTAAATTCTAATTTATTTTTGGTAAATTGGAAATTTTGATTTAAATTAATATTAAGCTTTTCAAAGCTATTTAATAAATAACTATATGGTTTTAAATACTTAAGATAAATGTTAATTATTAAATTGTTTAAATTATATCTTAGCTTAAGTTTAAATTTAATAAAAGGTTTGTTTTATTTCTTTTTAAATATTACTTGATAAATATGGTTTGAAAATAGAAGTTTAAAATACAATATAACATATGATATATTAATTCATTTAGTAATAGAAGTAATTTATAATCACTTTTATAAATTATTTAAAATTATCAAATTTGTTATTTTCAAATAATGATTATAATTCTTTGTTTTTATAAACATAAATAGATTTTATAGAAATATAATTATTATTTTTCAAATTTAATGTGTAGTTACATATGTATATATATAACTTGATTTGTAAATTGGATCTTAGAATTTAATTTCAATTTGAATTTGTATTTAAATTTTTGAAATTCAAAAGATAAATTTTTAAAATGTTTTGGATTTTAAAGATATATGTATAAGCTTTTATTTATATATAATTTGTCTTATTACATTTTCTTTACATAGGAAATTCATATATATTTTCATAAGCATAAATAAATTAAGTAAAACCTTTATTAAAATTTATAATAAAAGAAAATAAAACAAAAACAAGTGTTAATTCCTTAAGGCCTTATAATAACAAGTGTTAAGTGAATATAAATTCTAGATGATAAGTGTTGTAAAATAAAACAAGTGGACTTTTTAGATTAATTTTCTTTTATTTTTATTTAATGAATTTCAGCCTTTATAAACATATTCTTTTTCCCTTTCATTTTTTCTTTTTTATTTCTATCTTTTAGTCCAAAGCTTAGAAACAGATCTGAAACTCAAATCTGCAACTTAAACAAGGTTAATTACTGATGTTATTAATCAAGGGTGATTAATAAATGCGTTTTAATTAAAGATTAATTACTTAATGTAATTAATTTAAATAAAGTAATTAATTAAAATGTAATTAGGGATCATTAATTAATATAATTAATGATGTAATTAAAGGTTGATTAATTAAGATTAATTAATCAATAATAAGTGATTAAAGGTAATTAATTAATGTAATTAATTAAGGATTAATGTAATTAATTATAGTTAATTAATTAATGAAGTAATTAAAGGTTAATTACTGTTTTTGGTTAAGAGTAATTAATTTTTGAAATTAATTAAAGGATAATTACTTGAATGTAATTAAAGAATAATAATCAAGAGTGATTAATTAAGGTGATTAATTAGAGGATAACTAATTAATTAATTTGTAATTAATTAATGGTTAAGTAAGCAAGATTTATATAAATAAAGTAATTAATTTAATTCACTTTAAATTAATTAGAGATGGAAGTAATTAATTTAATTCATTTTAAAATAATTATAGATGGTGTAATTATAGATCGTTGCTTATGTATGGATGGGTGATACTGTTTGCCTTGAATGGTTTGAGATCTCAGTTATGAGATAAGTAATGTTGTGTGATATGGATGCATTGGTTGCATTGTGATGATGACATGGATTATCTGTTATAATGATAATATGGATTATCTGTTGAGTTGATAATGATGATTATCTATTGTAATGTGAATTATCTATCTGTGTATATATAGATAATGAAATTGAATTGTTTTAAACTTTAAAACAACTTGGCCTTAAAAGATATTCTTTGGATTTCGATGAGACCGGGATCGAGTTTCCAGATTTGGATATCCGAAAACCACATCGATCCAAATTAACGATAGGTCATGAACCTCAAGTGAAGACTTGAGGTGTAAGGACTATTCGTTGCTAAAACTCTAAGGGTGATTCCAATACGAGTTTAACGGGGTAGTACTTTCAAATTTGAGATGAAGATTCAGAGTGCAAGGGTTATCGTCGTTAACTCTAAGGGTGATTCTAAAATGAGTGTAATGAGATAATACCTTCGGTTTCGTTCGAACCCAGAACGAACTTGTATGGATTGAATGCTTTCAGAACATCGTCAAGTGGACGATGAGCATTCTAAGAGATGTGTTCTCTAAAGGTAATCGTAGCCTCAAGCCTCATCAACCGGGAATGGCTAAAATAGGGGAGGTGCAGCAAGGCTAAGTGGGTCATGTCCAAGTAGGACGAGATTTTCCCCTGTCTAGAAGTCCCTTTCATTTCGGCTGTGTGGGCAGTTGGAACGCACGCCAACTGCGAGGTTGTCTTGTTCGGAACTGTTCAATAAGGAATGGTTCTGGCCCTGTGTTGTAGGGGATTGGGAGTAATCCTCGGTACGTTGATCTATGCCACGTACTGTGATGAGCGGTACACCAGTAGCCCTGGCATTGTATGGAATCAAAAATCCAATAAGTGCCATCAGTTTTGATTGTATTACCCAATTTGTGGCTAGTAGCTGGAATTTAATCATGTTACAATTTCGACTATTTTCTATTTACTTGAAAACCCTAGACCTATTATAATATCACTGGATTTCCTATCAAATGTTTTGGTTAGTGTAAGGTAAAACTTTTCCATGTTTATGTGTGGGAAGTCTTACGTGATACCTTTTCTTTTCAAAGGTTTTTCAAAGTTAAGCAACCTTAACCTGTTACTCATACCAGACCCATGTCTGACCCGGAGTTTATTTCTGTTTTTCTTAAACTCTTGGGTACTTAAATTTTTACGAGTAGCCAAGGGATTCAAGTTAGCTTTGACGAATTGTGGAGGAGCAATGGAGCAGGAGGCTTCAGTGTGTAGATATATAGTGTTCCGCTGTGTTTGATTTCTCTGAGTTGTATTGACTTGTATAACTAGACAAGTGTTTATAATTGTCTAGTATGTGATGTATAAGCTGTGTAACTCTGGTTGATGTTGTATACTATGTAATATCTTATGTTATTAATATAATTTATTCGTTCCGCTGTTGAGACTCTGATGTGTTTTCTCTTCTTTCTTCTCTATCTTTCTCTTTTCTATCCCTTTCTTTCTTATTAATGATGTGTCATTCTTGTGGAATGAATGGCGGGTCATTACAGTGGTATCAAAGCGATAGGTTGAGTGAATACCTAGGCTTTGGAGTGATTTCTTTCTTGAGAGAGCGTATTTGTAATTTTAAATATATTTATCTATTTTTACCTATATGTTGGGTTACCTGTTCAGGTTTTCCAATATAAGATACAAAGGTAGATGGGGTAGTGGTGTGTATAACGCGGCTACCATTGGAAGGAGTTTGAATGTTTGAGGTTGGAAGTATATCTGTCGAGACTATAGACCTAATACCATCTCGAGTGAGTTGTGCAGTGGTGTAAAGATTTCATTGATCTCTGAAGGAAACCTGTTAAGGTTCGGAGTTTATCTTTGAAGTTGGATGAGTTGAGTTTGGATCTGTCGACTGAGCAGAAGTGAGTAATGGTATCTTGATACCTCAGGAAGTAGTAGCTGTGTGATGAGATGCAGTGACTATGGATTATCTCCGAAGATGTTTATTTGGAACAAGTTTAAGGAAGTGTATCTGTATCGGTGTTGTGGCTGAGTTCAGCAGGATGTTTCTGTTTGTTTTGAGGTCCAAATTTCTCGAAGAGCTTTGGATTAGGAAGTCTTTGGCATTGGTATCAGCAGTGCAACTCAGAGTATTCTATGTTGGCAGGAAGTTTTCTGGCTGAGTAGTTTTTCTGGAGGTGGAGTTCAGAAGTAGCAGTGTGGATCCATTTCTTTGATGGATTAGCTAGATAAGTGTAAGCTGTTCTAATTGGTAAAGAGAGAAGAATTTTTTTGAAAATTGATCTGGGTTGATCGCAAAAGTGACTTGCGATAGTTGAGTGTTCTCTTGGGTTATCTTTTGCTTGAGGCGTCTGGAGATTTAGTTTTTCTTGTCGACTGGATTCCAAGAGTGGTACCGGTGGTTCAACTAGAAGAAGGATGGTTCCTAGAGATAGGATTTGGTGAAGTAGCTTGGTATTTGGAGGAATTTCTGAGTTTCCTTTATGGATCTTTTGAACCATATTTCTGGGATGTGTTGTCCAGTTTGTGCTTGTGTTCATCATTAGCATTCTCTTCTACTTCAAATCAGAGTTGTGCGGCAGAAGCAGTTTGGAAGTGCTTTTGTTTTATCTTTTTCGGATAGGAGAAGTTTGTTGTCTGTTGATGTTTGAGGAGTAGAGTTTGTGTTCATGGTTTTGGATTGATCGTGAGAGGATCATTTTGTTGAGTTGATTGGTTTTGTTTGTTTATAGAGGAATCAGCAAGGGTTGAGCTGATCAGGAAGGATATAGGCAGCCCAGGATCGTCCGAAGACTTTTGTGGATAAAAGACGAAGGAATTTGGATTCTGGGATCGAAGATTTTGTTTTGGTTAAATTTTCTCCGATCTAAAGGCACTATAAGACGGGGTAAGGCTGGAAAGCTAGCTCCGAGATGTTTTGGATCTTTTCTGTGTTCTTGTGAGAATTAGTGTTTGCTTCAAGGTTGAATTGCCAGTTTGGATAACTTGGATTCAATGTATTTCTGAGGGAGTACGTGTATAATCTATCTTTGGTCATGGAACCAGCAGTTCATAAAGATTTGGTTGTTGAGTCAGACTTGTCTTTAGTCTGATATCCTATTCAGTTGTAGATCTAGATAAGTAGGACCTCTGTAGCTTAATAGTATTAATTGTTTGGATTCTGTAGAGCAAGTATTCCAGTATGTATACATGGGAAAATCGAGGAAACTCTATCCAGAATTTTGTCTGGATAGTTAGATTGTTTGATTGGATGAATTGGTTGCTATGGTTGTTAGTGTATGTTTGATATATGCTTGTGTTTTAAAATTAAAATCTTTAATGAGATTATTAAATTACCTTTGTTTTAAATTTCGGGGATGAAATTCTTTTAAGGGGGGAGGAATGTGATATCTCGGAATTTTAGGCAATATCAATTTAATAATCTGTATTAAAGATTAAATTGATTTGATAATTTTTGTTAACAAATTTGAATTGATTTAATAATCTTCTTTTGATAAATATTTAATTAGTGAATTTGTCTTTTAAAGGTTAATAAAAGTTTTCTATTTATAATTTGTGTGTGTATATATATATATTGTAAATAGAAAAGCTTTAGTTTGAAATTTAATAAATAAAATCTTGTTTTTAAATTCTAATTTATTTTTGGTAAATTGGAAATTTTGATTTAAATTAATATTAAGCTTTTCAAAGCTATTTAATAAATAACTATATGGTTTTAAATACTTAAGATAAATGTTAATTATTTAATTGTTCAAATTATATCTTAGCTTAAGTTTAAATTTAAATAAAAGGTTTGTTTTATTTCTTTTTAAATATCACTTGATAAATATGGTTTGAAAATAGAAGTTTAAAATACAATATAACATATGATATATTAATTCATTTAGTAATAGAAGTAATTTATAATCTCTTTTATAAATTATTCAAAATTATCAAATTGGTTATTTTCGAATAATAATTATAATTCTTTGTTTTTATAAACATAAATAGATTTTATAGAAATAGAATTGTTATTTTTTAAATTTAATATGTAGTTATATATGTTTATATATAACTTGATTTGTAAACTGAATCTTAGAATTTAATTTGAATTTGTATTTAAAGTTTTGAAATTCAAAAGATAAAATTTTAAAATGTTTTGGATTTTAAAGATATATGTATAAGCTTTTATTTATATATAATTTGTCTTATTACATTTTCTTTACATAGGAAATTCACATATATTTTCATAAGCATAAATAAATTAAGTAAAACCTTTATTAATGAATTTCAGCCTTTATAAACATATTCTTTTCCCCCTTCTTTTTTTCTTTCTTATTTCTATCTTTTAGTCAAAATCTTAGAAACAGATCTAAAACTCAAATCTGCAACTTAAACAAAAGCCTGAAATTCATTTTCCACTTCAAAAACAAACAAACTGTAATCAAAGTAGTTCATTTGTTTCATCTGAGTCATCTCTGCAAATTTCAAATAGCATGCAAAGCAAGTTCAAACCAAAATCTGAACATCATCTTCAAAACTTAGATGAATCAAAAGCCTGCAAGAATTTTTCATCTCTATTTTGAATCTGAGCCATCTTAAAAAATCAAATGACTGCATTCTTCAACCTGGAATCAAAATCAAAATAATAGGATTCAAATATTTGCCAGATCTGTGCATGTAGTTTAAAAAAAAAAACAAAGCAAAATCAGAAGCAGGATACAATAATAACTAGTTTTCTAAGGCAAAGAAGTATCTTACTTCAACAACTCAATGTTTTAAAAAGATTCAAAAGCTGTTTTCAAAATGGAGGCTCTGCTCATATTTATGACAGGTGAGTAACAATTTCTTTAAAAAAAAGAAAAGTTTAAGTAGGAATTTGTTTGCATGTTAATTTCTGGGATATATTTGTATTGTGTGTTTATATTCAAGTGCATTTATTCTGTATATAGATGGATATATGGATGTGTGTATGCCTGTTACTTTTGTAACTTCTCTGTCTTAGTTTTCAAACTAAGTTTTCGAACAAAATTCATATTCTCTTGATTTAATTACTGTTAGGACTTAGTCTATAAACAAAACTTGTTTGTTTCATCCTAAATTATAGTTTAAAATTTTATTTAAGTTTAAATAAATTAGAAATATCTTTGGAAAACCATAACAATAGTGCATGTGTAATAAAACTGAAAACTCAAACATTTTGATTGATAAATTCAGGGATATATTCTGAATTCTTAATCCAAAACATGATTTTTAAAATCGAAATCATAATTTTTAATGTTGGATTGAAGGTGCAGTTCTGAATTGCACTGTTTTTGGGTTTTTGGGAAATTCTGGTGATCCCAGTGGTCGGAGAGGCCAGGGTAGTTTTTGGAGGTAGAGGAGTGAGTGGTGAGGCCAGCAAAAATGGTAGGAGGTCGGTCTGAGATCGGTGGTGATGATGGTGGCTCGATTTAGTTTCTAAACCTAATTTGGAAATGGCTGGAATGTCTGATCATCTCGAGGCCTAAGATTGATCGAGTGCCACTATACTCTGGGGAATGGAAGATGGAGCATGGACGAAGTTGTGGCAGAAGGTGCTGGCGTTCTGATGATCGGAGAAGCTTGGTCGAGGCGTTGCTAGGTTGTGAGGAGGAGGTTCCAGTTTGTTCCAGGTTGGAGTTTGATACTCGAATTCGATTTCGAGATTGGGGTTGCGATCTGATGGTCGATGTGAGCTTGATTGATGGTCGCCGACGTGAGGAAGTAGTCGTCGATGGCTGGAGTTGATCAGAGGCACGGTGCATGTGCACCGTGCACTTTTAATTTCTGATGGTTGTCTGGGTGGAAGCAGTGGAGTGGACTCGAGATTTACTCGAGTAGTTTCTGTGTATGGCTCGAAGTTGCTTAGGGTTGGACTCGAAGCAAAATTGGGTTGGCTCGGGTCAGTGAAGTTTGTTACAGGTTTTTAAGAAACCTGTCTGTTTGAATTTAAAAACAGATTTTGAAATTTGGAATCAGATTTTAAATAAAGATTAAATCAGATTTTGAGATATGGATCCAAATAAACTTTTGTATTCTAGTTTGAAATTTAAGAAAGTTTTATAAAATTTAAATTATTTTAAACAACTTTAATGAATTAAAAGTAAAATTTAAAATGTTTGAATTTAAATGGATTTTGGTTTTAAAACTCCTATAAATTTCTTTATATGTTAAATGTTCTTTAACATTTGAATTTAAAGGTTTTAACTTGGTTTAATTTGCTAAAGTTAAATTTATAGTTATTTCAAATCTTTAGTTTGAAATGGAATTTGAAAGTTAAAATGTTTTCAAATGTGTTTGAGTATGATAATTAAACCATAAATAAAATGATGTTTTTATCTTAAAATTAATTAATGATTTGTAATCCATTAAATTTTTAAGGTAATTAAATGGTTAAATTAATAAGTTAATTAATTTATGATTTGAATTAATTAAGTTATTAAGGGTTTAATTAATAAATTAAGGTTAAATTAATTTGTAATTAAGAATCATTAATTAGATAAGTTTGGATTATTAATTAATGATTAGGAATAAATTAATCAAGTAATAAATGATTAATTAAGTTAAAATTTAGGAATTAATTATGTAGTTGGAAATTAATTTGTAATTAAGAATTAATTAATTTGTAATTAAAAATGATTAATTAAAGTTAATTACTTAGAGAAGTAATTAAAGGATTGGTTAATGAATATAGTTAATGAAAGGTCATTAATTAAGGATTATCAAAGGATTAATTAATGTGATTAATTTAAGGTAGTTAATTTTATTAATTAATTAAGGATAATTAATTGTGAAATTGGGTAAGTAAAATTACTTAATGTAATTTTACAAGTATAATTACTTGGTGAAGTAATTAATGATAATTACTGAATGTAATTAGAATTGGATGATTTATAAATGGATGTAATTTAGATTTAATTACTTGGTGAAATTAATAAAAAAAGGAATAATTACTTGGGAAAGTAATTATAGGTTAATAAATCAGGGGATTAATTAGAGGTAATTAATTATGGAGTAATTAATTTATTTATGTAAGTAATTAAGGGTAGTTAATTACTTATGTTATTAATCAAGGGTGATTGATAAATGCGTTTTAATTAAAGATTAATTACTTAATGTAATTAATTTAAATAAAGTAATTAATTAAAATGTAATTAGGGATCATTAATTCATATAATTAATGATGTAATTAAAAGTTGATTAATTAAAATTAATTAATCAATAATAAGTGATTAAAGGTAATTAATTAATGTAATTAATTAAGGATTAATGTAATTAATTATAGTTAATAAATTAATGAAGTAATTAAAGGTTAATTACTGTTTTTGGTTAAGAGTAATTAATTTGTGAAATTAATTAAAGGATAATTACTTGAATGTAATTAAAGAATAATAATCAAGAGTGATTAATTAAGGCTATTAATTAGAGGATAACTAATTAATTAATTTGTAATTAATTAATGGTTAAGTAAGCAAGATTTATATGATGAAAGTAATTAATTTAATTCACTTTAAATTAATTAGAGATGGAAGTAATTAATTTAATTCATTTTAAATTAATTATAGATGGTGTAATTATAGATCGTTGCTTATGTATGGATGGGTGATATTGTTTGCCTTGAATGGTTTGAGATCTCAGTTATGAGATAAGTAATGCTGTGTGATATGGATGCATTGGTTGCATTGTGATGATGATATGGATTATCTATTTATAATGATAATATGGATTATCTGTTGAGATGATAATGATGATTATCTATTGTAATGTGAATTATCGATCTATGTGTATATAGATAATGAAATTGAATTGTTTTAAACTTTAAAACAACTTTGCCTTAAAAGATACGCTTTGGATTTCGATGAGACCGAGATCGGTTTCCAGATTTGGATATCCGAAAACCACATCGATCCAAATTAACGATAGGTCGTGAATCTCAAGTGAAGAGTGAAGACTCGAGGTGTAAGGACTATTCATCACTAAAACTCTGAGGGTGATTCCAATACGAGTTTAACGGGGTAGTACTTTCAAATTTGAGATGAAGATTCAGAGTGCAAGGGTTATCGTCGTTAACTCTGAGGGTGATTCCAAAATGAGTGTAACGAGATAATGCCTTCGGTTTCGTTCGAACCCGGAACGAACTTGTGTGGATTGAATGCTTTCAGAACATCGTCAGGTTGACGATGAGCATTCTAAGAGATGTGTTCTCTAAAGGTAATCGTAGCCGCAAGCCTCATCAATCGGGAATGGCTAAAATAGGGGAGATGCAGCAAGGCTAAGTGGGTCATGCCTAAGTAGGACGAGATTTTCCCCTATCTAGAAGTCCCTTAAATTTTGGCTCTGTAGGCAGTTGGAACGCGCGCCAACTGCGGGGTTGTCTTGTTAGGAACTGTCCAGTAAGGAAAGGTTCCGACCTTGTGTTGTAGAGGATTGGGAGTAATCCTCGGTACATTGATCTAGGCCACGCACTGTGACGGACGGTACCCAGTAGCTCTACCATTGTATGGAATCCAAAATCCAATAAGTGCCATCGGTTTTGATTGTATTATCCACTTTTATGGCTAGTAGCTGGAATTTAATCATGTAACAATTTCAGCTGTTTTCTATTTACTTGAAAATCCTAGACCTATTATAATATCACCGGATTTTCTATCAAATGTTTTGGTTAGTGTAAGGTAAAAAAAATTCCATGTTTATGCGTGGGAAGTCTTACGTGATACCTCTTCTTTTCAAAGGTTTTTCAAAGTTAAGCAACCTTAACCTGTTACTCACACCAGACCCATGTCTGACCCGGAGTTTATTTCTGTTTTTCTTAAACTCTTAGGTACTCAAATTTTTATGAGTAGCCAAGGGATTCAGGTTAGCTTTGACGAATTGTGAAGAAGCAATGGAGGAGGAGGCTCAAATGTGTAGATATATAGTGTTCCGCTGTGTTTGATTTCTCTGAGTTGTATTAAGTTGTATAACTAGACAGGTGTTTATAACTGTCTAGTATGTGATGTATAAGCTGTGTAACTCTGATTGATGTTGTATACTATGTAATATCTTATGTTATTAATATAATTTATTTGTTCCGCTGTTGAGATTCTGATGTGTTTTCCCTTTTTTCTTCTCTATCTTTCTCTTTTCTATCCCTTTTTTTCTTATTAATGATGCGTCATTCTTGTGGAATGAATGGCGGGTCGTTACATAAAGATTGGTTAATTAATATTTAAGTGGAACTGTTAATTAGATAATTAAAGTTAATTAATTTATAATTAGTAGTTAACTAAATAAATAATTAAGGATTAATCAATTTGAAATTAAGTTTATTAATTAATTATTAGGTTATTAATTAATAATTGAGGGTAATTAATTAAGTAATTAAGATTTAATAAATTGATTAAAAGTGATTAATTAATTAAACAGGTTGAAATGGAATAATTAATTAATTGATGATTAAATAGGATTAAGTGATTAATTCTCAAGTAATTGATTTGAATTGCATTAATTATAATAAGGATTAAGATACTTGCTTATGGATGATTGTATATGTAGATTATCGATTTTTGTGATATCTATTTGGTGATATTCTGTGATACTCTGTGTTATGCCTTGATATATCTATGATGATTGTGTATGATTTATCTGTATGTGAATTCAAAGCGTGGAATTAAACTGTTTAAACTATTAAACAACTTGACCTTTAAAATGGCGTTTGGATTTCGATGAGATCGGGTGTTAGTTATGATTATCCGAAAATCATATCGATCCAAATTAAACATTAGGTCATAAATTTCCAAGTGAAGATCGAGATGGTGTTTCAGAATGCAAGGGTTATTGTCGTTGACTCTGAGGGTGATTCCAAAATGAATGTAATGAGATAATGCCTTCGGTTTCGTTCGAACCCGGAACGAACTTGTATGGATTGAATGCTTTCAGAACATCGTCAGGTGTACGATGAGCATTCTAAGAGATATATTCTATAAAGGTAATCGTAACCTCAAGCCTCATCAACTGGGAATGGCTAAAACAGGGGAGATGCAGCAAGGTTAGGTGGGTAGCACCCAAGCAGGATAAGATATACCCCTGTGTAGATGTCCCTTTTTATTCGGCTGTGCGGGCGGTTGCTAGCTACAACCGTGGGGTTATCTTGTTCGGAACCGTTTAGTAAGGAATGGTTCCGACCTTGTGTTTGTAGGGGGTCGGAAGTGATCCTCGGTACGGTGATCTAGGCCCCATACTATGACGGGCGGTACCCCAGTAGCCTTGCCATTGTATGGAATCCAATCTCCAATAAGCGCCGTACGTTTTGACTGTGCCCAACTATGTTGGAATTTGAGATGTAAGCATTTCAGCTATTTCTGTATTTTACTTGAAAACCCTAGGCACTATTATAATATCACTAGATTTCCTATAAAATTGTTTTGGTTAGCGTAAGGTAAAAACTTACCCGTGTTTATGTGTGGGGAGTCTTATCTGATACCTTTATTTCAAATATTTTCAAAGTTAAACAACTTTAAACCGTTTACTCATACCAGACCCATGTTTGACCTGGAGTTTATTTCGGTTTTCCTTAAACTCTTGGGTACTCAAATTTTTATGAGTAGCCAAGTGATAGGTTTTTGGATTTTGAGTTCTGGAGGAGCTTGAAGCAGGAGTCCAGGCGTATGTATATATCTAGTTCCGCTTTGTTAGTTGATGTATGTTGTATTTTGGGAATGTATGAAATGGAAGATGTATATATGACCGTCATGGCGTATGATGTTGTGTAACTCTGATATATGTAAAACTATGTAATAGTAATGTGATGTATTATATTTTGTTCCGTATCCGCTGTGAGATTCTGATGTTGTTATTCTTTCTTTCTATCTTTTCTATTTCTATCTCTTTCTTTTCTTATTGATGATACGTCTTTCTGTGAGTAGAAAGGCGGGTCGTCATAGTTGGTATCGGAGAATAAGTTGAGATAATACCTAAGCTATGGAAAAATATTTATCTTGAGAGTGCGTATTTATATTTTTATATAATTATATACCTATCTAAATTTGTTGAGTTACCTGTCCAGGTGACCAACATGAGTTCTGGAAGAAGAGGCAGAGGTAAGGGCAGTACCTCGACTCATAATGGACGAAGTCAAATTGCTAGTGAGGCTGTAGATCCAGTACCACCTCAGGTTAGTTTCGCTGCTTTATGCAAGGACTTAATCAACCTTGGAGGTAAACCATTTAAAGAGTCAGAGAGGATAATTGAGGTCCAAGCTTTGCAACGCTCTTGTGAGCGCATCTTTAAGAGTATGAAGTTGTCTGATGAGCAGGGAAATGGCTTCATGGCAATTTCAGGAAGGCGCTCAGCCTGGTGGGATGCAGTTGTAGCAAATATTTCTGAGGATGACATCTCTTGGGAAAGATTTAAAGAGTTGTTTGAGGAGAAATTCATGCCAACAGCAGCGAAAACTTGTCTGTATCAGGATTTTCTGAATTTGAAGCAGGGAAGCATGTCTATAGCGGAGTATGAGACCAAATTCAATGAACTTTCTTGCTACGGACTAGGACTCATAGACACTCCTCTCAAAAAGAACGAAATGTTTGTGCGAGGATTGAGGCCAGAATTTCATGAAAAGATGACGGCGCATTTGAAAGGATCTTTTGTGGAGTTAATTGATATGGCCCTGAGATATGAGGATTTGATGAATAAGAGATCAGTGGCACCGGTAGCAGCATCTGGAGGGAATTTTGCTAATCCAAATAAGAGGAAGTTCAATCGCAATTGGAGGAAGCAGAAGAAGAAGAAGACTGGAAGTAACAATGGACCACGCAAATGCTATATATGTCAACAAGAAGGTCACTTGGCGAATAAGTGTCCCAGGAAAGGATTTCAGCAACAGCAGCAGCAGTCGCATCAGAGTGGACCAGATTCGGTTTGGTTCAGAGATATCTATGCTTCAATTGCCACCAACCAGGTCATATGATCAAGGATTGCCCGCTTCTTTATAAAGCTCAGCAGAATAAGGTATTTGATTTGGAAGGTGCACCATCTACTTCATCTAAAGGCAAGGGAGTATGGAAGGTACATTACTTTTAGATGACAAGTATATTAAAGTTTTGTTTGATTCGGGTGCTTCTTTGAGTTTTATTTCTTTAAAATCTGTAGAGAAGTTCTTTCTTACCCCTAGTACTGTAGACTGTCCCATCTTTGTATCTACTCCTATAGGAGGGGTAACCAAATTAGATATGATATGTAAAGACTTAAGAATTTCCTATCTGTCCCATAGTTTTTCTTGTGACCCTTTTGTGTTGAATTTTAAGGGGTTAGATCTTAAATTGGGGATGGATTGGCTCGATAAGTATAAGGCTGTTCTAAATTATGATGAGAGAATAGTTTCGTTGGAAACCGATCTGGGTAGAATTGCTAGAGTGACGTGTGATAATTCTGAAATTCACTTGAGTAATCTTTTACATGGAGTTGAGGCTTTTCAAGAGAAGGTTCAAGATGTCGATGTGGTCCAAGATTTCCCTGATGTATTCGAGGAAGTCAAGTGTTTGCCTCCGCATCGAGAGATAGAGTTTCGCATTGATTTGATTCCCGGAGTAGTGCCAGTGATTCAGCCTAGTAGGAGGATGGCTCCTAGGGAGAGGGAGAAGTTAGTTAAGCAGACTCAGGATCTTCTGGAGAAGGGATTGATTAGGCCCTGTTTTTCTTGTTGGGGTTCTGCTGCGGTGTTTGTCACTAAATTGGATGGACCGCTATGGCTCTGTGTAGATTATAGAGAATTAAACAAAGTGACCATTCGAAGTAAATATCATCTTCCTCGTATTGATGATCTTTTTGACCGGCTGCATGGGGCTTCTATCTTTCTCAACTGGATTTAGCTTCAGGTTTCCATCAGTTAAGGGTAGCTGAGGATAGTATCCCCTTGACTGCGTTTAGGGGACCAAATTGTTTCTATGAATGGTTGGTTATGCCTTTCGGATTAACCAACGCTCCTGCTTACTTTTTTGAGCTGATGAACCGAGTCTTTAGGGATGTACTGAATAAGTTTGTTCTGGTATTCATCGATGATATTCTGGTTTATTCTAAGTCTAAAGAAGAGCACAAGCAGCATTTGAGGATAGTGATGGAGACACTGAGGAGGCATGTTTTGAAGGCGAAGTTCTCTAAGTGCCATTTTTGAAAATCGGAAGTCAAATTTTTTGGGCATATTGTTTCTGGTGAAGGTATCACTGTAGATCCAGCGAAGGTTGAGACTATTCTGGAATGGAAGCAACTGAAGACACCGACTGAAGTTCGTAATTTTCTAGGATTAGCTGGCTACTACAGGAAGTTTATCAAGGACTATTCCAAGATTTCTTCACATCTGACCAAGTTGACAAGGAAGGGAGCTAAATTTAAATGGACACCCCATTGTGAAGAGGCTTTCCGAGAGTTGAAGACGAGGCTAACTAGTACACCAGTACTAGCTATTCCGGATGGGAAAAGAAAATTTGAAGTTTATACAGATGCTTGTATAGTTGGTCTGGGAGCAGTTTTGATGCAGAATGGAAGAGTAATTGCGTATGCGAGTCGGCAATTAAAGCCACATGAAAAGAACTACGCTACGCACGATCTTGAGTTGTTAGCCATTGTTTTTGCTTTGAAGATCTGGAGACACTACCTTTTGGGAGAGAAGTTCGAGTTATTCACGGATCATAAACCGTTGAAATATCTTTTCTCTCAAAATTATCTTAATATGAGGCAACAGCGATGGGTCGAGTTTCTGGCATCATATGATTTGGATATTCTATGTACTCCGGGAAAGGTGAATGCCGTGGCTGATGCTCTTAACCGGAATGCAGTTCTGTCTCTTTTGGAAGTTGTTCCATCTCTCCAAGACAGGCAAATGGAGGATAGATCTTTTGAAGAACTGATTCTTGGAACCAAGGATGGTCGATATTCGGATTTCAAGGTGGACGATCAAGGTGCTTTGAGAATTAATGGTCATTTTTATGTACCTAATATAGATGGGTTGAGTCAAGAAGTCTTAGCTGAGTGTCATCGCTCCAGACTAAATATTCACCCAGGAATTTCTAAGTTGTATCAAGATATGAGAAGAGTTTTCTGGTGACCGAGCATGAAGAGGGATGTAGCTGCTTTCGTTAATAGTTGTGCTATTTGTCAACAAGTGAAAGGAGATCATCAGAAGTCAGCCGGGTTGTTGCAGCCTTTGGAAGTTCCAGAATGGAAGTGGGAGATGATTTCGATGGATTTCATCGACTGTTTTCCAAGAACCAAGAAAGGAAACGATGGTATATGGGTGATTGTGGACCGATTAACTATGAGCGCCCATTTGATACCGGTTAAGGCAACTCGTACTGCAGCTTCTCTGGTAGAGATTTTCTTGAGGGAGATAGTTAGATTGCATGGTGTTCCTGTTAGCATAGTAAGTGATCGTGATCCTATCTCCACCAGAAAATTCTGGGAGGCTCTACAATCAGCTATGGGAGCGAGTTTGAGATTGAGTAGAGCCTATCATCCTCAGACGGATGGACAGACGGAGAGGCTGAACCGTATTCTAGTGAATATGCTGCGAGCTTGTGTTCTGGATTTTGGTGGATCTTGGGAAGACCATCTACATCTGGTAGGATTCTCATATAATAACAGTTACCAAGCAAGTATTAAGATGGCTCCCTATGAAGCTTTATATGGAAGACCATGTAGCTCCCCATCCTGTTGGATAAAGTCGAAAGATCGTCTTGTTCTTGGACTAGATCTGATTGGTGAAGCTTCTGCTAAAGTTGAGCTTATCAAGAAGAGAATGAAAGCTGCTCAGGACCGTCAAAAGAAGTATGCAGATAAGAGTAGGAGACAATTAGAATTCGAGATTGGTGATTTAGTTTTTGTCAAAGTTTCCTCGATTAAAGGAGCTATTAGATTCAGAAAGACGGGAAAACTTGCCCCGAGATATATTGGTCCATTTCGAGTATTGGAAAGGATTGGTGTGGTAGCTTACAGAATTGAATTTCTAGAACGGATGTCTAGAATTCATAATGTATTTCATGTATCCCATTTAAGGAAATTTGTTCATGATCCATCACTGGTTGTGGAACCAGTAATCTAGGAAGATTTGGAGGTAGAGCCGAACAGGAATCCAGTTCGGATTGTTGATCAAGATGAGAGACAACTCAAGAGCAAGGTAGTGAAGCTCGTCAAAGTACAGTGGAGCGAGGATCCCAAAGATTGTACCTGGGAAACTCTGGATAGTTTTAGGAAAACCTATCCGGATTTGTGTCCGGATAGCTAGTGATGTTTGTTAGGATAAATTGTTTGGTTGTTTGCTAATGTATGATTGATATGTATGTTAGAATGGTTGATATAAAAGCTTTTGAATTATCTTTTGTTTTAAATTTCGCGGACGAAGTTCTTTTAAGGAGGGAGGAATGTAGCGACCCGGGATTTTGGTCGTAATATTTCAATAAATATTTAATCCAATTAAATAAAATGTAAACTTATCATTTTAAAATGATAAGACTTGTGGAATATTTGCCATTTATTTATATATTTATGTATTTTGAAAGGAAACTTTGATTTGAAAATTTAAAATAAAGTCTCTTAAAAATATTTACAATAAAATCTATCTTATATAATTGAATTAAAATGCCCTACCTTATTAACATTTGGTATAAATATATATATATGGATAATAATGTTTAACTAAAATCAAACCCCATCAATATTAAATATAAGTAAAACATATGAATATAATTTAAATGTTGATAGTTAAAACAGAAATAAGAATTAAAACAAGGATTAAATGGTTATTTTGTGTAAGCAACATAAGATAAATACATATCGATAACTATAACAATTTTAAATGAAGCACAAGCGTATAAAATAAAACCAGACAAATATATGTATATAAATTGTGAAAGCAAGAAGCTAATAAAACAAATATCTTCATACAAAAGCCAAATGAGATAAGTATGTAAAAAAAAAATAAGAAACCATTACATTAAATGCTATCATCTCAGCCAAAAACAAAGTCATTTCAAATATTTAGAAATCTTTTCATTTCATAAAAACAATCTGATCAAAACAATGAAAGCTTACACTAGACAATACCTACCCTTATACAAACTGTTTTCTTTATATATAACCATTGTTCCAGTTCGTTCACCAACTAAGTAAAACCAGAAAGAAAAGGAAATAAGTATCTTCATTTTACAAACTCAAAACATCATTTAATTCAACAAAAAAAGAAAGAACTCAAGAGCAGATTCAAACTGCAGGTTTTCAAAACACCAGTATTGCTCTCTGTTCATAAGTATTTTTAGGTGAGTAAACATAAATTTTAAAGTTTTAAGTTTAATTAAAAACAGTAAAGATGATTCATTGGAAATATGGTGTTGTATGTTAGAGAAATATATCAACTGGAAGCTTGTTTTACAGTATAACATATAATTATATGTTGAATTCAATTGTTGTAAAATGCTAATTCAAGTTCATAACTTGAATCCTCACTGCAAATTAAGATTTTTAAAACAAAAATGGAGATTTTAGTTTAGTATTTTACGAGCAGTTCGTATTTGAACAAAGTATGCATTTTACCATTTTCTGATGATCGAATCAATTTTAAATGTTAAGATTTTGCTTGAAGCAAGTTTGAACATCTATGATTTTGAGAAAATTTTTGTATAATTTTTCTATATCACGAATCAATGGGTCGAGATCAATTTAGGGTTTAAGGCTCGATTGTGTTGTGTTGTGGTCAGAAAATGAGACGTGTTCGTCTCCTCTGTTGGATCGAGCTTCTCGAAATTCTAGGGGATGGTAGCAAGGGGTGTTGACGTGGTGTGGACGGAATTGGAGCGTCTCCGGTGGTCTGAGCAACTGCGGCGAGGTGGTTTTGTGGGTTGGGTGAGTTACAATTTTTCGAACGAAATGCTTAATCTCGATTTGAAAGTTTCGGTGTTGAATCGAGTTTCGATTTCGTATTTGGTGTAATTTGCGACTTGCCTGAGATAGTGGGGTTCGTCGGAGCGGCGGCGTAGGTGGTGTCAGTGTTGTTGATGGTGAGCGACTCGAGTTGTTACTCGAGTATAAGGATCGATCGCTTCGGGATAGAAACCGAGTACGAGAGCATGTTACCTCATATACAGTTTAAATTTAAACTTAAACTCAACCCAACTGGAAAAAAAGAGAAGAGGAAGAAGAAGCGTGCGCGAGGAATGTCTCGGGTGGAATGGAGAGAAGCTCGAGTGTTTACTCAAGTAAAACTTGGGGTAATCTCGGGTTTGTTTTCAACAGGGGTTAAGCCTTAAAATTTTAAAGTTAATGTTGTAAAAAAATTTTAGTACTAATGAAGTAAGTTAAGAAATTTTTTTAAACAATTTTAAGTAATGATGACAATTAAAGTTTGACAAATTGAAGTTAAGACTTTATTACAAGTTTAATTATTTAAGTATTAAATTTAATTAACATTAAAGTTTCATAGTTATTAATAATTTGATTTCAAAGTTTAAGGAAGATTTTTAAATGTTAATTAAAATAAATAATTATTAATTAATTATTTTGGGAAAGTAATTAATAATGATTAATTAATAATTATAATTAAGTAATTCGGGATTTATATTTGTAATTAAAGATTGGTTAATTAATATTTAAGTGGAATTGTTAATTAGATAATTAAAGTTAATTAATTTATAATTAGTAGTTAATTAAATAAATAATTAAGGATTAATTAATTTGAAATTAAGTTTATTAATTAATAATTAGGTTATTAATTAATGATTGAGGGTAATTATTTAAGTAATTAAGATTTAATAAATTGATTAAAAAGTGATTCATTAATTAAATGGGTTGAAATGGAATAATTAATTAATTGATGATTAAACAGGATTAAGTGATTAATTCTCAAGTAATTGATTTGAATTGCATTAATCATAATAAGGATTAATATACTTGCTTATGGATGATTGTATATGTAGAATATCTGAATTTTGTGCTATCTATTTGGCGATATTCTGTAATACTCTGTGTTATGCCTTGATATATCTATGATGATTGTGTATGATTCATCTGTATGTGAATTCAAAGTGTGGAATTAAACTGTTTAAACTATTAAACAACTTGACCTTTAAAATGGCGTTTGGATTTCGATGAGACCGGGATCGGGTGTCAGTTATGATTATCCGAAACCACATCGATCCGAATTAAACGTTAGGTTGTAAATTTCCATGTGAAGATTGAGATGGTGATTCAGAATGCAAGGGTTATTGTCGTTGACTCTGAGGGTGATTCCAAAATGAGTGTAACGAGATAATGCCTTCGGTTTTGTTCGAACCCGGAACGAACTTGTATGGATTGAATGCTTTCAGAACATCGTCAGGTGGACGATGAGCACTCTAAGAGATATATTCTATAAAGGTAATCACAACCTCAAGCCTCATCAACCGGGAATGGCTAAAACAGGGGAGATGCAACAAGGTTAGGTGGGTAGCACCTAAGCAGGACGAGATATACCCCTGTGTAGATGTCCCTTTCTATTCTGCTGTGTGGGCAGTTGCTAGCTACAACCACGAGGTAATCTTGTTCGGAACTGTTCAGTAAGGAATAGTTCCAACCTTGTGTTGTGGGGGGTTGGGAGTGATCCTCGGTACGGTGATCTAGGCCTTGTACTGTGACGGACGGTACCCCAGTAGCCCTGCCATTGTATGGAATCCAATCTCCAATAAGCGCCGTACGTTTTGATTTTGCCCAACTATGTTGGAATGTGAGATGTAAGCATTTCAGCTATTTCTATATTTTACTTGAAAACCCTAGACACTATTATAATATCACTGGATTTCCTATAAAAATGTTTTGGTTAGCGTAAGGTAAAAACTTACCCGTGTTTATGTATGGAGAGTCTTACGTGATACCTTTATTTCAAATGTTTTCAAAGTTAAACAACTTTAAACTGTTTACCCAGACCAGACCCATGTCTGACCCGGGATTTATTTCTATTTTCCATAAACTCTTGGGTACTCAAATTTTTATGAGTAGTCAAGTGATAGGTTATTGGATTTTGAGTTCTGGAGGAGCTTGGAGCACGAGTTCAGGCGTATATATCTATCTAGTTCCGCTGTATTAGTTGATGTATGTTGTATTTTGGGAATGTATGAAATGGCAGATGTATATATGGTTGTCATGCGTATGATGTTGTGTAACTCTGATATATGTAAAACTATGTAATAATTATGTGATGTATTATATTTTGTTCCGTTTCCGCTGTGAGATTCTGATGTTGTTATTCTTTCTTTATATCTTTTCTATTTCTATCTCTTTCTTTTCTTATTGATGGTACGTCTTTCTATGAGTAGAAAGGCGGGTCGTCACAACGTCCTTACCTGAAAACCTATAATACTAGGTCTGACCCGAGCATTACATCAATGTAACACCCGGGTCAGGCTGGAAACCAGCGTGAGTAGACTCATCTAACATAGAATACAAAGCATACAACTTATATAAAACCCAGGGTAACTCGTATCAATTTACAAATTCACAATTTGTTATAGACATCGCTAATTTCACACATCAATTTTCTATGTACCAAAACTTAGATTAAATAGTCCAATCCACTTAAATCATTTCTTTCCAGCTTATTGATTTCACATATCAATCTATAAAAATTCAAAGTGGTTTCGGGTATTTTCTAGTACCCGACCCCGGTCTCTTCGAATCTCATGTCATCCAAACCTAAGTTATCCAAATGAAATACACTTCAAACTTTAAATACAGGATGTCCCTTTACACAACAATTCATCATTGATATATAACCATAATATCCTGTCCGTCCAAACATATGATACTATAAAACATTTCATATTAGAGATATCAAAGGCATCCAATACCATTCAATCATCCATAAGCAAACTTGATCACTTCCAAAATAAATTTAATCACTTCTAATTGAATTACTAACCTTAATCACTTAGATTCCTTCACTTGACATTAGTTAATTTCGAATCAATTAATTAATCATCCCTTAATTATCCATCTTAATTAATCACCCTGGATTAATTATCCTTCAATTATATTCAAGTAATTATCTTTAATTAATTACACAAATTAATTATTCTTAACCAAAAATAGTAATTAATCTTTAACTACTTCACAAATTAATTAACTATAATTGATTACATTAATCCTTAATTACTTATATTAATCAATTTCTCATAAATCACTTATTATTGATTAATTAATCTTAATTAATCAACCTTTAATTACATCATTAATTATATAAATTAATGATTTATAATTACATTTTAATTTATCCTAATCTAAATTAATTACATTAAGTAATTAATCATTAATCAAATCACAAATATTAATCACTCTTGATTAATCTCAACCAGTAATTTACTATCTTTTTATTTGCTTCATTAAATAAATTAATTACTCATTTTATAAAAGAAGTTTAAAGGAATTTAAAACCAAATTCATTTTTAAATTCAAATCAATTTAAAAATGCACTTTAACATTCAAGTTGTTAAAACAATTTAAATTTAAAAACTTTATTTGTTTAAAAACTGAGATTCGCTAACTTGAATTCCAGATTCAACTTTGATTTAAAACTTGTTTTAAATCTCTACTTTACAATTTAACTTCAGTTTTTTAAAATCACTTTTATTTCTTTCCAATTCATTCTTATTTTTATTTTATAATTATTTCACTTCCAAAATTTACTCTTATATTTCTTCCAAAAAATCCAATTCTAAATATTTTGATGATCCAGTTGTTAAACAATCTAAATAATTTTGAGGAATCCAGTTGGATCCCTCCAACCTATTTCCTGCATCCATAGATGTTAGCACAACATAAAATACTAATTCCACTTTGAGGTGGAATATAGCGATATATGGGATTTATATAATATCATCCGCTATTACGCGGCGCATAGGGTCTCATCCGCTATATAATGCGGGAAATCAATCACTCCAATATATACTATATATTACTATATAATATACCACATCAAATCAATTCAATCATTCAATAAATTATTTAAATTTAACCATTTAAATTTAAATTAAACTCAGATGAGTGAGATTAACTCACCTTTGCCCCTTAAATTTGCAATCCACTTCATTCTCGATTCAATTCCACAATTTTCAGCCTTATATAAATAATTATATGATTTATTAATACTTTAGCTAATTGAACAATTAATTACTATTTATTTATTTAATTTAACTAACAATTTGGTTTTAAACTAACAATTTAATTAAACCAATTTTCTTTCCATAAAATGTTTTTAGCGACTAAAAGTAATTAAAGAAGTTTATTAAACAAATTCATCTTCATAATACATTATTTTGAAATAACTGGTAAATTTAAAAATATGTATGTATATCTATTTTATTATATTATATATAATTTCTTCCAAACTACTTATGAAATAAAATCTAAATTTTATATTTCAAAATCTTATGTATATATACATATATATATATATATATATATATATATATATATATATATATATATATATATATTTGCTTTGAACCTTATATATATATATATACAAAGTCTAGTGTAAACACAATTTGCTTTTAACATATATATTAAAATGAAATTATCTTATTACAGTAAACTACACAATATTTATCATTGTTACTATATAAATTGAAGAAGAAAATTGCATATATATATATATATATATATATATATATATATAATTAAATTAACAAAAATACCTTGCTTCCTCACGAAACGCTAGCTCGACTGGATCCCCATCGCGAGTTCGCCTCTGCCACTTCCAAGCCCTTAACCAAAGCACCTCGAAACCCACCTGGAACCGCCACGACCCCTTCCTCCAGCCTCGCGACCGAAGCCTAGCGCCATCGCGCTCAAAAACGAACGCCTCGCCTCGTTCGCATTGCGAACGCAAACCTTAGCCTCGACAAATTCGAGCTTCGCCCCCCTTATCGCTGCCTCGCGAGCTCCATCTTACTTCGTGCGCAAGCTCTAGGGTTGCGAGTGACGTTAATAATAAAAGTACAAATTTGATTCGTGATTCCCCTTTTTTTATTCGATTTCAACTGACAGAGGAGAAAAATGAATGACGTGATTTAAAGGTAAAGGGTTAGCGTATTTCAGAAGGTAAGGAGATGGATTTGACCGTATTTTTTTTATATCTTATAATTAAATTATCTTACATTGCATATCACGAAATTTTGAACCCCTATGGAGGCATGTCGCTTAGCATTTATAATGTTATACCCCTATTCCAAACGCAAGGTAAAAGGTTTCAATTCCTAATTCGATAGCATGGAGAAGATAGCTATTTGAACCCAGTTATTATATTGAATTTTCGATATAAATTCAGCGTGTTTGCTTATCGTATGGCCAAACGATCACTCCAAACACTACGAAAATTGAAATCCGATAATAATTCAATGTTACGGATCTAATGGAACTGGTTTGGTCGAATTCCAAGACTGTGCCTCAGAAGGCTGTTTTTAAATTCAATTTAAACGATATATTTTCAGAACTTAATACAACATTCCCAAATTCAATTTCAACACTTTTACTATCTTCGGTTCTATCAATATAAATTTCTCAAGCCTTCAAATTATTTTTAACAAGCTTAAAACTGAAGATTTAATATTTCACCCAACTTCTAATTATTAAATTCAATAATTTAATTATCAAATAAATAGTGACGTTTGGAATTCAAGTTGAAATTAATCTTTCAAATATCTAACATCAATTAGATATTCCAATTTCAAATGCTCAAAAATTCCAGGTCGTCACACAAATGATTTGATAAATGAGGCTTATTGATTCCATATACATTTAAAAAGAAAATGGAATAACTTGAAAAGATTATATCTAAGAAAGATATTTGGTTTAAAAGATGAAGTAATTGATTGATGAATGATATCCACGTATGAACTTAACATCTTTTTAAAGCGATGATTGGCTTCGAAGGAACCGGAGTCGGATTTGTATGATTCCTATCCGAAAACCACTTCGAACCAATGTATGCGTTCGGAAGTGAAGACATGTTGAAGAAGATGATCTTTGAAGACCGTGGATCTTTGTAGTGTGAAGACTGCTTGTTGAACATGCTATGGGTAGCTCCCATTATAGAGTTATTTATAGCAGTGGTCTCCTCGTTGTGGAGATTTTTCGGATTGCAAGGGCTTATCGCCTAGTAATGGACGAGGAAAGTGCCTTCGGTCTCGTTCAGTCCTAGAACGAACTTGTATGGACGAATGTTGTAACAACCCGAGTTTTTGTGAAAATTTATTATCGTCATTTAAATAATTATTGTCGCTATCAAATTGAGGATGGAGTTTTTGTTTTACCGGGTTGAAATTCTTAAAAAAATAAAATAAAATTGGTTAAGTGTTGTGAGCTTTGAAATTGTGAATATCGGCCCTTTTTTTTTGAGTGCCGTTCGAACCGTCCCCCTCTTTACGTTCTTTAACCCGTTCCCCCTTTTTATTTTCTTCATTTTTCCCATTCACTAGCCCTAAAGCAAACGAGAGCGAGAGAGTTAATGGCGGCTTCGTCCTCCTTCCTCTTCGTCCAAAAATTGGGGCTTCGGCAATCATTTAACAACTTCAAATCGTTCGTGTTCGATTCCGATGGCCTCTGCTTCGATTTGGCAACAAGGTGAGTAATTTATACTCACATCTAATTCAAATTCTTTGACCTCGTTTGCTTATTTCGTTTCATTGTTTCGGCCTTGACTTGATTTTGGATGTTGAATTGGTTTCGAATTCGCTAGTTCGACTTTGGCATTGACTTGCGTACTGTCAGCCTTGGCATTTTTATTGGCATTATTTGAAACCATTTCTGTTATGAACGTTTGACCTTGACTTGTTTATCTTGGTTTTGGGGTTTGGTGTTGCATCCATTGTGATATTTGTAGTAGCACTGTGCTTGAATCATTTTTGTAGTCTGCACATTGCATGCCTGATGGTTCTGTCCACTTTGAATTGTGATCTTTGTAGTTGCTTGAGGTCACTCATATGCTGTTAGCTACTGCATACTTGTAGTTATGTGCCAGTTGAGTTTGAGCATGTTTCCAGGCTAGTTCATTCAGGTTGTATTTGGTCTCTTCACTGTGTTCTCTTCACGCCTGACTTGATGATGCATGCATGGTTGTTGCTAGTTTACCTTGAATTACTGCTTCCATTCTGCTCTAATTTGTCGAAGCTTGGAACTGTTTGCAACTTGACATTGTAGTCTTCTTCGAACTGTTTTCATTTCAGTTGAACTTGATACTGTAGTCTTCTTCGAACTGTCTTCATGTACTGTTGACATGTCTTGATGTTGTTTTGTTCAAGTTCTTTATGTGTGCATCTTGACATGTTGTATACTTTCTAACCTGATAGCATTTTTGTCTCAAGCATACTCGGTGCACTTCCTCATTCTAGTTGTAGCATTGACTCATGTGTTCATTTTGTAGTCTGGTTTCTTTATCCACACTTTGTTGATTAATGTACACTGCTCTGTGTACATCTCCACTACTTCATTTTGTTGCACTGTATATTCCAGTGTGCCTTTGGTCATTTTATTGAACTTGTGTCTGAGCTTGTATGAACTTGTTCATTGTATTGCTCCTTGATTTTCTGGCCTTCACTTGATATCTGCTGCACCATGTAGAGACTTTGCTTGCATATAGTCTTGTTGCCTCTGTTTCATGTTGCAGTTGACTTGTGTCTGCATTGTGCATATTCATGATGCTGTGTTGTGACCTTTCTTTCTCTGGCACACTTGTGTACCTGTTCAGGTTCACAGTGCTTCATACTGCTACTTGGTCTGATTTGTATCACTTGTGTCTTGAGCTTCTGGCATGTATTTTGATGTTGTCACTGTGTTTCATTTGATCTGTTATGTTGGATGCAACTTTGTTCTTCTGGATGCACCGAACTTGTTTCAGTAGTTAGTTCGAATTGTTGCTGTTCCCTGGACATGAACTTGATTGTTACACATCTTCAAATCTTCACTTGGTTCTTGACTTAGTTTCTGTTGGTGCCTGGTATATGTGAACACATTTGTCATGTTGCTGCTACTTGTTTCCTGTTCATCTGTATCATGCTTGTGCATGTTCTCTGTTCATATGATATTGTGTTTGCTTGTGAATTTTCATTGGGTACATCATCACTGTTGTGGCAGGGCAGTGCACGCAAGCGTGAACTGCAGCCACACGGTATTCATTGGGTACATCATCACTGTTGTGGCAGGGCAGTGCACGCAAGCGTGAACTGCAGCCACACGGTATTGGTTTTATTGTTATTTATTTTGCCTTCTGATTATGGATCTATTTCGTATTCCATATATGGTAGTGGCGAGGCAGTATACGCGTGCGTATACTGCAGCCCTACTCGTGTTGACCTTTTAATTGATGTTCCAGTTGATTTGAATTGGTTCACGTTATATTTACCGTTATCCGATTTCTTATTTAAGAATCGGATAGGTAAATTTATTTTGACTGTCGTCTAATTTCTATTTAATTATTATTGCTTCTGTGCACTAATAACTGAGTTTGAATTAGACTGACCCGAGTATTATTTTCTTTTGAATTTAATACTCGGGTCAGACCGAGTATTTACAGGTTGTAGATATTCTGCTTTGGGATGCTGCTTGAGCTATGAAGACTTTTCATATCTTTTGGAGTTGTCGAGTCATAGTATAGGTTGATATGTATTCATGTATATTAGTCGATAATGTACTTGTATATATAACTTCCTGAGTCGGCTGTTGTAATTGTATCACATGTACCGTGTCAAATGTATTGTAACTGACATCAGTTATTATATATGTATATGAGATATTCTGTTTCATCTGTGTTCCGCATTCGTATTATCTGTGTTATTAGTTTATATTTTGTCCTAGACTATTATAGCCACTGTGTAGTAGCTTTGAGTTTGCATCGGCATGTCGGATTTCCTCCTGAAATGAAATGCACGTTTTTACTATCTGGCATATCGGTGCTCGCACAAGGAAATTACACGGATGGTCGCTCCTCAACAGCCTCATTCTCCGCACTAGTTGACAGCACTACACCGTAGTATTCTTGGCTAGCGTGGGCATAGAGGTGGGGCGTCACAGCTTGGTATCAGAGCCTGGGGTTTAGGACGAATATAAAATATAACTTAGACAGTACATGTGTTACAACTATTTGTCGATGTTTTATCTCACATCTTTATCTAAAATCATCTTTGATTTGTTAGGTATGAATTCCTAACTCTTATTCATGAGCATTGCTACTATTCTCCGTTGCACATGCTCATTTGAGTTTGCACTGCTAAGTATCATTGTGTATATGCTCTACCAAGTTGCATATTGCTGCAACTCGTACCCACTTCAATTTGAACTCGCATTGTTTATTCGAACTGCTGTATATATGCATTCTTATCTTTGATTCGTGTACTTAATGCAGTCTCCATACAATTGGGTTTTGGGTATCAATCTTTGAGACAAATTGAGTTTCAATTGTCGACTCTGTCTGTTTATCCATGGTTTGTTGGTTTTCATGTGCCTCTCTGATAGTTTTAAAAATTTCTTTGGTATAAAAGAAATTGTCTTGGACTTTGCCTTGTCGATATCGACATTGACTTGACTTTTACTTTTGCTAAAGTCATTCAAGCATTTATGCTCGTTCTGCTTTGTTTTGCCAATTGTTGATCGATTCTTCTTTTCGGATTAGTTGTTATCACTTTTGTCGACTTTGATAACTTCTATTTCAGGAATTTTTGGGTATTCCTACTTTGATGGATGGGAATCGAATTCTTCGGATTTTATTCACGTCTTCGAATGTGAATCTTAGTGAATTGATTTGGTTTTCGAATTTAATCGATTCTTGATTATTTCCTGATTTGTCGCTTTTATTTATTAGCAACTTTGATGACCTTTTCTTCGGGATTTTTGTGAACATACCTTTCGATGAATTCAGTATCGATTTCTTTGGATTCTATTCACGTCTTCGTATGTGAATTCTTGTGATTGATTGTTTCTACAATCATTTTTGTGATTTGTCACTTTAAAAATATAAAGGTTTCGATACTAGTAGTAAATATCAAAACTCTTTTATCAAAATGTTTTCAACTCTATTTTCAATACCAAACTCGTTTTTAAAACCGTTTTTCCAATCTATTAGTATATACAAATCTTTATTTCACTCGTATGAGAAATCTAATTAAATGGCTTAGTAAAACAAGTGGTATGAAACGCTTGCGTTTACTTCGTCGGTTAATTGTTGGACTTGTTCGATTGAACCTCTCGTGACAATTTTATTAGTGAAGATTTACAGTTTGTTCGTAAATATTTAAGTTACAAGTGGTTATGGGACATGAAGCTAAACTTTTACATTTACTAGCTTAGTGTAATTGACACTTCTCATTGATCATGACGATCACTTTTGTGATTTAGACTAGCAATTGAGCGATGTCCCTTTGTCGGCGAGGATAGCTTAGGCCTCGTCGGTGTGATTTTGACTCACACATATCTCTTTGTCGGCGTAGATAGCTTAGGCCTCGTCGGTGTGATTTTGACTCACGCATATCTCTTTGTCGACGAGGATAGCTTAGGCCTCGTCGGTGTGATTTTGACTCACACATATCTCTTTGTCGGCGAGGATAGCTTAGGCCTCGTCGGTGTGATTTTGACTCACACATATCTTTTTGTTTGCGAGGTTAGACTAGACACCACTTGTGTGATTCCACTCACACATACCTTTTTTGATTTTTGGTTAGTCTGGACCTCAATCTGTGTGATTTCGACTCACACATGTGGGGTAGCGCCCCACGGTCTTCGGGCCATTCGTGTGTCAAAATTAATGGCTTGCAACCATGAGATAGCGTCTCGTTATGCGTTGCACGTGTTGGTGATTTTCATGCTCATGTGTAGGTGAGATTCTGTGCTCCCGTTCTCGCTTTGCGTTGCACGTGTTGATGATTTTTCATGCTCGCGTGTAGGTGAGATTCCGTGCTCCCGTTCTCGCTTTGCGTTGCACGTGTTGGTGATTTTCATGCTCACGTGTAGGTGAGATTCCGTGCTCCCGTTCTCGCTTTGCATTGCATGTGTTGGTGAGTTTTCATGCTCGCATGTAGGTGAATTTTCGTGCTCCCGTTCTCGTTATGCGTTGCACGTGCTGATGAATTTTCATGCTCGCATGTAGGTGAGTTTTCGTGCTCCCGTTCTCGCTTTGCGTTACATGTGCTGGTGAGTTTTCATGCTCGCGTGTAGGTGAGTTTTCGTGCTCCCGTTCTCGTTATGCGTTACATGTGTTGATGAATTTTCATACTCCGTTCGAGTTTTCATACTCTCCTTCGAGTTTTCATACTTCGTTTGAGTTTTCATACTCTCCTTCGAATTTTCATACTCCGTTTGAGTTTTCATACTCTACTTCGAGTTTTCATACTCCGTTCGAGTTTTCATACTCTACTTCGAGTTTTCATACTCCGTTCGAGTTTTCATACTCTCCTTCGAGTTTTCATACTCCGTTTGAGTTTTCATACTCTACTTCGAGTTTTCATACTCCGTTCGAGTTTTCGTACTCTCCTTCGAGTTTTCATACTCCGTTCGAGTTTTCATACTCTCATTCGAGTTTTCGTGCTCCCGTTCTCGCTTTGCGTTACATGTGCTGATGAGTTTTCATGCTCGCGTGTAGGTGAGTTTTCGTGCTCCCGTTCTCGTTATGCGTTACATGTGTTGATGAATTTTCATACTCCGTTCGAGTTTTCATACTCTCCTTCGAGTTTTCATACTCCATTTGAGTTTTCATACTCTCCTTCAAGTTTTCATACTTCGTTTGAGTTTTCATACTCTACTTCGAGTTTTCATACTCCGTTCGAGTTTTCATACTCTCATTCGAGTTTTCATACTCCGTTTGAGTTTTCATACTCTACTTCGAGTTTTCATACTCCGTTCGAGTTTTCATACTCTCATTCGAGTTTTCATACTCCCGTTCGAGTTTTCATACTCTTATCTTATGATTTCTGGATTTCTTGTGTAGATTTCTAGAATTTGTGCTTCACCAATTTTTGTGATTTCTATTGATAGGTTTTATCAATTCTTGTGCATTGGTGAATTCGTGTGTTATTGACTTGTTATGAATACAAGTTTAGGGTATGATATCCCTTTCTATCTTTGAGAAGATTCTTGTGACACTTTTGATAAATGAAAATCCACTTATCGAAGTTGCTACTGATATCGCTGTTTTAATCACGTGTTTTAAAAATTGTTCCAAAAAAAAAATCGTTTTCAAAATTTTTATAGTTTACGCTTTCAAAAGAATGAGGAAGCGATTTAAACGTTTCAGCAAAATCGAGGACTATGACCCCTTTCTTTTACTGATTCGTTTAATTCCGGACTTGTCCGTTTGAGGGTGAAAATTTGTAAATTCCTTTTATGAAATTAAGAGAATATTTTTTGATTGTATTGCCCATTGAGTGCTTTAAGAATTCTGGTCGATGCGCTTGATCAACGTTATCGATAGGAATCTCTTAGACGCTTTGATGAGACAATCAGACACAGTAAATTGAATTTTAAAATGAAAATTTTTCTGAAAAGATAAATACATAAAGTAAATCGTAAATTTTGAAAGTTTTAACTTTTCGGGAAAGAATATTATTTAAAACAACTCTTTTCCGATACTTCTATTCTTGTGATTCCCGAGGGAACCAAGACTTTATCGGTTGTACCAATGCTAATCGTATTGGTTTGCATGCCATTCTCTTGAATAAGAGAACGTGCTGTCGCTTGTGTTTCTAAATCATAAATGCCTATTGAGACTAGATATGCCACGCTTGATCTAGTGCTCGTGGCTATTGATTTTGTACTTACAAATTTGGCATCATTATTTTGGGTGAGAAATTTGTTCTCTACCATGATCATGAATCTTGGAATATTTATTTTCTCGTAAGGAACATGATTTGCGTCAACCACGTTGACTCAAGCTCCATACATCTTATGATCTTGATATTATTTACCACTCCCGGATGAGAAATCGTGCTGCCGATGCACTTAGTCGTAGGCAACAAGTGGTTGTTTCTTTGGTGATGTCCGTATGGAATCATCTTTTTACCAAGTTCATCAGACGTTTCGATGTACTTCGTTTTATTGAGCTTCGCCTCATTCCTTTTAGGGACTTACGTCTGATGATCTTTTATGTTGATCGGTTCATTGGACGTACCGTTTTTGTACTATGACGATGTTCCGAATTAGTGAAGCTTTGATTCGTCTGGCGTATCGTTATTGTACTACGCTGTTGTTCCAAATTATTCGTGTTTCACCTATGATAGGTGTTGTGCGTTTCAGTTGGTCGGGAAAGTTAGTGCCTCGAAATATTGGGCCATTTCCTATCACTGAACGTATTGGTTTCTTGGCTTATCGCCTCTTATTACCGGCTCAATTTTTTGTTATTCATGACGTGTTTCACGCGTCTTCCTTCTACGGAAATGCCTTAGGGATTCCGATTTTATTCTTGAGCCCGGTATTATTAAAGAAATTGAAGTTTCACCAGATTTGACTTCGAGCAACATTCTATTCACATCAATGTTTCGGGGATTCTGCACCTTCGAAATAAAGATGTTCTTCTCGTGAAGGTTCGGTGTTCTCAAGTTCTATGGATTTCACTTTGGAATCCAGAGAATTCATCGAGCAAACACGTTCTGGCTTTCTCTTTCATGCTCTATATGGTGAACTTCTTATTTTCAAATTTCGTCATTTTATGATGATATGTTTTTGTGGTTGTTACCTTTTGTCCATTTATTCCTTAAGATTGCGAGGACGCAATTTCTTTAAGGAGGGGAGTTTGTAACAACCCGAGTTTTTATGAAAATTTATTATCGTCATTTAAATAATTATTGTCGCTAGAAAATTGAGGATGGAGTTTTTGTTTTACCGGGTTGAAATTCTTAAAAAAATAAAATAAAATTGGTTAAGTGTTGTGAGCTTTGAAATTGTGAATATCGGCCATTTTTTTTTTGAGTGTCGTTCGAACCGTCCCCCTCTTTACGTTCTTTAACCCGTTCCCCCTTTTTATTTTCTTCATTTTTCCCATTCACTAGCCCTAAAGCAAACGAGAGCGAGAGAGTTAATGGCGGCTTCGTCCTCCTTCCTCTTCGTCCAAAAATTGGGGCTTCGGCAATCATTTAACAACTTCAAATCGTTCGTGTTCGATTTCGATGGCCTCTGCTTCGATTTGGCAACAAGGTGAGAAATTTATACTCACATCTAATTCAAATTCTTTGACCTCGTTTTCTTATTTCGTTTCATTGTTTCGGCCTTGACTTGATTTTGGATGTTGAATTGGTTACGAATTCGCTAGTTCGACTTTGGCATTGACTTGCGTACTGTCGGCCTTGGCATTTTTATTGGCATTATTTGAAACCATTTCTGTTATGAACGTTTGACCTTGACTTGTTTATCTTGGTTTTGGGGTTTGGTGTTGCATCCATTGTGATATTTGTAGTAGCACTGTGCTTGAATCATTTTTGTAGTCTGCACATTGCATGCCTGATGGTTCTGTCCACTTCGAATTGTGATCTTTGTAGTTGCTTGAGGTCACTCATATGCTGTTAGCTACTGCATACTTGTATTTATGTGCCATTTGAGTTTGAGCATGTTTCCAGGCTAGTTCATTCAGGTTGTATTTGGTCTCTTCACTGTGTTCTCTTCACGCCTGACTTGATGATGCATACATGGTTGTTGCTAGTTTACCTTGAATTACTGCTTCCATTCTGCTCTAATTTGTCGAAGCTTGGAACTGTTTGCAACTTGACATTGTAGTCTTCTTCGAACTGTTTTCATTTCAGTTGAACTTGATACTGTAGTCTTCTTCGAACTGTCTTCATGTACTGTTGACATGTCTTGATGTTGTTTTGTTCAAGTTCTTTATGTCTGCATCTTGACATGTTGTATACTTTCTAACCTGATAGCATTTTTGTCTCAAGCATACTCGGTGCACTTCCTCATTCTAGTTGTAGCATTGACTCATGTGTTCATTTTGTAGTCTAGTTTCTTTATCCACACTTTGTTGATTAATGTACACTGCTCTGTGTACATCTCCACTACTTCATTTTGTTGTACTGTATATTCCAGTGTGCCTTTGGTCATTTTTTGAACTTGAGTCTGAGCTTGTATGAACTTGTTCATTGTATTGCTCCTTGATTTTCTGGCCTTCACTTGATATCTGCTGCACCATGTAGAGACTTTGCTTGCATATAGTCTTGTTGCCTCTGTTTCATGTTGCAGTTGGCTTGTGTCTGCATTGTGCATATTCATGATGTTGTGTTGTGACCTTTCTTTCTCTGGCACACTTGTGTACCTGTTCAGGTTCACAGTGCTTCATACTGCTACTTGGTCTGATTTGTATCACTTGTGTCTTGAGCTTCTGGCATGTATTTTGATGTTGTCACTGTGTTTCATTTGATCTGTTATGTTGGAGGCAATTTTGTTCTTCTGGATGCACTTGTCTTGATGCACCGAACTTGTTTCAGTAGTTAGTTCGAATTGTTCTGTTCCCTGGACATGAACTTGATTGTTACACATCTTCAAATCTTCACTTGGTGCTTGACTTAGTTTCTGTTGGTGCCTGGTATATGTGAACACATTTGTCATGTTGCTGCTACTTGTTTCCTGTTCATCTGTATCATGCTTGTGCATGTTCTCTGTTCATATGATATTGTGTTTGCTTGTGAATTTTCATTGGGTACATCATCACTGTTGTGGCAGGGCAGTGCACGCAAGCATGAACTGCAGCCACACGGTATTCATTGGGTACATCATCACTGTTGTGGCAGGGCAGTGCACGCAAGCATGAACTGCAGCCACACGGTATTGGTTTTATTGTTATTTCTTTTGCCTTCTGATTATGGATCTATTTCGTATTCCATATGTGGTAGTGGCGAGGCAGTATACGCGTGCGTATACTGCAGCCCTATTCGTGTTGACCTTTTAATTGATGTTCAAATTGATTTGAATTGGTTCACGTTATATTTACCGTTATCCGATTTCTTATTTAAGAATCGGATAGGTAAATTTATTTTGACTGTCGTCTAATTTCTATTTAATTATTATTGCTTCTGTGCACTAATAACTGAGTTTGAATTAGACTGACCCGAGTATTATTTTCTTTTGAATTTAATACTCGGGTCAGACCGAGTATTTACAGGTTGTAGATATTCTGCTTTGGGATGCTGCTTGAGCTATGAAGACTTTTCATATCTTTTGGAGTTGTCGAGTCATAGTATAGGTTGATATGTATTCATGTATATTAGTCGATAATGTACTTGTATATATAACTTCCTGAGTCGACTGTTGTAGTTGTATCACATGTACCATGTCAAATGTATTGTAACTGACATCAGTTATTATATATGTATATGAGATATTCTGTTTCATCTGTGTTCCGCATTCATATTATCTGTGTTATTAGTTTATATTTTGTCCTAGACTATTATAGCCACTGTGTAGTAGCTTTGAGTTTGCATCGGCATGTCGGATTTCCTCCTGAAATGAAATGCACGTTTTTACTATCTGGCATATCGGTGCTCGCACAAGGCAATTACACGGATGGTCGCTCCTCAACAGCCTCATTCTCCGCGCTAGTTGACAGCACTACACCGTAGTGTTCTTGGCTAGCGTGGGCATAGAGGTGGGGCGTCACAAATGTCCAACATTGCATTTCTGAGACACAACGTTTGTATTATACAAATGTACATCAATGGTGGCGGAGAAGATAATTTCTCTTAGCTTAACACCCTCCTTGAGATGTACGAGCTCAAGGTTTGTATTTTTGTGGGAGTTAAATAGTGATCAAAGGAATGGTAGTGTGGCATTCAAAGTGGAGCCTGTTATGATCAAAGCATGGTTTTGTATGAAAAACGTGGCTTTGAAGAAATTGATCACGAGCCTTACACCCCGGTTATGAAGGTATTCTATGTGGTCAGATGTATGCTCGCATTTCGGATAGTAGTGATTTGGGTTATCAGATGTTCTGAGCCCCAGGTACCAGATACATCTGGGCCTCATGGCAAGGATGCGCGAAGTCCGAGTCCTTGGATGTTATTCGCAGGTTGCATCCACTTTTAGCCATTTGTGTTGTTGTATAATGGCGTTTGAGTCATGGACGTAAGCCATGGATACAGATTGATCTTTCCACTAGTTTCCTATATGTTGGAAATCCAACCACAATACGAGATTTACGGTTTTGATTGTCTTCCAAAAATAGCTGTAATGACTTGCCAACATTTCAGCTACCCTTTTCTGGCATCATATATTCCGTTCGGTATATTCCGTTGACCTAGTCTGGATATATTCTCTTAGACTTAGTCCATATATTGATACCTTATTTGAATAAGTTAATTTGAAAAGTGTTTTCAAAAGAATGTCATTAAAAATAATATCAAACGTTTTGATATATAAAAGTTATTTGGCTATCATAAGGTAAAAACCCATCCATGTTTATGTGTGGGCATGGTCTTATGAGATACCCATCTTTTCAAAGGTTTTGATAATATAGTCAATTAAATTTCGAGTATCTCATGCTAGTTTATCAAGCCTGATCCAGGTATTTTTAATACTCGGATCAGATCCGAGTAGTTTCAGGTTGAGGTTGAAGATGGTTGTAGTTTCTAGAGGAGAGATGGAGATCTTCATCATCGTATGGACGTATTCTACTATCCGTTGTACTTAGTGTAATTTGTTTGATGTTTGTCAGCAATTGAAAAGACAGGTGTTTATAACTGTCCAAGCTGAATTTAGGTTAGACTCTGATATTGTATTTAAAATTTTCCGCTGTAAAGATAATTATTGAAATAATATATGTTATTCCATTCGTGTGAGATTCTGTTTTGTCTTTATCTTCTTTTTACCCTTAATGATCCGCTTATTCATACAATTTGAGTTAGACATGTGTGGTTTATTGTCGATTCAAAGGGTACGGAAAAACAGGCCATTACATTTGGTATCAAAGCTGAAGGTTAAGCGAGAACCTTGGCTTTGGTTGGGTAAAGACTCATCAGAGATAGGGTTAGTTATACCTTAGGACGAGTAACTCATTAGAGATAGGGTTAGTAACACCCTAGAATGAGTTTTAGTGTATTATATATGAGTGCGTATTTGTTAGTGACTAATAAAATGTTTTGTGTTGATTTATCTATTGAGTGATTTATGGATTCTAATCGATGCGTCTGATCACCGTTATCGATGAGGGTTCCTAAACACTTGAATAACCGAACTGGCACATTGATTTTGAAATTGGTAAATGAAATAATTTTACCTTGGATTATATTTTGAATATAAAGTATATATTTTGAAAAGTTGTATAGTTAGAAATTGGGATTAGTGAAATTTAAATATGAACATCTTGTGATTAGAATTTCACAGTTTGTTTAAAAGATGTTTCATAAAGATTATCAATAAGTAAGAAATCTGATAAGGTAATTAACATCTTTAATACTTATTCCAAATAATAAATTAAGAAATCATAATGTTGAGTTACTATCATAAATTGATCAATTGTTCAATTTAAAAGTTTAAGTATAAATACCTTGTGAATTAAGTTTCACGATTTGACTATAAGGTATTTAATAATAGGATTTGTTTAAGGAATGAACATATAAGATGAAAATGTATTTAAATAATAGAAAATGATTTTGTAAAAGTTATATATAAAAGGAACGAGTATTTAAATTCGAGTAAAAGAATTGTGGTAATTTAAATGAAGTTCATTTAGAAAATAGGTTTTATAAGTAATCTCTAAAGGATTTGAAAATGTTATTATTTAAAATATAAAAAGAGATATTTTATGATAACTAATTGACTTAAAAATAAACTAAAAAGTGGGCAAGTGATGTGTTCGGATGGTAAGCACTTTTCGTAAGTATTACTCTTCTTGTTAAGAGGATATATGATACTACTGGTAATACCCAGTTCCTTAGATTGTTTTGGAGTTACTCGATCTATATAATTTTCTTAAGTTAAAGAAATAATGTGAATCATTGATTAGTAATCTTTATAAAAGTGTTTTAAACTAAAGATACATTGGGATCGCTAATTGATAAGATAAAGTGGGATTATCGATGATTTTGGATAGTCGAAAATTTTCGAATCATACCTAACTCAACGCTAAGAAATTTGTGAAAACTTTTGGTAAAAGATTGTGAAATATTCTGAGTAAATGAAATTGGATAATTATAATTTATAAATCTAATTATAAACAAAAAAGGAAATTATAACTTAGAAAATGTTTTATTAATGAATTCCAGCATTAATTAAGGATTTAGACTTAAGTCTTTAAAATATGATTGTTTTGCATAAGTTATAAGATGTAATAAACTTAAGTAATAGTTTTACGAAATGATTCATAAATAATATTAGTGCTAAAGGAAATATACTAAATTAAAATATTGTGGGGAATTTTTTTTATAAAGATAAATTATCTTTTGAGTGAAAATGGTTTCTTTAGAACATTTTCCTTTAATAAAAATATTTGGAAATAGATAATAAAAGGGGATTATATAAAGAAGCACCTTTATAAAGTGATTGATCTTAAGATAAAGTTGTTATGAAAAGTTTTTGAAAGTAAGTAAATATATATATATATATATATATATTATATGTAGATCATTTCGTCACACACATTTTGATCTATGATTTGAGTACAAAATTTTGAGGTGTTTACACTGGTCCGAAAAAGGATTTATCACTCGATTCTTGACGACGAACATTGATTAGGGTTTATGGTTGGGTAGTTGAGTTTTCTATCATAGTTGAGAGCTATGCAAGGAAAGCAAAGGTTTTTGAGCAAAGAACCTGATTAAAGTCCGCACTAAAGGATCGGGGGATCAATACTAGTTCGGAAATGAAGTTGTGTATTCGAATAGGAGATCGAATAAGATATTTTATATGGATGATCTGTGTATATTATATGGAATCAAATTTATGGATAAATGTTTTAGGTAAACTTTTGTTTGGGTAATTTCGAGGACGAAATTCTTTTAAGTAGGGTAGAATGTAATGACCCAGAATTTGACCACTAGAAAATATAGTATTTAGTGTGATTTTAAATATAAAATATAAAAGGTTTTATGATTTAAATAATATTCGATAGGATTTGGAAGTAGAAACATACATAAAAATAGCAACATTCACCTATATCGACAAAAGTGACAAAATGCTGATTTCAGAAAAGTATGTTTCAATGATTAAATAAATTATCTTGATTAATTTATGAGTGTCTATATTTTTAAATAACATTATACAAATTTATTTTTAAATTTGGTTTACATAAATAAATAGTTTAACTAAAACGTCAAAATGTGACCGTAAAATATTTTGTCGAAAATCAACGTTTTGTCGATTTAAAAGTTGTCGCAACGTCGTCGCACCTTTATTTTCTTATATAGAAAAATATATTCAAATAGTATAAGTATTAATTAATTCACTAAACATGTTTAGTTTTACTAAATAAGATTAGAAAATTTCTATAAGCCATTAGTAAAAGTAAGTAAGAATTAACAAAAGTGAGAAAAAGTAAACATCAAATCACATCAAATCAAAGCCAACATAATTATGATATTCTTTACTTAATCTTTAAGTGAATAAGACATAAAGAAAGAAGTGAAAGTATGATGTTAAGTTTTGACAAAGTGTAGATTGCTTTAGGTTGAAGTAAGGTTAGTTTGATAATTTTGGTAAGAGGTTATTTTGGTAAAATTACCACTTCTTTCTTTTTCTATAAATATCGACTTACTTCTTCACTTTCATTCACATTTTCTTCTTATTTTTTTCTCAAGCTTTTTAATATTATTCATCTTCTCTTTAATGGCTTCCAAGCCATAGAAAAAATTATAAAGAAATAATGTCAAAATATTTACAAAATATTCAAAATAAATCAATGTTCATTCCCTTCAATCAAACTCATTTTTTCTCCATATTTTATCTGTTCTTCTCTCGACCATAACTTCTTCAAAACCATACTAAAATACAAAATTATTTTTTTCAAATCATGTATTTTTGTAGTGGCTACAACTTTCATATTTACCACTTTATCTCCTTCTAAAGATAACTATGCCAGAAATACACTTCTTTCCAGTGCATTTTCTAGCCCAGTTTTTAAGCCAGGGAATAAGTCATGTTGTTTTGATCATAACTTGATATTAACAGATCCAAATTAAGAAATAATTTTTTGAAACCATATAAAATTTCAGTGGCTACAACTTTTATGTTGTTCACTTTTTTCAGTTTTAAAGTTTGCTATACCTGAAACTCAATTCTTTGAAGTGTATTTTCGGGCTTCATTTTTATCAATCCGACAGTACCTCTTATTCATTCTATCATATTTCTCTCAAAACTACTTGGATTCAGATGATTATTTTTTCCAAATTCAATAAAAAAGAATTTGTAACAACATTTCTGTTAACAAGTTTTTCAAATTTTGTGAGTAAGAGAGTCAAAAACAAGAGAGAAGATGATATATTTTTCGGATCTAAATCTTGGAAATTCAAGTTCAAAGCTCTACCGCTTCTTCTCTATATTTTCGGCCAACCTCCACCTCAATTCTCGGCCAAGCTATTGGAAAGGAGAAGGTGTTTTTTGCTAGTGTTTAATGGAGTAGGAATTAATTAGTGAAGTGTTGGTTGATTAGAATGTTGGTAGGAAGTTAATCGATTTGGTTTATGGTGAGAAACTCTATTTAACATCTATTTATATATATACATGTTTGATGTTGTGTTATGATTGCTATGGATGCTTATATATGCTTTGATTATGAAGTATTGATTGTTTGATAAGTTTGTTAAAATTGTTTTGCTAAGTCACGTTGATACACGTCGACAAGCACAAAGGAAATTACTTTCCTTTTGAAAATGAAATGGTGTATATGGAATGCTTAAACCTTTTGGAAATAGTTTTAAAATGAATTAGAAATGCTTTATAAACATTTAAATTTGTGTGAAGAAATAAAGGAAGAAAATCAAGATTTTATCTTGTATATTTTAAATATGTCCAAAATAATTTTCCAAAAAAATCGCGCTTTTGCAGTAAAGTGACCAAAGTTTAAAATTGTTATTTTAAATGATTTAAAAATATGAAATAAATCCTAAAAATATTTTAAAATGTTTTAAAACAGATTTAAATTGAAAATATGGATTTCTAAATGATATAAAAGTAATTTTGAAGAATATAGCTTTTAAAACGCTATTTGCAAACACTTTTTCCAAGGATTTTCGCAGCAGTTTGAAATAACTTTTGAAATGCAGTTTTAAACTTAACAATTATTTCCTAAACCTTTTGTGAATGACTTTAAAGGAATAATTAAGTAATGTAAAGATGATTGGGAAATTTTAATAAGAGTTTCAATAAATTGTTAAGATGAATTGTTTATACCACTTAAACAAAAGTGAAGAATATTGAATGCAATAACAAACTGAGTATGTGGAAACGACTAGTACATTTGTCCCGCTTGTGAGATCTGGGAAGGTAAACAAGGTGTTTAACTAAGGTTAGGGATGGAGCAACCAGTGCCCTAAACTTACCTGGCCTATGTTTCTCTTTTTAGGCGAGGGGTGGAATAGATTGAAAGGAAAGCCCGGATGCTCTAAAAGATCATATTTAAGTTTTTCCAAGATAAAAGAAAAGAAACAAATTCTTTGAATATTAATTTACCACTTAGCATATTTTTATCGATGATTAGTACGAAGGAACCAGGATCGGATGTGGGTAATTCATATCTGAAAATCACTTCAAACTAATTTTTGAAATAAATTATATTGAAGACAAAGATCATTAAAAGACAAAGATATTCATGATGTAGGATTACTTGTCATTAGTCCCTGGATGTGAAACTTTCCATTAGTACCAGGAGGTGAAACTTGCCATTAGTCCCTGGAGGTGAAATTTACCATATTTAAAGTGGCAGTAGTGCTCTGTTATGAAAATCGTCGATTTGCAAGAATATGATTTGAAGTTAAGAAAGAAAATCTTTGATTTAGATTTAATGAATGATTTGAGAATATTTTCCGTAAGTTTAAAAGTTATAACTTGAATATAAGAAAATCTTTGATTAAGATTTAGTAAATGATTTAGAAATGTTTTCCTAAGCAAAAGAGAAAATGATTTGGAATTATTCCAAGAATTAAGAAAGGTTTAAATAAACCAAATGATTTGATAAATGAGGCTTAACGATTCCATATACGTTTGAAAAGAAAATGGAATAACTTGAAAAGATTATATCTAAGAAAGATATTTGGTTTAAAAGATGAAGTAATTGATTGATGATTGATATCCATGTATGAACTTAACATCTTTTTAAAGCGATGATTGGCTACGAAGGAACTGGAGTCGGATTTGGATGATTCCTATCCGAAAACCACTTCGAACCAATGCATACGTTCGGAAGTGAAGACATGTTGAAGAAGATGATTTTTGAAGACCGTGGATCTTTATAATGTGAAGACTGCTTGTTGAACATGCTCTGGGTAGCTCCCATTATAGAGTTATTTATAGCAGTGGTCGCCTCGTTGTGGAGATTTTTCGGATTGCAAGGGCTTCTGCCTGGTAATGGTCGAGGAAAGTGCCTTCGGTTTCGTTCAGTCCTAGAACGAACTTGTATGGACGAATGTCCGACATTGCATTTCTGAGACACAACGTTTGTCTTTTACAAATGTACATCGGCGGCGGCGGAGAAGACAACTTCTCTTAGCTTAACACCCTCCTTGAGACGTACGAGCTCAAGGGTTGTATTTTTGTGGGAGTCAAATAATGGTCAAAGGAATGGTAGTGTGGCATTCAAAATAGAACCTGTTATGACCAAAGCGTGGTTTTGTATAAAAAACGTGGCTTTGAAGAAATTGAGCGTAGCCTCACGAGCCTCACACCCCGGTTATGAAGGGATTCTATGTGGTCAGATGTATGCTCGCATTTCGGATAGTAGTGATTTGGGTTATCAGATGTTCTGAGCCTTAGTTACCAGATACGTCTGGGCCTCATGGTAGGGATGCGCGAAGTCCAAGTCCTTGGATGTTATTCGCAGATTACATCCACTTTTAGCCATTTGTGTTGTTGTATAACAGCGTTTGAGTCATGGACGTAAGCCGTGGATATAGATTGATCTTTCCACTAGTTTCCTATATGTTGGAAATCCAACCCCAATACGAGATTTACGGTTTTGATTGTATTCCCAAAATAGCTGTAATGACTTGCAAACATTTCATCTACCCCTTTCTGGTATCATATATTTCGTTCGGTATATTCCGTTGACCCAGTCCGGATATATTCCCTTAGACTTAGTCCAGATATTGATACCTTATTTGAATAAGTTTATTTGAAAAGTGTTTTCAAAAGAATGTCATTAAAAATAATAACAAACGTTTTGATATATAAAAGTGTTTTGGTTACCATATGGTAAAAACCCGTCTGTGTTTATGTGTGGACGTGGTCTTATGAGATACCCATCTTTTCAAAGGTTTTGATAATATAGTCATTTAAATTTCGAGTATCTCACACTGGTTTATCAAGCCTGATCCGGGTATTTTTAATACTCGGGTCAGATCCGAGTAGTTTCAGGTTGAGGTTGAAGACGATTGTAGTTTCCAGAGGAGAGCTGAAGATTTTCATAATCGTATGGACGTATTTTACTATCCGATGTACTTAGTGTAATTTGTTTGATGTTTGTCAGCAATTGTAAGGACATGTGTTTATAACTGTCGAAGCTGAATTTAGGTGAGACTCTGATATTGTGTTTAAAATTTTCCGCTGTAAAGATTATTATTGGAATAATATATGTTATTCCATTCTTGTGATATTATGTTCTATCTTTATTTTCTTTTTACCCTTAATGATCCGCTTATTCGTACAATTTGAGTTGGACATGTATGGTTTATTGTCGATTCAAAGGGTACGGAAAAACGGGCCATTACAGCTTTGATTATTTTGCTTTTCAATTTTTGATTTAGAGCTGGTATTTGTGATTCCACCTTTTGAATTTCTTTATTAATAGTGCCAGCTCAGCTACATCATCATCCTCGTCATCGTCACTTTCAGTTGTTCACTTGAGAGCTGTAATTTTTTTCGAGTATCTCCTCCTTCATGCTCTTCCTTGAATTTCATTTCTAGCTCATAAGTGGTGAGATTTCCAATGAGTTCTTCAACTTTGATTTGTTTCGAATATTTTAATTCTTGAATTGCAGTCAATTTTGCTTCAAAACTTCGTGGAAGGACTCTGAGGATTTTTTGGACTATTTCCAATTCTGTGTATGGTTTTCCAAGAGCTTTAGATTTGTATAAAATATTGGAAAGTCATCCATACTTCTCTTTGACATTTTCATCCTTGGCCATTGTAAAGTTCTCATATTCGCTACTAAGCATGGCAAGGCGAGATTCTTTGACTTGAGATGTTCCTTTGTGAGTCACTTCAAGTGTATGTCATATTTCCTGCGTAGTTAGATAATGTGAGACACGATTAAATTCAATTTGATCTAATGAACAGATAATAGAATTCATAGCTTTATCATTGGCATTCCGCAATTTATTTTCTAGATCTGTCCATTTATCCGTTGATTTATCTATTTCCTGATTATTTACAACTATAGTTGGTGCTTTGTAACATGTCTCAACAATATTCCAAGCATCAATGGTTTGTAGAAAAAATTTCATTCTATTTTTCCAATAAGCATATTCACCAATAAATATTGGTGGTCTAACTGTGGACTGACACTCAGCAAAAACATTATTAAAAGTAGCCATTTTAAAAATTCAAATTTGTAAAACAAAAATTGGTTTTTGAAAAATCAAAAATTTTAATTCAAAAACGGCTTTTGTTCCTAGCTCTGATACAAATTGTAGGATCGATTTCACTCTAGAGTGGGGTTGAATAGGGTGATACTATCAATTATAAAAATTTATTGTGGAAGTATATAAAATAATTTCAACACAGATATAGCAGAATAATAGCAGCATAGATAATAGAAAAATAATAAATGCAGAAATAGAACACATAGATTTACCTAACTTTGGCAAAACCCTGCCTGCGTGCTGTCCCCAAGGTTTCTACTAGAAATTAAGTAGTCAGAAGCTAACACACATAAGTTCGTGACATCCGCTATCGACTAACCTAAAACTACGCTCAAAACCCTACCACAACTAAGCCACTGAGTTGCGAATTCTCGAAGTACACTACCTAGTTCGTCCCTTGGTCAAACAACTAGAAATTACAAAAGTTTAAAAGAGAAATACAAATTTAAAAAAAAATAAAAAGTAAAACCCTAATTTAAATAATTTAAAGTCCAAAATGAATTAAAAGAAGCCGGCCCAAAACGTTAAGTGATAAACATAAACTATCCCCTTCTCTTTTATTTCTTCAAGCCGATACTTCTTTATGAAAAATGTTTGCTTATTCGTTGCTCGTTCGTTCCTTAAAAAATTAAAGCTTCGTGAAATTCGAAGGCGCTGCTTTCTAGTGATCGATCGAAATGATTCGCATCCTTGCTTTGACGATAAATTGTCTTCTAATTTGCACATAGGTCCTTCAAATTTGATCAAGTTCAGTATGAATCGATATGTGGTTTTATGCTTTTTGCTTTACCTGTTAATTTCCTTGAACTCGATAAACTATCTGCCAATGATGTTACAAGTTAAATAAGATACGAAGTCCTATAAATTCGTTCGTATTTTTTTTTTGAATTCTTATGTTAATTTAAGCTCGGCCACTGATTTTTGATTGAATGTTGGAGAATTCTCTGACTTGTTCAATTCATATATTTCTATGTTTACTTGATTCTCACGGCTACGATTTTGAACTTGCTCAACTTCCTTGGTCACCATGGCTTTGGATTATCTGATTAAACTTGACTTTGGTTCCTTGAATTTCTCTTGCAATATCTTTGATATCGACACTTGACATTGTGATAATATTTTGGACTTCAGCACTGATTTGATTTGAAACCGTTGTTCCATGATTTTTGAACTCGTCTGCTTTTTTGGCTTGTTCGAATTATTACTTTGTGTTGATTGCTTCGAACAAGTTCATGTTGTACTTTTGGTGTTGAACCCAATCTTTGTGTTTCAGTGATGCATTGCATTTTTGAACTGGTTCATGATATCTTTGTTGCCAGACTTGTTTATGTGCATACTGTTTCATTCTAAAAATGTTGGTTGAGCTTCTTGTCATTGTTCATTCGAGTCTGCACTATGTCTTGATTGCATATAGTCTGGTGGATGGTCTGCTTCATCGACTTGTATTTTCATGCTTGAAGTTGCCTCTGGTCGCCAGACCACTTGATATATATTTTTGCCTTTTGGTTTCACTGCACATATATGTTCAAGCATGTATTCTGGTTGCATATGAATATGTATACATGTAATTTTGCTTGAATATGGTTTGGTCGAAGCATTTTACTGTTTGTACTCGACTCTTCTGGTTTGAGTCACTTGTTCAAGATGTTGTTTGGTGGTTCAAGTTACATTTGTTGTATTTTGGTCATTGTTAGACTTGATGTAGTCTGCACTATGTATCTCCATTTGTATACGTGAAGTTTGGTTACATATCTGGCCTATATGCATTAGTGCTCATCCATGCTTCTGTTTTGTAACGAGCCTTGTATCCTCGAGCCAGTTTGCCATTGAACTTAAATGTCTTGTTGACTTTATCCTGGTTAGGCTCAGTCACACTTCATTTTGTTATTGCATTAAGTATACTTGTTTGTATCTGAAGCTTTTTGTGTCACTTCTGCCATGCTTATACTTGTTCACTTTTGATTTTGGAGTTGACAAATTTGAACTGTCTTCATTTTGCCTTAGTTCTGGTTATGGTTTGAAATATGACCATGCTTCAGGTCTGAACCTTCATTGATTTGGGTTGTATACATACATGTTCATGTGTTGCATGAGTCGGTGTATAACATATACATAAGTGTGATATCAGTCTAGGTTGCAGTGACCGGTTCATTGTTTTCTTGTGCACTCACTGAATTTTTGTCGAGGCTTGTTTTATGTTGGTTTTGGATTCTTGACCATTTTATTGAACTTGCATTTGTGTTGAATCTAGCTTAAAGCTTGAGTTTAACCTTGTGCTTATATCGTGACTTTATTTGTATTTCACTAGAGTTGAACCCAACTTTTGATTTGGGTTTAACCTTGTGCTCACCTATTCTTGCAATTTTACCAAGTGTATATCGGTATGCACGGCCTTGTGGCATGTACAGTGATACACTGTGCATGTCACAAGCTATTCATGTATGATGAAATAAAATTTAAACGATGACGAAGAACCGAAATAACCGAGGCAAATAATTTCAACAATACACATTTAATTTTTTTTTTTACACTACAAAAATTGTTTCTTTTTCAATTTTACTACTTTAGTGTTTATTTTGCAGATAACTCAGCATTTGATTCAATTTGGAATAGAGTTGAAGATAAAATACGAGTGAATGAGTAAAATGTAGTGAGGTGCTTATGTAAATGATAATTGTGTAATCAAAATTGTATTGTTTGAAAATTATGTATATCGTGAGAGCTTAAATTTTTAGTATTCAAAATTATAATAAATATTTGTTTTAATAAAATATTTGTTCGAAACTAAATTCTGTGTTAATTATTTTATGCAGCAAATATTTATTTAATTATGTGAAAATTAAAATAATACATTAACAAATACATTTAAATGAATATATATATATATATATATATATGTTTATTATCATCAAACAAAAATATACTTGCATAATCAACAGTTCAGACACTACTTTACCCAAAAGCCTACTTCCCTCTTCATACCATCCTAAAAAACTTCTCTTCATGTCCTGATACATCATAGTTCCTCTCGGATGAATAATGAACTTCGAATGATGGCATGCTTCAAGAACATCCTTCCTAATGTCTTCCACATTTGGAATACGCAATCTCCCTTTCTTTCTCAAACAACCGTTCTGGACAAGACTAAAATCCTTCAAGTCATCCCTTTCTGTTCCATCCCTTAACTTCCTGATCTGTTCAGCTAATACAAGATCTTCTCCTTGCTTAGAAGGAAGCTTTTCAATCATAACTAGTCGAACTTCTAAACATGACAACATATTAGTTTCCTTGATAGATCTAGCTTCGAAGCTCCTCTACATTCTACATGTTGTCAACGCTTTCAAATCTTTCCACCCAGCTATCATTGCCAACACGGCATTCTGATGCCTTTTTCTAAGTGCATCCGCAACCTTATTGCCTTTCTCTGGTGTATACTCAATTCCAAAGTCATAAGCAGCTAAAAGCTCTAACCATCTCTACTGTCTCATATTCAGCTCCTTCTGAAAGAATAAATATTTCAACGACTTATGATCAGTATATAGCTCAAACCTCTATCTCAAAAGGTAATGTCCTCATACCTTTAATGCAAATATCACTGCAGCTAATTCCAAATCATGCACTGGATATCTAATCTCATATGTCTAAGCTATCGAGAAGCATAGGAAATCACTTTACCTCTCTGCATTAATACAGCTCCTAATCTAGTTCCACATGCATCGTATATACTACCAAATCCTGATTCTCTTCTGGAACAACTAGTATAGGTGCACGAATCAATAAGTATTTCAGGATCCGGAATGTTTCCTTACACTTATTGGTCCAAACAAACTTCACATTTATTTGCGTTAATTTGGTCATCGGTGCTGCTATTCGTGAAAAATCCTTTATAAACCTCTGATAATACCCAGCTAATCAAAGAAAACTCTTTATCTCAGTTACTGTCTTGGGTCTCTTCCAATTATTCACTGCCTCTATCTTAGTCGGATCTATAAACAACCCTTTCTCTGAGACTATATGATTAAGAAACTTCACTTCCTTCTTCCAAAAATTACACTTTGAAAACTTCGCCTTCAGCTAATGCTGCCTCAGCATCTCAAGTACAACTCTAAGATGAACTTCATGCTCCCTTTCATCTCTAGAGTATACAAAATATCATCTATAAATACCAAAACAAACCTACCCCAAGTGCTCTCGGAAAATTCGGTTCATCAAATCTACAAAGAATGCTAGTGCATCAGTTAGTCCAAACGGTGTCACTAACCATTTGTACGATCTATATATAGTTCTAAACACCGTCAAAAGAATACTAACCTCTACTACTCTAAGCTATGGAACCCTGTCGCCAAATCCAACTGTGAAAATACCTAGGCTCTACTTAACTGATCGAACAAATCGTCAACTCTAGGCAACCGATATCGATTATTTATCATCTTCTCATTCAACTTACGATAATCGATACATAACCTCAACAATCTGTTCGGCTTCTTAGCAAACACTGCGGCTGCTCCACAAGGCGAACAACTTGGCCTACTAAAATTCTTGCCATCCAAATCCACCAAGGACACCTTCAGCTCTCTCATCTCTATAGGTGTCATCCAACTTAGAGGTCTACTCACTGGTTCTGCTCTAAGCACCAAATTTATCTGAAACTCTGTAACGATCCATAATTTTCGATAAATGAAAATTGTAAATTTAATAAGTTTTATGATTTAATGTTGGAAGAAATGAAATTTTGTGATTAAATAATAAGAATGTAATTAGATTAAAAGGTAATAGTATTAATTTAAGTTTATTTAAAATTGCTTTGAATGTAATTCTAATTAATTGAAATGATTAAAAAGTTATAATTAGTTATAGATGGTAAATTGATTTTATTAATGATGGATGTATAAATTGATCATTGGATTTAAAGAGAAATTGATAATTTAAAAGGTGTAAATTTATGAAATAAGGTATAATTAATTGTAATTGATAGAAGTAGTGTTGTATAAGTTGTTATAACAATTGGTGGTAAATAATAAAGTTACAAATATTATTACATGTAAAAATGGTGACAATTGTTATTTGTTACCAATTTAATTAATCAATTACAAATAAATGTAAATAAATGTTACATTAATGTGAGTTAAAATAATAACTAAAGTGAAGTACAACAATGTAAATTGAAGTTAATTATTAAATATTTAAACGATGGTCTAATCAATTGCAATAATTTAAATGATATACTTGGTTATAATTTGAATATAAGTAAATAAGTATAAATGTTGTATAAATTAATGAACTAGTACATAATTAATAGCAATTGAATAAAATCGGTGTTATGTAAGAAATTTTTACATTCGTTTGTAAATAATGAACTTATAAGTGTGATTAAAAGTTAATGATAACAATTATTATATGTTACCTATTTATTTGGTCTATTAAATTAAATTGGAAACCAATTACAATTAAATGAAATTAAGTATTACATTAATTGGGATTAAGATGAAATTGGGGAATATTAATGTATTAAGATATAAACCAATGTTAATTATACCCATAAGATGATAATTGGTTGAATAATAAGATTGACAATCAAATAAATGGATTTATTGAAATTTAAATGTAAAATTATTGAATTATTTGAAATTGAAATTATATACTATAATTTGTGCAATATTGAATATTGAATTGATATAGAAATTTGTTTTAAAAGATTATAAAGTATTAAGTAATCTAAAATGATAGAAATTGTAAATTATTAAATTTGAACTGAAAAAGTGATTTAATTAATTTAATATTAATTTATTTAATTAACGTGAAAATAACCATTTTGGCCGTTGACTTGGATTTCGACAAAACTAGTTTCATCGGATCTATAATGGTGAATTATTGTAAGGTTTCAAGTTTCATAGCGATCGGACTTGTCGGTTGATCGTAGGAACTCGAAACGCATAGAAATTGATTTAGTTAAAATCAACGGAGATCAATTTGAAATAAGCTGATTTTAAGCTAACTTCTTCATGCGATGGAATTAGGACTTGAAACCTGTTCTATTGAATTTAAAACCATCAAAAACATCTATTTTGATATATAGGATGACCCATTTTCATTTTGAGAATGAAACCGGCTTTTTGAGTCGTTTATCGTTCAACTTTCAAACCGATCTAGCCCATTTATTTCTATTTTCTGATCTGCCTATATATAGCCCGTTATAAATCCTAATTGTTTCTTATTCCATTTGTTGTTACGTACAATTCTACCCGCTTCTCTCTTTTCAATGGCAGACAAACCAAACAGATTTCAAATTCAATTGCAAACCAAAATCAAATCGAAAAATCAAACTCCTCCAAACCCTATCAAATTATTTATCGTTTTGAAGCTCTCGACGAGCGTAATCCACTGGTATGATTCATTTTTCAATCATATTCATAGGTTGTCCAGAATTCACAAATCAGTTTCAGCCATCCATATGAAGTTTTGACGATCCAACAATGAATCGTCATCCGGTGGATGATCGGGAGGCACTGTTGCGATGAGGGGGTCAAGCATGTTCAAGATCTAGTCTACGTTCATCACTGGAGTCATCATTTCATCGGAAATTGATCATCTTTTTGTGGCGATGTGATCACCTAAGAGGCGACCGGAAGCTTCGACGATGAGGCTGGAGGGGCGTCTCAACCAGGGCATCGCGTGGGCGGTGTCAGATCTAGGTAATGGCGACGTTAGGAGTTGCGGCGTGGAGGTTTTAGATGGTGGCTGCCTGCTGTTCGATGTCGGTAGCTGCTAGAGTTTCAGAGATGACTAACCTATTAAGGCGATTACATGTCGAGGTAAAAACGTGTTTTATTTTATGTTGAATATGCTAGTATATGATTTTTGTTTGATGATAATAAACATATATATATATATATATATTCAATTAAATGTATTTGTTAATGTGCTAGTTTATTTTCACAAAATTAAATAAATATTTGTTGAATAAAATAAATGACACACAATTTAAATTCAAATGGATATTTTATTCAAACAATTATTTATTACAATTTTGAATAGTACAAATTTGAGCTCTAACTATATATATATGTACACAATTTGCAATTGCAATACATTTCAATTTACATAGCTGTCATCACTGCATATCGCTCTTATTTATCTTCAACTCCATTCCAGATTGAATCCAGCATCTGAGCAATCTGCAAAATATACACCGACGTGGTAAAATTGAAAATAAAATATTTGTAGTGTAAAATAAAACATATTCTGAAAATAGTATTTGCCTCAGTTATTTGGGTTGTTTGTCATCATTCAAATTTGAATTCATTATACACGAACAACTTGTGACATGCACAATGTACCACTGTACATGCCACAAGGCCGTGCACACCGATATACACTTGACAAAATTTCAGGGACAGGTGAGTACAAGGTTAAACCCAATTAAAAGCCAGTTTCAACTCAAGTTAAGTCACGATACGAGCACAAGGTCAAACCTGAGCTATAAGCTGGATTCAACACAGATGCAAGCAGATTTGAGCAGTGCAGCTAGAACCAACAACAAGTGATGCATCAGTGAAATAGTGGATAGAGCTTAATGCAACTCATCACATAATCAAATGGCTGAATTCAAGTTGCAGATGAATACGATGAACTGGTTCAACTAAACCAACATATATACAAATGTACTACAAATACCAGATCCCATCTTTGCAACCTGAACCAGACACAAGAATGTACAACATGACACACTGCACTAGACCAGAGCATTAACCAAACAACGAAAATAGCAAATGCAAGTGAAGCCTGCAGACTACATGAATAAGCACATGAATGTATAGACCACATGAACACACAGCAGTGACAGCTAGACATGTATATCGAACAAATACCAAAGGTCACACAGCACCAGGAATGACTCAAGTGCATATGAACCCAGATAATACATGCTACAAAGGACAGAGTGAAGACAGTAGCTCGTGGCTATAGCAACTCGAAGGACAATGACAAGAATCTCAACCAACATTTCAGGAATGATACAGTATGCAAATAAACAAGTCTACAATGTACAACATGAAATGATCAAGTTCAATATCCAAGCAAACCCATATAAACCATGAAGCACACAAATGTGCAAGTATACAACCAAGAAGACTCAAAGTCATATGCAAGGACCAGATAGTCGAGACAGACCAAAAGTGTACAGGAAAATCAAGCGCAACAATAAATTATCGAACCAGTCGATACAAGTAACTAAGCAATGTCAGTGATCAAGCATCGGGTCAAAAATGCTACAGTCATGTAAAAAACACACACACACACACACACATATATGTAGTGAAACCAGAGGTACACAATAACTCAATACATTAAGACATGCATATATATATATATATATATATATATATATATATATATATATATATATATATACATATACATATATATCAATGAAGCAGTGCAACAGGAAGTGGAAAAAACAACCATGAAGTATACAAGCGCACATAAACAACTCAGTACAATGAACGATTCATATGCAAGCAAGACCACAAATCCAGATCAGATGTCAAGGGGACAGCAGAGTATCAAGGCAACCAAAGCTTCACAAGAACACATACATATGCAGGGATGGATTGTGATCAAAGTAGTATGAACATAATCAGAACCAAGGCAACATATAGACATGTACTCGATGCAGAACTAAACATTGAAACTAGGCAGCAAGTAAAAATTTCAAAATAAACAAGTCAGTTTCATATCAAAGTCAAAGCCCAATGAGAAAATGCTACAGAGCATTTAACAAATATAACAAAGTCAAGGCCGATGTCAATAGCATAAAGTCACGGAAAAAATTCAGATAGCCAAGCATAAAAAGTGAATAAATCAAGTCATAGTGGCCAAGAAAATGAACAAGTCTAATCAAGTCGTGACAAGCAAGCAAATTATAAGAAATTGAAGAAGTCAAAAATCATCTCAAACGTCCATGCAAAATCAAAAGGCTGAGCAAATTATCAGACGAACGAAATTTTAGGGGTTCGAACCATATATAAAACCCAATTATCATCGGCTAACAAACCATTTGAGTTCAAGCAACAAAGAATAATTATTCAAATCGAATCAAAGACGAGGGTAATTGAAATCAAAAGAAACATCACGTACCAATTTTGTAACATATGCGCTCGACAAATTGGAGCTACCGTAAGCAACAATCAGCAAGCCAAATTAAAGAGCATCCAACTCTACAATTAAGCGGCGCTTCAATTTAGCAAAACCCTAAATCAGAGAGGAACGAACGAACACAAACGAGGCCGTCATTCTTTTTACAGAGCAATGCAAGCCAAATAAAGAAAAGAGAAACGAGGCCGGCATTTCTTTAGTGATAATTTATTTTGGGCCGGTTTTTATAAAAGCTTTTGGGCTTATATTTTCAATTAGGGTTTTATTTTGTTTTATTTTTTTAATTGTATTTTTCTTTTTAAACTTGTGTATTGTCTAGTCGTGTGACTAGAGAACGAACTACGATGGTGTAGTTCGAGAATTCGCAACTCGGTGGCTGAGTTGTGGCGGGGTTTTGAGCATAGATTTAGGTTAGTCGATAGCGAGTGTCGTAAATTTACATGTGTAAGCGTCTGACTACTTAATTTCTAGTAGAAACCTAGGGGCAGCACGTAGGCAGGGTTTTGCTGAAGCTGGGTAAATCTGTGTTCTATTTTCTGCTTTTAATACTCTGCTATTATCTGAGCTGCTATAATTTTGTTATATCTGTGTTGCAATTATTTTTATAAACTTCCACAATAATTCTTATAATTGATAGTATCACCATATTCACCCCCCTTTAGGGTGAAATCAACCCTACATTTTATTTTATTTTATTTACTTTAATTTTAAATCGTTTAAGTTCTAATAATCATAACTTTTACGTACTAGGTTCGATTTATGCGCGATTTCTTTCGTTCGAATCGTATCGAAATTTTGGATATTATGACGCTGGTAAGGATAAATTTTGAGACTATTGAAATTTGGGGCTTACTTTGAATTTCAAATCGATTAGAATTCAAAGATGAGTGTTTTAACATACTCACAATTACTAAACTATATTATGTTAGTTAAATTAAACTTATGATGTGATTAGAAATTTATTGATCGATATTTGTGATGTACATGTAAATGTGTATATTTTTACTACCATATTTATTCTAATAAAAATAAATGATCATATTGGGTATTTTAACTTGTTCTAATCAAAATCCATTTTAATTCCAAATTGTCACATATGCATCTTCATCCAAGGGTATAATAGTCATTTTTGTGCATAAATTAACTTAAGAAAATTTAATTAGTTCCATACTATTTTATAGGAATTTGATTTCAATTACAAATGGTTTCATGAAGAAGATATGCATGCACAAAAAGAACACAAAGAAATGAAGATGGAAATAATCCAAAGTGAAGATCATGGAGGACCCCACCTACAATAATGCATAAATTAGAGGCTAATGCACATGCTTTTGGAATTAATGACTTCATATACACTTAAACTATGATTAGTAGAAGCTAATGATTGCTTGGCCTCCACACTTTCTCAAGGATAGTTTGGGCATTCCCCAAATTATGGATTAGGGTTTCATGCTTGTATAAGTAACCCATTATGTTCATGTAACCTCTTCTACCCTCTTATGGATGCACTCTCTTCTCTTTGCTTTAGTTGAGAATAATTGTCTTTTCTTTCTTTTCATGGCTACTTAGCCATTTGTTTTTATTTTCATGTAACTTTCGTTTTATTAAGCAACTAATTACTTGTTCATTTTCCTTTTCTTGTCCATTTACTTTAATGTTGGTAGTATAGATTTACATTCATGCAAAGTGGATTAGTTTCAATTCTTGTTAATAAGCTCTCTTTTCCATTAGTTTTCATTTTCCTTTCTTTTTTGCTTTCATGTTGTTAGCTATATTTGTTAATCAAATGACAAATATGAGAGGCTAAACCTCTTCAATTTAGGGATAATAAAGCTCTCTAATTATGTAGCTTCAACTATTTGTTAATTCATGCTCTCTTTTTGTGCTTAATGATGATCAATGAAGTGTTTTATTTATTCATCTTGCTTTGAATTTGATAGCCTATATTGTTGATACCAAATAGCTATGCTTAAACAATCACTAATACAAATGTCTCTTCATCGAAATATGATTATGGAAAAAGAAAGTAATTTGAAATTAAAATTTGATGGTCTATATTTCTAATCAATAGTTAATAGGCCACACTTAAAATAGATTTAATTTTCACTGTCAAGTTTCATGAAAGTTAGTAAGTGGTTTAAGGGGTGTGTTATAGTTTGATGGCTTATATTGGCTAATCAATAGTACAAATATGTCATACTTATGATAAGCACATCAATTAAAGCACTAATGAGCATAAAGAGAGATCATGATTTCATATGTGTTGAACTACATGATCTAGAGAGTGGATTCATTCTCAAAATTGTCATTTAATTCTTATATTTACATCTCTTTTCTTTTAGTTGGCTAATTTTATAATTCTCTACCTTAACTTTCATTTCAAATTGGTATAATTTGATTGAATAGCATTTTTAAAATCATCAATTCTATGCGTATCGACCTGTATTCGCCACGTACTACAAGTGTACGCCATGCGCTTGCGGTATATTTTTAATTTAAATTCGTTCGACGGTTTTCTAAACCGATAGAATTTCTGTACACGAATAAGTTTTTGGCGCCGTTGCCGAGAGATTAATTAGGTTTTGATTTTCTATTCTTTGAATTTGTTTGTTTGATTTTATCGCGTGTTTGTAGTTAAAAAAAATATATTTGTTGTGTTGTGTGAATTTTGCTTTTATTTTGATTTATTTACTTGTTGTTTCCAACTAGCATTTCTATTAAAAAAAAATACAACTGCGATTGAAATGGCAAAAAAAAAAAGTTTTCATTTTATTTTCACTTACAATTTTCTGTGTACAAATTTTCTTTTCTACGAATTTACATTATCACTTTGCATTTACATCCCAGTGCACATTTGCATTTCTGTGCACATTCATACAGTACACTTGCTTTTTATTTCATCTGACAGACCATCAACTGCTTACTCTCCTAACCACCCTCTCCCTTATGCACAATTCACCTTTCTGATCAACCTTGTGCACACATCAAGCTGCACAACCAGAAGTGCACAACATCCCACTTCAACCTGCTCCAGCCTCTACACACGGCAACACCTTTCATCTCCATTGGCACCCAAAACAGCTCACCTGAACACACTTCGATAGCCACACTCCACTGTCATTCAACTGCCAATCAACCAAAAAAAATCACCACCAATCTGCACTTCGACCAAATCAACTCAACTGGTTGCAACTGCCTATCCCCTACTGCCTTGCAATTGCTCTCCTCGAACCACAGCAAACATCCTCAACATTCATCCCAAAACTACCACCATCCTCTTAACATCACCGCGACCATCCAAGTCGAGACTCTCTCCTCTGACCAATCACTTTGCGACTTAAAACGCCCAATTCCATACAACTACCTTCTTCTACAACTCTGCAATCAAAAATACCGCATGAATCACCACTTCTAACGCCACTACATCAACAAACAACATTCCCAACATCAATACATGCTACACTACTTGCCATCTCAAATTTCTGTGGATTCAAATATTGTACCAGAAACCATCATTTTCTGGCCATCTTCAAATTTCTAATACCACATATCACATACAACTTCCTCCTGCCAAACACACATCATCAGTTACTGCCTTTCCAGTCTCCACAAATCAAATCAAACCAGTCTTCACCATCATACAATACCGTGGCAATCACTACAAATCATACTTCTTGAAACAATTCAACAACCCTCTACCTGACTGCTTCCATTTCATAAAAAAAGAAAAGAAAAAAAAACTACTGCAATTCAAACTCAAACTTCTACGTAACTGTTGCAGCAAAAACTTACTTCACAAACGACTGTCTCTTCTGACCATCCCTTTTACTACCCTCAACTTCACTGTTCGACTGCTTTACCGTCTACAATCCCCTCGGCTAAAACAACTACTGTAGACAAACAGACCTGAAACACCTCTGATCAACCTATCCACCTTCCACTGCAGACAGTCACAATACTCCAGCACCACCGAGAGCACACTCCATTCAATCGCCCATATCCCTGTCCCCAAATCCAACTACAACTCGAACAACCGAATAGCCTTCAACAACAAACCACGCAACCCTACCATCAAACGCCAGACTCGAACACGATGTACCGAAGTTGATTTTTTGTTTGCGAATTCTGATTCTCGAATAGCGATAGCCATAATTTTTAGTAATTTCGATTTTATTTTTGGGAGCGACGAGAGATTTTTTTTAGACAGTAGTTGCGCTTTGTTTAGGAATGAAAAAAATTGGGTTGGTTTCGTTTTATTCTTTTTGGGCCGGGCTGTTGTGGAATATTATTTTTTATTTTGCTTTCTTTTTGTTTTATTCTTTTTTTATTTATTTAACTTATTTAACATTTATGTCTTTCTCTTCTTTAAAAAAAGTGCTTTGCTTTTGAACAGTTTAGAGTTTTTGAATAGTTTTATTCATTTAAATAAATAAAAACAAAACAACAAAAAAAAACATTACCTTGTTTTGTTTATGACTCAATTCTTTTATATATTAAAAAAATTATATATATATATATATATATATATATATATGTGTGTGTGTGTGTGTGTGTGTGTGTGTGTGTGTGTGTGTGTGTGTATGTATGTATGTATGTATATTGTTTTTATTTTCAGGTTGCCAAAGTAGAATTTTAGGAAGGAAGAATTTCTTCGCTTAGCTTGCCAAAAAATAAATTGTTTGCTCGCTTATAAAAAAAAATTGCCGCTTTTAATCCATATCTATTGTTTTTATCTGCCGTGCATTGTTGTTTGCTTGCATTTTTTTTTTTTAAATATTTGAAGAAAAAACAGAAACTCATTGTTAGTTGCATTGTTAATACACATTTAATTTCTACTTTGCATTTCATCTTTGAATTTGTTGATAATAACGGTTAGACATCGATAACACTTAGTTTTATATTGATAAGTTGTCTTCTTTGAACAATTTAATTTCTCGGTGTCTAGGCTACGACAGAGCAACAAGCAGTTATAAAATATTACGGTGATTCGTAAATATTATACTAAATTAATTCTCTGAAGGTACTTAAACCTTCGGTTGCATTGCTACGGTGATTCATGGTGCACCGATAAATCCTGCACATTACCTGGTTGAGAATTATCTTGTTGATTTAAGACAAAGTGTGATTATACAATTTTGGGTTAACCTAGGATAAATAATTTGTAATTAAACCCTTGCATTCATTTAGTTGCATTAGTTCGTGCATATTTAGAAAAAAAATCAAAATCCAAAACTAAAAAATCTGTAAACATTCCTTCCTTTGAAATTTTCTTAATCCTTTTTCTTTGAAATTTCAAAAATTCGAAAAAAAAGTTAGAAAAATCAAAATCTAAAAAAAAACCTTTCAAAAACAAAGAAAAAATTTGAAAAACTAAAAAAAAAAAAAAATCAATTTTCCATTTTGAAAAATAAATTCTATTTGTAAATTTTTTTTCCTTTATAGAAAGAAAAACCAAAAAAACAATTTCTTGAAAATGTCTGAGTTTCCTACTCACTTGATTTTTATGATAGTTGTGAAAATCAATATAATCCATATGATTTCACTCCAAATTCTTACGGATATTTTAGCGAAAATTTTTATTTAAACAATTTAAACTTTGAACCACAAAATTTTCAAAATAATGGTTAACCCTCAACTCTTGAAAATAACATTTCATCGTTACTTGAACTCTCTACACAACAAAATCAAATGATAAATGATTTGTGTAATTCTTATTTTTTTGATAACTCAAGTCAAATTTTCAAAATAATATAAATTTGAACTCACTTCAAAATTCAAATGACTTCGAGCATACCCATGCTAATTCAATTTTAAACTCCAAAATGAATTTCAAAATCAAAACGAAAATGTAATCCACTCTTCAAATAATTTTGGCAATGGGAGTAATCTCGACTACGATATGAGTGAAATTTTTTGTTCTAAACAAATCCAAATCGACAATTCTCAAGTTAATAACTATGAATTGGATTTTGTTGAATAAATGGACGAAATCTACAATGGTCACATGGATTTGTTGTTCGAAACATTTATGAAACAATGTGAGAAACAAAACCAAATCCCAACAAGTGAAGAGTCAAATGATAATTTATCTTTTATTCAAATCGATGAATTTTGAACAGCTACTTTTGAAATTGAAAATGAAGATCTTAATGAAGTTGTTGAAACACGAAAATTGAGTCGGATTTCAATTCTTTTGAGGGTGAGAAACTCGATTTAAATTTCGATCTTCCTTTCACCATTTTTAAAATTTGAACACAACATTTTTCGATTTTGAAAACGATATATGCAATAAAGTTGTTTATAATCCAATAAAGGAGACGAATTCAATGAACATGATTTCTTTGGACTTTTCAAAAATGTGTTCTTAAATTCTAAAAGGGAAGATTTGAATCACCATTTTAATCTTGAAATCAATAATTTTGAAAAATTTGTTGACGATGAGCTTAACTTTCAATTTGGTGAAAATAAACTTGAATTTCAATAAATTGTTTTATCAACCCCAAAAATCATCGAAAATAAAACAACTCATACGATTTTCAATATAACGACATTCTTTTTTCCAAATCAATGTTCAACTTTGAAATATTCTACGCTTTGGTTTTTCATGCTTACGCTGTATCTCGCAAATTTGACGAGACAAATGAATCGATTTTTGGAAGACCATTTCATTTACTTTTTGACGATATACTTTCTTATCTCATGTATACACCGTTAATTTTCATTTAATTTTTTTATTTTTCTCCTTCCACTTGGGTTGATTGTGGGGACACAATCAAAATCAAGTGTGGGGGAGTCTCATCATTTTCATTTTCATTTTCAATTTTTTTTCATGGTTTATTTTTTCTTTTTCTTTTAAAAACTCAAAAAAACAAAAAAAAAATAAAAGAAAATAGTCCCAAAATCAAATTTTCTTTTGATTCATTTCTAAAGAAACATTATAGGATAAGTATATGATTTTGGTTTATTAAATTGAAATTTTTGAAAATTTAATTTTCTTAACAAAAATAAAAATGCAGTTCGATTACAAATAACGATGGCTTAACTAGTATGTAGGAAGAATCATACGTGTTAATTATGAAATATCCTAATTGAAAATCTTTGTTTTAAAAAGTGATGAATTCAAATAAAAGGATATAGCATTTTTTTGCCTTCTAAGTTAAATGGTACTAAGATGATTATGCAAAACTCTCTCTTTCCAAAAAAAGAAAAAAAATAGAAAAACAAAAACAAAAAAATATTTCTTGTATATATGTATATTTTTTAATAAACACCTAAAGTAATGTGTTCATTCGCCATGCTCTATACCCTTCTCATGTAAGCCCGAAAGATAGTGCAAGATCGGTATATCTGGCCTCAGTTTATCTGAGTTAGGTGTATGTATATAATTTTTTTTTCTAAATAACGCCTACAGTCGATAAGTGATCATACTTGTATGTTCACTCCCCACACTCGGTATTACCCTCACATAAGTCCGCAAGGCAGTGCACGGGTAATATATCTAGCCTCAAATTATCTGAGTAAGGCATATGTAAATATTGTTAATAACAATAAATTTTCAAATAAAAAATTGGAGAGAGTAAGTAAATGAATCCAAACACTATTTTAACTTATTTGATTTGACTTGTTATAGAAAAGAAATGAAAATACCACTTTGATAAAATTTTGATAATCAACTAAGAATTTATTTCATAGTTACACTTTGTTATCAACCGAAACAACGAGTTAAACTGTAATGATCCCGTTTTTAAATCAAATTTAGTTTAGTAATTAATATAAAAATTTGGAGTTAATTTGAATTAATTTTAAATTTTCAAAAATAAATGAGATAAGTATTGATATATATATATATATATATATATATATATATATATATATATTATATATATATATGAATAGATTGTAATTTGAATTTGAGTTTGAATTTGGATTTGAATTTAAAAAATTTAAATAAATATCTTAGTAAAATAATTTGAATTTAAAATAATATATATATATATGATTTATTTAATGTATAATTAGTTTTAAGACATTTTCTTTAAAATTATATATATATATATATATATATATATAATGGAGAATATATTTATAAAATAGAAAATGTAATTTAAAATCAATATAAAATATAAAAAGACACAAAACATGCAAAAAAAATACAAATGTAATTCAATAGTAGAAGAGATTAACAAGTGTTAGGATTTGAATACATAGTTTAACAAATGTAATAGTTTTATCAATATAATTTAATAAGTGTCACTTTTTTTTATTTTTGAGAAAATTAATAAAGAAAGAAAACAAGATTATATAAACCATTTCATTTCCTCCTTCTTATTTCTTTAATCACATAATTTCAAAAAAAAAAAAATCAAAAGCCTGCATAAACTCAAACCAGAAAATCATCAAAGTAAATTTAAAAACAAATCAAACAAACATTTCAAACCAGATCAAAACAAAAAGCCTGTAAACTTTCTCTAACCAGAAGTAAATTCAAAGCAGTAATCTTTTCAAAAGAAACAAAGATTTCCAGTTCAAAATCAAAGCAAGTTTCAAGCATTTCAGTTTTCAAAATCAATAATAGTTGCAAGATACAATCTCAGGTTTTCAAACTGAGGAGCAAAATCAATTCCAGCTCTCTGTTTGCAAAAACCCAGGTGAGTAAACCTTTGTGAAATCTGGATTTTTACCTATTGTTTTTAATCATGTCTGAAGTGAAGTTGAAAAATTATTTGCATGTGTACAAATCTGTGTATATATGTATATGAATGTGACGGCGCATGTTTGAGAACAGACATATGTCTCTGTTCTAAGTATTACAGGCTTCAAACGTCTTAAAGAAATCAAAATCTCACTCTCTGGTCATCTATAGACTTTGTTGTCTAAATGAAACATGTTAGAATTGGCAAGATCTCAATCCCAAAAATATTTTTAAGTATTAAAAGTAAATGGGTTTACCGGGAAATATTAAAACACAAAAGAATCAAAAAAAAAATTCAAAATTTAATTGATTAAAAGTTAAGTTTTGATTGCATGATCTTATTCGCTTTCATGATTTTTAAAATAAAATTTGGATTTTTAGTTCATTATTGTGTGAGAAATCGTGAGATGAACAAAATCGCAATTTTCACCAAATTCTGGTGATCGGCGGCATGATGGGTCTCGTGATCGAGGTTGGAGCTTGCATGGTGGTCGGGGATCATCAAAAAATATTAGACGAGTTTATAAATCATCGTGGAAGGCAGATGTGGTCGATCTAGGGCCTTGTCCCATGTTTTAGTTATGATCGAATTTCGTGTTGTTGTCATCTCATCGTCACACCAGAGTCGATCACACCGATGGCAATCGAAAGGAGAGAGGTAGGCGAAGCTCTGGCTGGAGTCTCGACATTTCTGGTGGCCTGAGGTGATGGAGCAAGGCAGTTTTGGGTTCAGGTTGTGGCGAGTTGTTCGATTACAAGTTCGTCGTTGTTACGAGGTGCTGGGTGGTTGTTTGGGGTGAGGTGATCATCGACGACTTGTGAGTGGTCTCGGTGAGGATCGGAGGTAACAAGAACGGCGTGCATCATGCACACGTATGTGTGTATGTCTGGGAAATTTGTGATGATTGAGGAAGAAGGATATTCCTCAGGGTCGAACTCGAAGTCAAGCAGGGGTAAGCTCGAAGACGCAGGCATGAGATTTTTTTTTTCTCGGAGTCTTTTTCGGGTGTGACTCGGGTGAGACTTGGGTCTGGAGTTTTAGATGAAATGTCAAGTTTTAAAATTTTAAAACTAATCAAGTTTTAAATTTAAATAATTTTCTTAACTTATTTCTTTTAAGTAATTAAGGTTTTGTTTAAGTTTGGATTAGTGAAGGTTTTTTATAATTTAATTAGGTTTAAAATGTTTTAAACTATATGTAACCTTTATTTTTAAATTAACTTAAAACGATCAATTAAGGAGTTGATTAAAAAGATTAAATGTTTTTAAATTACTAATTAACTTGAATATCTTAAGTTAATTTATGTGTTAATGTCAATTAATTATAAAGTTTATTAAATAAAGATCTTAATAATAATAATTAAATGATTAATTAAGATAAATAATTTATAATTACTTAATAATTAAAGAATAATTTATTAAGGTTAATTAATTATTAATTTAAGGTTAATTGATTTATAATTAAGGATTAATCAACTAATGTAATTAATTAAGAAATACTTAATTAATGAAAGTGGTTAATATTAATTAATTAGTAATTAAAGACTAATTAATTTATAATTAAGAATAGTTAATCATTAATTAAAGATAATTAATAAAAATGATTATGTGATCAATTAATTATAATCACATGATTAATTCATCTTACTTGTAGATGATTGATTATTATTGAATGCCTTGAATGGGTTGATACCTCTGATATGTGATTGTGATACTTTGTGATGTGAATTGCTGTGAATTGATTTGTGATATCTGTGATGTATTTCTGTGTGAATGTGAAAACTGTTGGCCTTTAAATGGCATTTGAATTTCGATGCGACAGGGAGTTGGATTCCAAATGGTTATCCGAAACCCACATCGAATCTTAATGGTGAATCTTTGTGATTGATATGTCCATGTGTTTTAAAATAAGTGCTTCTTGTTCGGTTAAGCCGGGAGAGGACTTTGTGTCATAAAACCCATTCCGAATAATGATATGATGAATTAAAGTGCATTTGAAGACCAGTGGTGAGGACTGGGTATTTTCAAGAACGATAGGATTACCCGTCGAACATCTCTGCAACGAGTAGCTATGGTTTAGAGATCTCCATATGTGATAGGGAGTCCGATCGGGATTATGGATTCCTGGATTGTAAGGGCTTCTTCCCTTATTGGACGAAGTGCCTTCGGTTCCATTCAGACCCAGTATGGACTTATATGGTTGTATGTCTAACATTACACTTTGAGATATAAAGCTTATTTCTATCAAATACATTTCTGTTTGGTGGCGGAGAATTTATTCTTTTAGCTTAACACCCTTCTCTGAGACATACGAGCTCAGAGGTTATGTGGTTGATGGTTATTATTGATACATTTCCAATTTGGTAGTGTGGCATCCTGAGTGCCGATCATTTGTTGATCGAAGCATGACTTTTGTGAAAAGCGTAGCTTCTTGGGACGAGACTTCATCGAACCTCACACCCTGTAAATGGTCGAAACAGGAATGGATGCAGCAAGGTTATGGGGGTAGCGCCTCCGAGGGTATGTGCATTTCCTTCTGGATAATAAGTGGTATTCTGGTATGGAGCCCAGATAATTTTCTTTGTGGTTGTTGGTGTTGAGGGCCCTCGATAAAGGTCGGTTACGACTGTGGGATGGCATACTCATGACAGTTAGTTACCTAGTTACAGAGGTAACACAACCTTGTTTTGGTAGAGAACTGGTTAAGTTCTTGGGGCGTCCCTCCAGAGGCGTACCCTTTCGATAAAGGAAGTTCCTTAGCCTTGGCCATTGTTGGAAATCCAATCACCCAATACAAGCCCTGTACGGGTTTAGTTGCAGAACCTGCCATTTAACATGGTGGCTATAATAGGCATACTATAATGGTACGTATGCTGGCTAAGATTAATAATATACTTTTGAAATATTTTCTACACTATGCACTATAATAATATCAAAAGAATTTTTGCGTATCAAGCATGCTTGACTATCATAAGGAGAAACCTCCTCCAATTGTGTGATTGCATTGTGTGTGTGGGGAGGCCTTATGGTAGTTTCATTTTCCAAAAGCATGAACGAATTTCTTTTATAAATTGTTTTTAAAAAAAAATGTTTTTGTTTACTCATACCAGTCCCATGACTGACCCGGAGTTTATTGTTCTCTTCCTAAACTCTGGGTGCCTATAATTTCCCACGCGGGCAGCTTAGAAGCAGGTATCTGTGTTTTAGAGCTAGCTTGGATTTAGAAGTCTTTTGGAGGCTGTCGAATTTTGAAGCCTTTGGCTTTGGAAACCTTTTGGAAGCTTTGGAGTATGGTTTTGAAGGTGCTTATGCTGGATTCTCGCTCTTGATCTTTTTCTTTGGAGACTCTATTGGAGTTATTATAGCTCCGTTGTGTTGTTTTCGCTGTATTCATGTTGTATATACATGAATCTCTGATGATGGTGGTTATTTGTTGTAATCAAAATGTTGTATATGTGTTGTTTATCAATGAAATCATCTTTTGATTCCGCTGTTTTATATTCATCTAATGTTGTTATAAGCTCCTCCGAACTGAAGTTCAATGTTTGAATCTTCGGCAGTCGAATACAAGTGAGGTATTTGATGTTGATTTTTGAACATTGGGTTTTGGATCGTGACAAGTGGTATCAGAGCTAAAGGTTGAGTAAGAACTTTACCTATGGAGTATAACACATTAGGTGACTCATTAGAGATAGGGTTAGAAATACCGTAGAATGAGTATATCCTTAAGATATCTTGTCCATATGCCTAAATCAAGTTTTCTTACTATTTATAGATAGTGAGGATGAGTAGGAGAAGAGGACAAGGTAGGGGATGGGGAAGTACCACTACAGCTGGTTAAGGCCCTGCAACAATAGCAGCTATTCATGTTCAACCTCAGTCGAATTTGGCTGATTTATATCGAAGTTTTTCAAGACTTGGTGGAAAGCCTTTCATAGGCAAGGAGTCTATTATCGAAGCATAAGCCTAGATTCGATCGCGTGAAAGAATTTTCAGAGGAACAAAGTTGGAGGACAATCAGATGAGATTGATAGCTTCTTGGAAACTCCAACAGGAAGCTCTAGCCTGGCGGGAGACTATTACAGTGGATGAGCCGGAGGACGAGTTCACTTGGGAACGATTCAAGGAAGTGTTTGAGAAACGTTATATGCCATCTGCTGGTATCTCTAGAATACACCAGGAGTTTACAGACTTGAAGCAGGGAAGTTTATCGTTTGAAGAGTACTTGAACAAGTTTAACGAGTTATCTCGGTTTGGTCTGGAGCGGGTGAATACACCTCTGAAGAAGAATAAAAGATTTTTTTGAGGGATGAACAAGAAATTCCATGAGAGAATGACAGCACAAGTGAAAGAATCTTTTTCTGATTTAATCGATATGGGTTATAGATATGCTACCCTGGATATGCTAGAAATTTCGGAGGAGAAAGGAAGTGCAAGGAATCCAAATTTGAAGAAGAGAAAGTTCGAAGGGAAGAAACCGTATCAAGGCAAGGATAAGAAGAATAATCCGAAGAACCAAGCGAAGGACGTTACTTGTTGTAATTGTTTGGAGAAAGAGCATTGCTCAAGTAGATGTATGAAGCCAAAGAAACAAGGAAAGAATGATCAATCTATAAAGACAAGATCCAGGCAATGCTATCACTGCCATAAGCCAGGACATGAAGTTAAAAATTGCCCGAAATTGAAGCAAGCTCAAGCAGCGAAGGTGTATGCGATAAAGGATGACCCCTCAACTTCAATGGTGGACAAAGGAAAAGGAGTTTTAGAAGGTAACCTTCTTATTTATGATAGAGTTGTTAGGGTTTTGTTCGATACGGGAGCCTCACATAGCTTTATCTTCCAACAAACCTTAAACGAATTAAAACTTAAACCCGGATTTGTCGATTAGCCAATTTGTGTGAAGAATCCAGTTGGTGGCATTGCGAACCTTTGTCTACGATGTAGAGAGGTTCCTATCTCGTATTCTCGTCATCTATTTCCTATCATTTTCTTTGTTCTCGACTTTAACGAATTTGAAATCTTACTCGAAATGAACTGGTTAATGAAATACGAAGCTAAACTAGACTATAACAATCGAACAATTTCAGTCAAAACAAAACTTGGAAATTTTGTCGTGATTTCTTTTGAAGATCCGAGTCCGAAAAGGGATAAGTTGGTGTATACTTTGGGGTATCCTGATCCTAGTCTGGAATCTATACCTATTGTCCGGGAGTTTCCCGACGTATTCGAAGAAGTCAAATCTTTACCTCCACACAGAGAAATTGAATTTAGAATCGATTTAGTTCACAATGCTCGTCCTATTGTTCATGCAAGTCGCAGGATGACGCCCAAGGAAAGGATAGAACTAGTCAAGCAAACCTGAGATTTGCTAGAGAAAGGATTAATACGTCCCAGTATTTCCAGTTGGGGTTCATCTGTGGGGTTTATGGCCAAGTTTGACGGACCCCTGAGATTGTGCATGGAATACCGCGATCTCAATAAATTAACTCTCAAAAACAAATTTCCTTTGTCCAGAATCGACGATCTCTTCGATCAACTGCACGGCGCTTGATTCTTTTCAAAGATGGATCTAACCCAGGGATCCCATCAACTAAGAATTGCTAAAGACTGTATTCACTTAACTGCTTTCAGGGGTACTGACACATTCTACGAATGGTTAGTCATGCCTTTCGGACTAACCAATGCTCCCGCATATTTCATAGACTTGATGACTCGAGTTTTTCGAGAAGTATTGAATAAATTTGTTCTTGCATTTATTGATGATATTCTGATCTACTCCAAAACTGAAGAGGAGCATGCCGAGCATTTGAGAATTGTTTTTGGAAATATTGAGGAAGAACATTCTATTCGTCAAATTTTTTAAATGTCATTTTTGGGTCAAGGAATTTAGATTTCTTGGACATATTGTCACCGAAGAGGAAATTTCTATAGACCCAGGCAAGATTTCTGCTATCTTAGACTGGAAGTAACCCACTACTCCAAAGGAAGTCAGAAGTTTCCTAGGGTTAGCTGGGTATTGCGGAAAATTTGTCCAAGATTTCTCCAAGTAAGCCAGTCCATTGACTAAGCTGACTATGAAGAATGCTAAATTTGATTGGACTTCGAAATGCGAAGAAGCGTTCCAGGAGTTGAAAAGGAGATTGACTACTGCTCCCGTTCTTTATATTATTAATGGGAATCATGGTTTATCTGTTTATACAGATGCTTGTGGTGAAGGGGTGGGTGCTGTGCTAATGCAAAATGATAGAGTGATTGCCTATGCGAGTAGACAATTGCATCCACATGAGAAAAACTACCCAACCCACGATATGGAGCTCTTGGCTGTTATTTTCGCTTTGAAAATATGTCATCACTATCTTCTAGGTGAAAAATTTGAATTATACACCGACCATAAATCTCTGAAGTATCTTTTTACCCTGAAGGATTTAAATCTTAGCAGCAATATTGGTTGGAATTTCTAGCGTCATATAACCTAGATATTCAGTATATGCCCGGAAAAGCCAACATCGTAGCCGATGCTTTGAGTAGAAGACATGTTATTCTTGCTCATCTCATTGTCACTCCTACTCTTCTTGAGAAGATCGCAAGTAAGCAAAAAGAAGACAAGTTTCTTCATGAAATGTATGGGAGGATTCTTCGGGGTGAAGATTCCAGCTTTGGAATTGATAATAATAGAATTATAAGACCAAAAGGCAGGATGTGTGTTCCAGACATCCCGGATATTAAACGTGAAGTTTTGGACGAGTGTCACAAGTCCAAGCTTAGTATCAATCCAGGGGTTAATAAGATGTATCAAGATATCAAAAGTACTTTCTAGTGGAAAATTATGAAAAGGGATATATCTATTTATGTCAGTCATTGTGCAACTTGTTAGCAAATCAAAAGTGATCAGATGAAGATGGCAGGTTTACTCCAACCATTGGAGGTGCCTAAATGGAAGTGGGATCAAGTGTCTATGGATTTCGTAGACGGTTTGTCAAGAACTCAGAAAGATAATGAGGCAATATGGGTAATTGTGGACCGTCTGACTAAGACTGCCCACTTTATCCTAGTAAAATCTAACCGAACAGCTGCAAGTTTGGCAAAGTTATATATTAAAGAAATCATTCTTCTCCATGGTATACCGAGTAGTATAATGAGTGATCGTCACCCGATCTTCACTAGCAGATTTTAGGAGGCATTTCAAGCCGCACTGGGAACCAAGTTGAACTTCAGTACTGCTTACCACCCGTAGTCTAATGGACAAACGGAAAGGACAAATCAAATATTGGAAGACCTTTTGCGTGCTTGTATTCTTGACTTTGGTGGTTCTTGGGAGGACCATTTGCATCTGGTGGATTTTTCATATAATAATAGCTATCAAGCTAGTATTAAGATGGCTCCTTTCAAAGCATTATATGGATGTCCATGTCGATCATCTGCGTGTTGGATTGAGTAAGGTGATAGGCTCGTTCTTGGACGAAATATGATAAGGGAAGCTATTGAAAAGGTTGGTTTTATTAGAAAGAAATTAAAAATGGCTCAAAGTCGTCAGAAAAGTTATGCTGATCTCAGGAGAAGAGCTCTAGAATTCCAGGTCGGAAATTCTGTTTTTCTAAAGGTTTCTCTAATGCGAGGAGTGTTGAGATTTTGAAAGGCTGGTAAGCTAGCACCATGATATATTGGTCCTTTTCCTATACTGGAGAGGATCAGTCCTTTGGCTTATCGAGTGCAGCTACCCAATTGGCTATCGGGCGTACACAATGTGTTTCATGTTTCTCAACTTCTAAAATATGTGCACGATCCAGACTGTATCATTGAAGAGGCCGCTCAGCAGGATCTAGAAATCACACTAAATCTGGCAATAAAAAGAAAACCTTTGAAGATAATTGATAGGGATGAAAAGCAATTGAGAAATAAAGTGGTGAAACTAGTAAAAGTGCGATAGAGTGGTGATTCAAATGATTGTACTTGGGAAACAGAGGATAGCACGCAGAAGTTCTATCCCAATTGCAGAGTGGATATTTCGGCTTAATCTGGTAAGTCGTTTCTCTATCTTTTTATGTGTTCATATATTCTTTGTTTCTCTCTCCCTCTCTTTCAAATTTCGGGGATGAATTTTTCTTAAGGGGGGAATCTGTAACGATCCCCTTTTTGGATTAAGTTTAATTTAGTAATTAATATAAAAATTTGGAGTTAATTAGAATTAATTTTGAATTTTCAAAAATAAATGAGATAAGTATTGATATATATATATATATTTATATATATATATATGAATAGATTGTAATTTGAATTTGAGTTTGAATTTGAATTTAAAATTTTAAATAATATCTTAGTAAAATATTTGAATTTAAAACAATATATATGTGATTTATTTAATGTATAATTAGTTTTAAAACATTTTCCTTAAAATTGTGTGTGTATATATATATATATATATATAAAGGAGAATATATTTATAAAATAGAAAATGTAGTTTAAAATCGATATAAAATATAAAAAGACACAAAACATGCAAAAAATTACAAATGTAAGTAAATAATAGAAGAGATTAACAAGTGTTAGGATTTGAATACATAGTTTAACAAGTGTAGTAGTTTTATCAATATAATTTAACAAGTGTCACTTTTGTTTATTTTTGAGAAAATTAATAAAAAAAATAAAACAAGATTATATAGACCATTTGATCTCCTACTTCTCATTTCTTTAATCATATAATTTCAAAAATAAATAAATTAAAAGCCTGCATAAACTCAAACTAGAAAATCATCAAAGCAAATTTAAAAACAAATCAAACAAACATTTCAAACCAGATCAAAACAAAAGGCCTGTGAACTTTCTCAAACCAGAAGTAAATTCAATGCAGTAATCTTTTCAAAAGCAACAAAGATTTCCAGTTCAAAATCAAAGCAAGTTTCAAGCATTTCATTTTTCAAAATCAAGAATAGTTGCAAGATCAATCTCAGGTTTTCAAACTCAGAAACAAAATCAATTCCAGTTCTCTGTTTTTAAAAAACCCAGGTGAGTAAACCTTTGTGAAATTTGGATTTTTACCTGTTGTTTGTAATCATGCCTGAAGTGAAGTTGAAAAATTATTTGCATGTGTACAAATCTGTGTATATAAGTATATGAATGTGACTGTGTATGTCTGAGAACAGACATATGTCTCTGTTCTAAGTATTACAGGCTTCAAAACTATTAAAGAAATCAAAATCTCACTCTCTGATCATCTATAGACTTTGATGTCTAAATGAAACATGTTAGAATTGGCAAGATCTCAATCCTAAAAATATTTTTATGTATTAAAAGTAAATGGGTTTACTGGGAAGTATTAAAACACAGAAGAATCAAAATTTTATTCAAAATTTAATTGGTTAAAACTTAAGTTTGATTGGATGATCTTATTCGTTTTCACAAATCATGATTTTTAAATAAAATTCCAGATTTTTAGTTCGTTATTGCGTGAGAAATCGTAAGATGAACAGAATCGCAATTTTTACCAAATTCTGGTGATCGGCGACATGATGGGTCTCGTGATCGAGGTTGGAGCTTGCATGGTGGTCGGGGATCATCAGAAAAATATTAGAAGAATTTATAAATCATCATGGAAGACAGACGAGGTTGATCTAGGGTTTTGTCCCATGTTTTAGTTATGATCGAATTTTGTGTTGCTGTCGTCTCGTCGTCACGCATAATTGATCGCACCAGTGGCAATCGAAAGGAGAGAGGTGGGCGAAGATCTGGCTGGAGTATCGACGTTTCTGTTGGCCCGAGGCGACGGAGCGGGGCAGTTTTTGGTGATCCAGTTTTGGGTCCAGGTTGTGGCCTGTTGTTCGATTACAAGTTCGTCATTGTTTCGAGGTGTTGGGTGGTTGTTTGGGGTGAGGTGATCATGACGACTTGAGAACGGTCTTGGTGAGGATCGAAGGCAACCAGAATGGCATGCGTCATGCACACGTATGTGTGTATGTCTAGGTAATTTGTGATGATTGAGGAAGTAGGATATTCCTCTGGGTTGAACTTGAAGTCAAGTAGGGGTAAGCTGAAGACGCAGGCGTGAGATTTTTTTTCTCTTGGAGTCTTGATCGGGTGTGAGTCGGGTGAGACTCTGGTCTGGTGTTTTTGATGAAATGTCAAGTTTTAAAATTTTAAAACTAATCAAGTTTTAAATTTAAATAATTTACTTAACTTAATTTTTTTTAAATAATTAAGGTTTTGTTTAAGTTTGGATTAGTCAAGGTTTTTTATAATTTAATTTAATTAAGTTTAAAATGTTTTAAATTATATATAACCTTTATTTTTAAATTAACTTAAAATGATTAATTAAGGAGTTGATTAAGATGATTAAATGTTTTTAAATTATTAATTAACTTGAATACCTTAAGTTAATTTATGTGTTAATGTAAATTAATTATAAAGTTTATTAAATAAAGATCTTAATAATAATTAAATGATTAATTAAGATAAACGATTTATAATTACTTAATAATTAAAGCATAATTTATTAAAGGTTAATTAATTATTAATTTAAGGTTAATTGATTTATAATAAGGATTAATTAAATAATGTAATTAATTAAGAAATGCTTAATTAATGAAAGTGATTAAGATTAATTAATTAGTAATAAAGGACTAATTAATTTGTAGTTAAGAATAATTAATCACTAATTAAAGATAATTAATGAAAATGATTATGTGATTAATTAATTATAATCACATGATTAATTCATCTTACTTGTAGATGATTGATTGTTATTGAATGCCTTGAATGGGTTGATAGCTCTGATATGTGATTATGATACTTTGTGATGTGAATTGATCTGTGATAATTGTGATGTATTTCAATGTGAATGTGAAAACGGATGGCCTTTAAACGGCATTTGTATTTCGATGCGACAGGGAGTCGGATTCCAATTGGTTATCCGAAACCCGCATCGAATCTTAATGGAAAATCTTGGTGATTGATATGTCCACAAGTTTAAAATAAGCGCTTCTTATTCGGTGCGTACTTTGTGTCATAAAACCCATTTCGAATAATGATATGACGAACTGGAGTGCATTTGAAGACCGTTGGTGAAGACCGGGTATTTTTGAGAACGATAGGACTACATGTCGAATATCTCTGCAACGAGTAGCTACGGTATAGAGATCTCCATAAGTGTTGGGGATTCCGATCAAGATTGTGGATTCCCCAATTACAAGGGCTTCTTCCTTTATTGGACGAAGTTCCTTCGGTTCCATTCAGACCCAGGATGGACTTGTATGGTTGTATGTCTGATATTACACTTTGAGATATAAAGCTGATTTCTATCAAATACATTTCTGTTTGGTGGTGCAGAATTTATTCTCTTAGCTTAACACCCTTCTCTAAGACGTATGAGCTCAGAGGTTATGTAGTTGATGGTTATTAGTGATATACTTCCAATTTGGTAGTGTGGCATGTTGAGTGCTGATAATTTATTGATCGAAGCATGGCTTTTGTGAAAAGCATAGCTTTGTAGGATGAGACTTCATCGAACCTCACACTCCGAAAATGGTCGAAATAGGAATGGATGCAGTAAGGTATGGAGGTAGCGCCCCTAAGGGTATGTGCATTTCCTTCTAGATAATAAGTGGTATTCTGGTATAGAGCCCAGATAATTTGCTTTGTGGTTGTTGGTGTTGAGGACCCTCGATAAAGGTCAGTCACGACCGGGGGATGGCATACTCGTGACAGTTAGTCAGCTAGTTACAGAGGTAATTCGGCCTTGTGTTGGCAGAGAGCTGGTTAAGTTCTCAGGGAGTCCCTCCAGAGGCATACCCTTTCGGTAAAGGAAGTTCCGTAGCCTTGGCCATTGTTGGAAATCCAATCGCCCAATACGAGCCCTGTACGGTTTTAGTTGTAGAACCTGACATTTAACATGGTAGTATAGTAGACATACTATAATGGTAAGTATGCTGGCTAAGATTAATATTGTACTTTCGAAATGTTTTCTACACTATGCACTAATAATAATATCAAAAAGAATTTTCGTGTATCAATCATGTTTGACTATCATAAGGAGAAACCTCCTCCAATTGTGCGATTGCATTATGTGTGTGTAGGGAGGCTTTATGGTAGTTTCATTTTCCAAAAGGATGAACGGATTTCTTTTATAAATTATTTTTGTACAAACAACTATTTTTGTTTACTCATACCAGTCGTGACTGACCCGGTGTTTATTGTTCCCTTCCTAAACTCTGGGTACCTATAATTTTCAACACGGGCAGCCTAAAAGCAGGTTATCCGTGTTTTGGAGCTTGCTTGGATTTAGAAGTCTTTTGGAGTCTGTTGTATATTGAAGCTTTTGGTTTTCGAAATCTTTTGGAAGCTTTGGAGTTTGGTTTTGAAGGTGCTTATGCTGGATTCTCGCTCTCGATCTTTTTCTTTTGGAGACTCTACTGGAGTTATTATAGCTCTGTCGTGTTGTTTCCACTGTATTCGTGTTGTATATATATGAATCTCTGATGATGGTAGTTATTTGTTGTAATCAAAATGTTGTATCTGTGTTGTTTATCAATGGAATCATCTTTTGTTTCTGCTGTTATATATTCATCTAATGTGGTTATAAGCTCCACGGAACTGGAGTTCAACGTTTGAATCTCCGGCAGTTGAATACAAGTGAGGTATTTGATGTCGATTTTTGAACACTGGATTTCGGGTCGTGACATAAACTATTGCCTATTTGTTATGATAACTTAATTTTTGTTGAAAATTGTGATGAGTGAATGGCTTAATTTTTCAAGATAATGACCAAAACCTATATTTAATTTATTTGTGTTAATTTAAAAATCAATCCTTCAATTATAAATATTTTCGAAAACTTGCATTCATCTATTTGTAAATAATCTTGCATTTTGTAAATATTTTACATTTTTTTACTTTGCATTTGGACTTTGTGTGTAGTATCCGCTAAAAACCCTCACGAGATAATAATCGTCCTACTGGGGATACCCAGAGGTTTAACGGCTGTTGCATACACTCAATGCAATCGTATTCCCTGTGAAAATGAATTTATCTTAGTTTTTTTCCTTTATTCAAGGACGAATAAAAAATAAGAGTGGGGGTATTTGATTTGCATGTAAATGTGCATATTTTTACAACCATTGCAACGATCCCAGTTTTGAGTTAAATTTAAATTGGTAATTAATATAAAATTTTGGATTAAATTGTGAATTTAATAATATATGTTGTTTATTTATGTATATACAAATTGATTTTTAAATTGAATTTTGAATTTAAAACTCAAGAATAAATAAATTGAGAATGAATTGGATTTATAATTCTATATTTCAAATTTTATAGAAATTTGTTTTCTAATTATAATATAGATACATAACATATATTATGAAATATATATTTTGAATTTGATATAAATGATTTTCAAAAGTTAAAAAAATTAAAATTAAAATCTATAATTAAGAATTTATGTATATATATATATATATATCTGTGTTTATTTGTTAATATATAATTTGATTTCAAATTATTTTCTTTCATTTGTTTAGATATAAAGAAAAGTGTATAAATAAGAATCTAAACATATGTATATATGTGTATATATAATTATTTATAGTATATAATTAGATTTTAAAATTATTTTCTTTAAAAAGTTATGCAAATATAAATAATAGAAAATGTGTAAGTATAAACATTCATACATCTAAAAGTGTAATAAACTAAGTTTAAAAATAGGATTGGTTATAAAGATTAGCATATTTTCTTTTAAAAAATATATAGTTTGTACATATATAAAAGTTTAAAACATATGTTAATATAGAATAGATAATCTACATAAATAAATAAAAGTTTAAACAAGGGGTTTAAACAAAGTTTATAAATTAGGGGTTTAAACGTAAATTTAAGTGTTTTAAACAAGTGTAAAATAAATTTTAACTTACAATTACAAGTGTAAAACACGAAGATTAAAAATAAACAAGTGTCATGTTTTATTTATTTTATTTTATTTTCGAAATTCTTGAATAAAGAGGATCAAAGTTATAAATGCTACTAACTCTTCCTTTTCTCACCTCTTTATTAAAATTCAAAGCCAATTTACAAAACCTGAAAAGAATCAAAAACTAGAAAATATAACCTGTAGCATCTTAAAACCTAAAAAGGATTCAAGCTCAAAGCAGATTCAAGATCAATTAAAACTAATCAAAGGTAAATTGCAAACCTAGAAAAAAAATCAAGCAAATACAAAATCCTGAAGCATTCATCATAAGCTTAATCAAGCAAAGCAAAGTTTCAAAGCAAACAACATCTCAGATGAATCATGCATCAGATCAATGTTGCAATTCAAATAGATCAGATCATCTCAAAACTTTTTCCAGATTCAAGTTCAAGCCTGTATCCTCTGTCTTTCATTTCCGGGTGAGCAAGCCACTTAAACCTGTTCTATATCTTAGTGTTTGGATTTGTACTTGAAGTTATGATTGAATGATTATGTAAAAATGCGTACATATTGTATATATATATGTAGTTTGTGTGTGTGCATGTCTGTACATGCCTCTGTTTATAGTTTACAGGCATAAATTAATTTGAAAAAACAAAATCTCACTCTTCAATCTCTTTTGGAATTTGATGCTTGAACAAAATAGGATTTAAATATCAAGATTTAAATTTTAAAAATACTTTTAAGTATTAAAAATGAATGGATTTACTGGGAAGTTTAAAAACACAATGAAATCAAATTTTGTTCAAAATTTAATTGATTAAAATTTGAGTTTTGATTTCATGATCCTGCTCGCCCTCATAAAACATGAACTTTAAATATGAAATCATAAGTTTTAAGTTTGTAAATCGTGAAATATTGCTTGTTGATTGGAAATTAGGTTTCGAGCAATTTCTGATGATCGGGAAATTTTAGGGTCACGTGTTCGTGGATGAAGCAAGCCTAGAGGTAGCCATTGTCAGCAAAAATGGTCGGAGAAATTCTCATTTCTCGTGGTGGCCGAACGAAGTGAAAGTAGGGTTTTGTCTTAGTTTTGGGTCGAGGTGGAAGATCGTGCTGCCGCACCGTCGTCAGTTCATCTGGTTTGTCCGGTCATAGATGAATCGAAACAAAGGTTTATGGAGAAGCTTCAGACGGAGATTCGTGACCTCTGGTGGTCGTGATTTTTGAGGCGTGGTGTTTTCGTTGAAATGATTGGCTCCAGGTCGAAGTTGAAATAGCTCGATCTCGATTTTTAGGTCAACTTGGGGTTCTAGGTGTTTGCTCGTGTTGAAATGATCGTTGATGATTCGTTGAAGGTTCCAGCGTCGACCAGAGGTAATCGAGGCAATGGTGTACGTGCATGAGGTATCAGGAGATCTAGGTTTCTATGGTATTTGGGGGAGATGAGTTATTCTCGTGAAAGGCTCGAAGAAACTAAGGGTTCGTCTCGAAGTTGAAAGAAAAGCGAGTGTCCCAGGATTGAGCTCGGGGAAAATATTGGTTGGCTCGGGTTGTAGTGATATTAAGTTTTGGATAAAAGAAATAATAAGTTTTTAAAGTTTAAAGCTTAATCAAGTTTAAATAATTGGTTAACCACTTCTTTAAAATTAATTAATGTTTATTTAACTTGAAAATTATTAAAGGATTGGAAGTAAAAATATTTTTTTGAGTTTAGAGAGTTTCAATATACATAACTTTTATTTTAAAAAGTTATTTTAAATAAACTTAATAAGACAATTAAAGAGTTAATTAAGGAGATAAAATGTTTTAAAGATTAACTAACCTAAAGGTTTAAAGTTAATTGGTTAATGATAATAAAGTTCAAAGGCTATTAATAAATAAACGATAATTAAATAATGTTTTGATTATTAATTAACTTAAAGGTTTTAAAATTAAATTATTTTTTGATGATAATTTATTTAATTTAATGAGATTTAAATGTGTAACTAAGTGATCAGTTAAGATAAGGATTTATCTTGATTAATTAATGTCTTGATTAAAGGATCATTTTTGATTTATTAATGATAATTACTTAATGAAATTAATTAAAGATTGATTATTAATGTAAGTATGATTACTTAATGAAATTTATGTAATTAGTAAAAGATTATTGCTTGTAATTAAGAGATAATTACTTTATGTAATTACATTTAAGGATAATTAATAAATTAAGATTAATTAATGTAAGTAAGTAAAGGAAATTAATTACTTAAAGATATTTATTTAAATTAGTTAATTATTGAAGTTAATTAATCAAATGATTAAAGGATAATTACTCAATGTAATTAATTTGTGATTTACTAATATAAGTGATTAGGAATAATCACTTATTATAATTAATTACCAATAATTAATTAAATGGTAATTAATTAAGGGTTAATTAATTAATGTAATTAATTGAGGATAATTAATTAAAGAGTAATTAAATAATTAAAGGTTAATTATTTAGTGATTAAAGGTTAATTAATAAATTAAGGGTTGCAACTAAATTTATGTTAATTAACCAAGATTAGTAATTTGTGTAGGATCGACTTCACCCTAGAGGGGGGAGGGGTGGGTGGGGTGAATAGGGTGATACTGTTAATTATAAAAATTATTGCGGAAGCTTATAAAATTATTTCAACACAGATAAATCAAAATTATAGCAGTACAAATAATAGCAGAACAATAAATGCAGAAATAGAACGACACAGAATTTACCCAGCTTCGGCAAAACCCTGCCTATGTGCTGCCCCCAAGGTTTCTACTAGAAATTAAGTAGTCACACGCTTACACACGTAAACTCATGACACCCGCTACTGACTATCCTAACTCTATGCTCAAAACCCTGCCACAACTCAGCCACTGAGTTGCGAATTCTCAAACTACGCCACGTATTTTGTCCCCTAGTCACATGACTAGAAAGTACAAGAGTTAAAAAAGGAAATTACAAAAGTAAATACAATTTGAAAACTAAGAATTCTAATTTTAAATATTAAGCCCAATGTAAACCGGCCCAAATAAAAATATAGAGATAACCAAATTATCCCCTTTTCTTTTATCGCCAATTGGCCGTATCTTTTTCCTTGAGAAAAAATGGTGCTCGTTCCTTTTTCCTTTGCTTGCAAATTAGGGCTTCTAATTAGAAGCTGCCGACAATAGTTGCTCGATCGAATGATGATTTATGTCCTTGCTTTGTCGATCGAATATCTCTTTGAGTTGCTCACGGCGGCTTCTTTTTGATCGAGTTCGACTTTGCCTTCGATATGTAATTTATGCCTTTTGCTTTACTGGTTTTGCTTACTTGAACTCGATGCTTGAAATTTGCCGATAATGTTACTTATTTATATAGGATTCGAGATCCTTGATTTTCGTTTGCATACATCAATTTGAATTCGTCTTCGGCCATTCGATTTTGTATTGATGATTGTGATGATTTCTGACATTTTCAACTCGTATATTTTTAGCTTGGTTAACACGGCTTCTCGATTTCAGACTTGTTCAACATATTCTTTGATCGATGGTGATTTACCTGACTTGGTTCGATGTTGACTTCGGTTTTGATTTGACCTGCAGTTGTCTTCGACCGCAAACTTAATTTTGTGATGTTGATCTTTTTCTACTTTTGCCATAATATTCACTGGCTCTGGTAGCACTTTCGACCTTGTTCAATTTTACTTGATGTTTCATGACTCTGGCCATTATGTCTTTACTGCCATGTGTATACATACATCTATGTATGTATATATGTGTTGTATTTCTAATGTTTACTGTGATTCCTTTAGCCTGTTTTGCATTTTGCCTGTACTCTGCTTGATTTTCTATTGTACTGTCTTGAACTCGAGTTGCTTCAATGTGATGTTTGCACTGCTGCATATCACTGCATTGCCTCGAGTCATGGTAGCAGTCAAGTCTTGTTCAAGTCTTCATGCATTGTCCACTGGTTCATTGTAGTTTGATTTGGGTTGTTGTGCCATTCACTGGTTCTCTTGAACTTCATGTAGAGGCTGCTTTGTGTACGTACATTTGGATTTTATTTAATCCTGCACTGTCACTTGTATCAGTCATTGTTGTATCTATTGGAGTTCTGGTTATGCTTTGACTTTGGTTACTGCTATATATATGTAATCTTGTCCACTGTTTCTAGTTGTACTTAGTATCACTTGATGTTGTAGTTTTGTTTGATGGTGCATATGCTCGCTTATTTGTTGCCAGTACATTCATGTGTTTGTTCCTTCATGTGGTCTGGATTTGCTTTGAGCACACTTCTGGTCTTCATTGTGTTGCTGTGTACTGTGCCTCGAGTGTGCTTGCATCTGAGTTGAATTCATGTGTGACTTGAACTTTAGTTGAGATTTGTGATCTTGAGATTGTAGTTGAGTTTGAGCCATTTGTTTCAGCTAGAGTTGTATTTCCTTGTAATGTTCATTTGAAGTTATAGCCTTTGTGCTCGAGTCTGATACTTGCACTGTCCAGTTTCACAGTTGCATACATGTTGTATCTTTTATGCACTTGGTTTGTGATTCACTGTTGCATTTCTGTATATGCACTTGAGTTTGATACTTTTCGAGGCTTGTTCTGTCCAGATTCATTTGAACTTAGTTGTATTTGTACATTTTGATTTTGGTCGAGGCTTGTTAACATTACTTGTGCACTTACTTGAGTTGCTTGGAGTACTTGTGTTATGCTCTTGTTTGGTGCACATCCTTGACCAGTTGCAGTGTTCATGTAAGGTTGTTTATAGCCATTTCAATGTCGAGGCTGTGTCACTGATATTGGCTTTGAGCATTGTTCATGTCTGGTTTGAGTTTTGCTTGTATACTTCATGTGTACTTTGGAGTTTTAGTCGAGGCTGCATATATGTATGAGCTGGTACATGTTTGTCTACATGTGTATATACATATGTGTGTGTGTATGTGTGTGTGTGTGTGTGTGTGTATATATATATATATATATATATATTTGTGCATTTTCAAGTGATGCAACGTTTGGCCATATGTATTTGATTGCAGTTTTGCCCCTGTTTAGTTTGTGTTGTACTGATTTGGTATTTGCTTCAATTTGGTTTGATTCACTTTGAACTTCATGTTTATTTTTGAAATCGCACCTGAGTTGAATCCAGCTTAAAGCTCAGGTTTGACCTTGTGCTGATATTGTGACATTATTTTTATTGCATTTGAGTTGAACCCAGCGTTTTTAGTTTGACCTATGCTCACCTGTCCCTGCAATTTTATCAAGTGTATATATCGGTGTGCACGGCCTTGTGGCATGTCACAAGCTGTTCGTGTACGATGAATTCAAAATTAGATGATGACGAACAACCCAAATGACTGAGGCAAATACTATTTTCGAAATCCACATTTTATTTTATACTGCAAAAATATTTTATTTTCAATTTTACCGCGTCAATGTGTATTTCTGCACATTGCTTAGATGTTGGATTGACATTGGAATGATGTTGAAGTACGAATTGAGTGAATGGGTGATATGTAGTGAGGTGCAATGTAAATGTGAATTTTAATTTAATCAAATTTGTATTGTAATTGAAATTGTGTGTATATATATAGTGAGAGCTTGAAATTTGTACTATTCAAAGATTGTAATAAATATTTGTTTGAATAAAATTTCTGTTTGAATTCAAATTCTCAAATTCTGTGTTATTTATTTTATTCAGCAAATATTTTTTAATCTATGAAAAATAAAATAGTACATTAACAAATACATTTAAATGAATATATATATGTTTATTATCATCAAACAAAAATCATTTAATTGCATATTCAACAATCTCCCCCTTTTGATGATAACAAACATATATTTAAGATTTTGAACATATTAAATGTATTTGATGATTCCATTTGCTCCCCTATTCGAATGCTTCCTCTCTACACAAAGCTCCCCCTTCATATATGCATACAATTAAAAATATGCAAATGAACCTAGATGCAAATAGAAAATATTTGACCTTTGCTTGATTTTATTTAACAAAATCTTAACTTTTCTCTCCCCCCTTTGTTATCAGCAAAAGAGTAACAGTGTTAGAAAAATGGAGATAAAGTGATAGATATAAATCCAACGTTAAAACTCAATTGAATATAATTATTAAATTTCAATAAAAAATCAAACAAAAATCATAAATACTTTGTTAGGAACATATTCCACTTTTAGAATGATGGGAATGATGTCATCATATAAAACCATACACTTGTGTCTATTCGTGGTATATTTATATCAGGAATTTGAATATCTACCAATCATGCATAGCCTTAGGACTTTTAAATGAGATTAGTAGTATTTCAATTTTATTTTAAAAAATGAATTCAAGTATCTTCTAACCACACATAACCATGAGGACTTTTAAATGGGATTAGAATCAACTTGTTTATTTAAGAAATCAATTTTGATATACGTTACATACATGCATAACCGTGAGGACTTTTAAATGAGCATGGAAGCACATAACAAATTCCAAGTAATTCACCCATGCATAACCGTGATGACTTTTAAATGAGAGCGAATACTTTGGATTTTATTATATTTTATTATTATTATTATTATTATTATTATTATTATTTTATTTAAAAAAATGTAAGATGAAAAACGAATGATTCCTGTTTAAAGTACCACATATTGACAACTTTATTGAATTTTGATGAGTGATGGTCGTTAGAAATATGATAGAAATAGAGATGGTCATGGAATTTTTACCAACAAAAAGTTTTATAACTCTTGTTTAGTTTTCTAAAGAAATTTACTAATTATACTGTCTCGAGTCACAATATATGATAAATATCAACACTCGTCACTTTTTCAATCACCATTTATCTTTTCGATAATTATTAGGAAGTCAGATTAGTCAAAATAGTCATTTAAAGTCAAATTCAAAAATAATTATAAAATCAATTTTTTCAAATGACTGATCTGAAAACATGGTCTAAAATGATTTTCTAGAAGGGGTTATGTGAGAAAATTTTCTGCTATTTGAAAATTATTTGAAATGAAAAATATGCAGATATTTACTTTGAAAAAACAATGTAGTTACTAAATGTCTCAACAAATCACGTTCCACCAGTAATTTTTCTATCAACTAGATTACCAATGTAATCTGCATCTGAATTTCTTTTTCACTCAAAATTATCACCAATTGAATTTCATAGACCAGACCATGAAGTGTGCAACAAAATATCTCAAAATCAATTTTAACAGCTTTTTAAATGACATTCTCTTGAATTTGAATTGAAGCCATGTAAATAATCAAAAATCGTGAATATAGAGTTAGCCGTAAAATAACCAAATGTATTATCATCCATTAAAACACTATTATTAATCCAAACTAATATATATGAAGTAATTCAAAGACTCTAGAGATTTTTATAGTGTTCTTGGGATAAGAATATAATTGGCCAATAATTTTTAATAAGTCAGAATCAAAACCATCATTATTTCATCATCACATTATTGGCTGATTTAACTCAAATTACGGTGCAGATTATCATATTTAATATATCGTTCAAATAAATATACGATTACCTGTTTTACCTTTACGATATTTTTCGTTGTTGTCCATTGTGATTCTGTCACCTTTATACTAGGCTAAGGAACTTTGCTTTGTCGCCCGTTGTGTTTCTGGAACATCCAGAATCCAGATAACACTGTTGTCATTCCGTAGCCTGCCACCACTCCTACACGATAAAAGATTTTTGTGACCTATTTGTTTTTATAGGTCCATGATTGTTAGTGGCAAAATATTTTAAAAAATAATTTTGTGGAGACCCAAAACTATTTTTGTATGTTCCTTTCGGCACCCAGATATGTTTAACTTTGAGAGATTTTATATTTATGCCTTTTGGAACCTAAATTGGTATAGTTTTCACATGTTTGAGTTTATACCAACAATTATTGTGATTGTGTCCAATTTTTTTACAAATTATGCACATTGAATTTACTTGATTAATCTCATTTCTAACATTTTTAGATTGATTATACCCAAGTCCTTTCCTAACTGTATTAACAGTTTGTTTCCCTAATAGCATATTCAATGATTTTTCACTTTTTGAAAATTTATCTAAAGCCGTTGACAATTGTTGGATTTGTGTTTTGAGAGATTCATTTTTGTTCGATAATTGTGTGCCCTTTTTAATAGAGTTTTCTCTCCTAGTATTTTCACTCTCTTTCAAAATCAGAATTTCATTTTCAAGTGATTTTATATTAGTTTTTGATTTTTTAATTTCTTCTTCGAATGTTCGACACTTATCACACTTAGGGATCCTATTTTGATAGGTTTTAACTAATTGGTTAAGTTGTTTATTTAAATCTATCAAAGTATCTTTTTATGATTCAAGTTTGGCATACTTCTCCCTAAGTCGTTCAAAACAGCCATTTACTTCGTGGAAATATACAAGTAATTCTGAGTGAGTGAGTTTTAATACCTCGCTTGGTTCGTCATCGTTGCTATCAGTTATATTACCTTGAAGGCACATATCTACTTTCTCACTCTCACTGCTAGTACTTTGATTATCTTCATCACTTGTACTCCACGTGGCTGCAAAACTTCTCCTTTTTGATTTCTTTTCAAAGTCGCGTCTATTTTGAGGACAATTGGGCTTGATGTGTCCGGGTGGGTTGCACTTGTGACAGATGATCTTCTGTTCTTCCGAGTGGTCTAGTGCTTTGGCTATTCTACTTTTCAATTTTTGATTTCGAGCTGGATTTCCATATTTGTAATTCCACCTTTTGAATTTCTTTATTATCAGCTCCAATTCTGCTGCCCCATCATCATCATCATCGCCATCACTTTCTGTTGTTCCTTTAAGAGCTATTGATTTCATTCGAGTGTCACCTCCTTCATGCTCTTCCTTGAATTTCATTTCTAGGTCACAAGTGGTGAGATTTTCGATTAGTTCTTCAACTTTCATCTGTTTTAAATCTTTTGATTCTTGAATGGCAGTCACTTTTGCTTTAAAACTTCATGGAAGGACTCTGAGGATTTTTTGGACTATCTCCAACTCTGTGTATGATTTTCCATGAGCTTTTGATTTGTATACGATATTGGAAAGTTGTCCATACATCTCTTTAACATTTTTTTCCTTCGCGATTGTGAAATTCTCGTATTCGCCGCTTAGCATGGCAAGGCGAGATTCTTTGACTTGAGATGTTCCTTCGTGAGTCACTTCTAGTGTGTGCCATATTTCCTGTGCAGTTAGACAATGTGAGACACGATTAAATTCAAATTGATCCAATGAATAGATAATAGAATTCATAGCTTTAGCATTAGCATTTTGTAATTTATTTTCTATTTATGTCCATTTATCCTTTGGTTTATCTATTTCCTGATTATCTACAATTATAGTTGGTGCTCTATAACCTGTCTCAACAATATTCCAAGCGTCAATGGTTTTTAGAAAAAATTTCATTCTATTTTTCCAGTAGGCGTATTCACCATTGAACATTGGTGGTCTAACTATGGACGGACCCTCAGCAAAAGCAGTATTAAAAGAAGCCATTTTAAAAATTCAACTTTTTAAAACAAAAATTGATTTTTGAAATTTTTTTTAATAACAAAAGCTGACTTCTATTCCTTGCTCTGATACGACTTGTAGGATCGATTTCACCCTAGAGGGGGGTGAATAGGGTGGTACTGTTAATTATAAAAATTATTGCGGAAGCTTATAAAATTATTTCAACACAGATAAATCAAAATTATAGCAGCACAGATAATAGCAGAATAATAAATGCAGAAATAGAACGACACAGAATTTACCCAGCTTCGGAAAAACCCTTCCTACGTGCTGCCCCCAAGGTTTCTACTAGAAATTAAGTAGTCACACGCTTACACACGTAAACTCACGACACCCACTACTGACTAACCTAACTCTATGCTCAAAACCCTGCCACAACTTAGCCACTGAGTTGCGAATTCTCAAACTACGCCACGTAGTTTGTCCCCTAGTCACACGACTAGAAATCACAAGAGTCTAAAAAGGAAAATACAAAAGTAAATACAATTTGAAAACAAAGAACCCTAATTTTAAATTATTAAGCCCAATGTAAACCGGCCCAAATAAAAATATAGAGATAACCAAATTATCCCCTTTTCTTTTATCTCCAATCGGCCGTATCTTTTTCCTTGAGAAAAAATGGTGCTCGTTCCTTTTTCCTTTGCTTGCAAATTAGGGCTTCTAATTATAAGCTGCCGACGATAGTTGCTCGATCGAATGATGATTTAGGTCCTTGCTTTATCGATCGACTATTTCTTTGAGTTGCTCACGACTGCTTTTATTCGATCGAGTTCGACTTTCCCTTCGTTATGTAATTTATGCCTTTTGCTTTACTGGTTTTGCTTACTTGAACTCGATGCTTGCAATTTGCCGATGATGTTACTTATTTATATAGGATTTGAGATCCTTGATTTTCGTTTGTATACATCAATTTGAATTCGTCTTCGGCCATTCGATTTTGTGCTGATGATTGTGATGATTTCTGACATTTTCAATTTGTATATTTTTGGCTTGGTTAACGCAGCTTCTCGATTTCTGACTTGTTCAACATATTCTTTGATCGATGGTGATTTATCTGACTTCGTTCGATGTTGACTTCGGTTTTGATTTGACCTGCACTTGTCTTCGACTGCAAACTTGATTTTGTGATGTTGATCTTGCTTGACTTTTGCCATACTATGCACTGCCTCTGGTAGCACTTTCGATCTTGTTCGATTTTACTTGCTGTTTCATGACTCCGGCCATTATGTCTTTACTGCCATGTGTATACATACATCTATGTATGTATATATGTGTTGTATTTGTAATGTTCACTGTGATTCCTTTAGCCTGTTTTCATTTTGCCTGTACTCTGCTTGTTTCTCTGTTGTACTGTCTTTTGCTCGAGTTGCTTCAATGTGATGTTTCCACTGCTGCATATCACTGCATTGCTTTGAGTCATGGTAGCAGCCGAGTCTTGTTCAAGTCTTCATGCATTGTCCATTGGTTTATTGTAGTTTGATTTGGGTTGTTGTGCCATTCAATGGTTCTCTCAAACTTCATGTAGAGGCTGCTTTGTGTACGTACATTTGGATTTTATTTGAGCCTACACTGTCACTTGTATCAGTCATTGTTGTATCTTTTGGAGTTCTGGTTATGCTTTGACTTTGGTTACTGCTACATATATGTAATCTTGTCCACTGTTTCTAGTTGTACTTAGTATCACTTGATGTTGTAGTTTTTTTGATGGTGCATATGCTTGCTTATTTGTTGCCAGTACATTCATGTGTTTATTCCATCATGTGGTCTGGATTTGCTTTGAGCACACTTCTTGTTTTCATTGGGTTGATGTGTACTGTGCCTCAAGTGTGCTTGCATCTGAGTTGAATTCATGTGCGACTTGATCTTTAGTTGAGATTTGTGGTTTTGAGATTGTAGTTGAGTTTGAGACATTTGTTTCAGCTAGAGTTGTATTTCCTTGTAATGTTCATTTGAAGTTATAGCCTTTGTGCTCGAGTCTGATACTGGCACTGTCCAGTTTCACAGTTGCATACATGTTGTATATTTTGTGCACTTGGTTTGTTATTCACTGTTGCATTCCTGTATATGCACTTGAGTCTGATACTTTTCGAGTCTTTTTCTGTCCAGATTCATTTGAACTTAGTTGTATTTGCATATTTTGATTTTGGTCGAGGCTTGTTAACATTACTGGTGCAGTGACTTGAGTTGCTTTGAGTATTTGTGTTATGCTCTTGTTCGGTGCACATCCTTGACCAGTTGCAGTGTTCATGTAAGGTCGTTTATAGCCCTTTCATTGTCGAGGCTGTGTCACTGATATTGGCTTTGAGCATTGTTCATGTCTGGTTTGAGTTTTGCTTGTATACTTCATGTGCACTTTGGAGTTTTAGTCGAGGCTGCATATATGTTTGAGCTGGTACATGTTTGTATACATGTCTATATAAGTATTTGTGTATATATATATTTGTGCATTGTCAAGTGATGCAACGTTTGGCCATATGTATTTGATTGCAGTTTTGCCCCTGTTTAGTTTGTGTTGTACTGATTTGGTATTTGCTTCAATTTAGTTTGATTCACTTTGAATTTCATATTGATTTTTGAAATCGCACCTGAGTTGAATCCAGCTTAAAGCTCGGGTTTGACCTTGTGCTGATATCATGACATTGTTTTTATTGCACTTGAGTTGAACCCAGCGTTTTGGGTTTGACCTGTGCTCACCTGTCCCTGTAATTTTATTAAGTGTATATATGGGTGTGCATGGCCTTGTGGCATATACAGTGATACACTGTGTATGTCACAAGCTGTTCGTGTATGATGAATTAAAAATTAGATGATGATGAACAACCCAAATGAATGAGGCAAATATTATTTTCAAAATCCACATTTTATTTCATACTGCAAAAATATTTTATTTTCAATTTTACTACATCAATGTATATTTCTGCAGATTGCTCAGATGCTGGATTCACATTGGAACGAAGTTGAAGTACGAATTGAGTGAATGAGTGATATGTAGTGAGGTGCAATGTACATGTGAATTGTAATTTAATCAAATTTGTGTTGTAATTGAAATTGTGTGTGTGTGTATATATATAACGAGAGCTTGAAATTTGTACTATTCAGAAATTGTAATAAATATTTGTTTGAATAAAATTTCTGTTTGAATTCAGATTCTCAAATTCTATGTTATTTATTTTATTCAGCAAATATTTATTTAATCTATGAAAAATAAAATAGTACATTAACAAATACATTTAAATGAATATATATATGTTTATTATCATCAAAGAAAATCATATAATCACATATTCAACAATTTGTTCATAAGTAATTAATCTGATTTAAATTAATTAGATGATTAATTGATCTTACTTATTAATATTTGGATTGTATTGAATGCTTTGAATTATTTGATATCCCTGATGTGTGATGTGCTATGATATGATTGAGCTGTGAACTGTGATTTATTTATCTGTGTTGAATTAACATATCTATCTGTAACTTTGTGAATGGAAGATAAGCGTTATAGGATGATACCGCTTATCGATATTGCTGTGTTTGGATTGTGATGATTGATGATATTGTACTGTTGTGTAAAACCCCTGGACTACACCGCATGCACACAAATATGGATTTAACGGGAAATCTGTTAAGTCATAGATTTTAAATTTAAGTATTATTTTGTTTAAATGTTAAATTTTAAATCAAAATGGTTTTGGTAATGGAATTGGTTTGAATATGAAAAGCTTTCGGAAAGGAAAGTTTGAAATTTGAAATTTAGTTCGAATACAATATATCCTGTTTAAGTTATGAAATTATTTTGGAAATTATGGCTCGAAAGAGTTATACAAGTTATACAACATATTTATGGATTTTAAACCATTTTGAAGTATATTGAATAAATTATTTTGGAATTTGAATTTAATTTGAACTTGCCGAGTATACGGCAGTTCGCTATTTTTCTGTTTATACTTTTAAAGGCTATAACTTGGGCATTTTAATCGGATTTTCCCGAAACGAAAAACAATTGTTTTCAAATGATAATAGCTTTTATATAAAGGAAAGAATTTCCAGTTTTGTTGAAAGGATTTCAAATTTGAAATTAAAATAGTTTTGAAAGCTATGAATGAATCTTTGCTAAAGACTGGTGAACTTTGTTTTCAAATTGAAGAGAATCTTAAAGGTGTATCTTTTGTATAAAAGATTTGAAAAGGAAATCGTTTTGAAAACTATGAATGAACCTTTATGAAAGATTGATGAATCTTTGTTTCAAATTAAAGTGGATTTTAAAAAGAGGGAATCTTTTAAATAAAAGATTAAAAGTGGAAATTTGTATAAAACATTTGAAAGAAAGATTTTGGGCTTTAAGTTGTGACTTAACTAAGATCCCACTATATCCATATGCTTTTCAAATTAAGCGCTCAATATTTGGTTTAGCCGGGAGAGGACTTTGTGTCATATAAACCATTTCGAATAGTGATACGACGAAGTGGATAGCATTTAAAGATCGGTGGTGAAGACCGGGTATTTTCATAAACGAAAGGATTACTCATCGAATGACTCTGCACTGAGTAGCTACGGTATAGAGATCTCCATATGTGATGGGGAGTCCGATCGGGATTGTGAATACCCAAATTGCAAGGGCTTCTTTGAAGTGCCTACAGTTCTGTTTGAACCTGGAACAGACTTGTATGGATGTATGTCTGATATTACACTTTGAGATGTAAAGATGGTTTCTATCAAATACATTTCTGTTTGGTGGCAAAGAATTTATTCTCTTAGGTTAACACCCTTCTTTGAGATGTACGAGCTCAGAGGTTATGTAGTTGATGGTTACTAGTGATACATTCCTAATTTGGTAATGTGGCATATGGAGTGCTGCTGATCATTTCTTGATCGAAGCATGGCTTTTGTGAAAAGCGTAGCTTTGTGGATGGGACCACGTCGAACCTCACAACCCGAAAATGATTGAAACAGAAAAATGCAGCAAGGTTACGAGGGTCGCGCCCTTTAGGGTATGTCCATTTCCTTTTGGAAAAAGGTGGTATCATGGTATGGAGCCTAGATATTTAACCTATGTGGTTGCCGCAAATTTATTACTTTGTGGTTGTTGGTGTTGAGGATCCTCGGATAAAGGTCGGTAACGACCGAGGGATGACATACTCGTGTAGTAGTTACCTAGTTACAGAGGTAACCCGACCTTGTGTTGGTAGAGAGTTGGTTAAGTTATCAGGGCGTCCCTCCAGAGGCGTACCCATGTGGCATAGGAAGTTCCTTAGCCCGACCATTTGTTGGAAATCCAAAGAAATAATGCACGCCCTGTAAGATTTTAGTTGCGTAACCTGCCTTTTACTTATGGTGGTGACCTGCCGTTTAATTGGTAGCTATAGTAGGTATACCATAATGGTGATATGATGGCTAAGATTAATATTATAATTTCGAAAAGTTTTTTGCACTATGCACTAATAATGACATTAAAAGGAATTTTCGCATATCAAGCATGTTTGACTATCATAAGGAGAAATCTCCTCCGATTGCGCGTTTGCATTATGTGTGTGGCAAGAGGCCTTATGGTAGTTTCAATTTCCAAAAAGTATTGTAGATTTCATTTTAAATTCTTTTTATTTGTTTTGTTCAAAGAAAACTATTTTCGTTTGCTCACACCAGTCCCTTGACCGACCTGGAGTTTAATGTTCCTTTTCTAAACTCTGGGTGCCCATAATTTTCACATGGGCAGCCACGAGTCAGGATTTTCAGATTATCAGCTAGTAGATGTAGATTCGATGGCCTTCAGCTTTCTGTTTAGAATTCTTTGGAGTCTTTGGGTTTAGCGATCGCATTGTGCACCTAGTTTGCTACATTACAGCTTGATGGTGGTTTGAGCTTCTAAGATTGGAGTTTTGGAGCTTGGCATTTAAGATGTTGTTCCACTGCTATCATTTTCCATTTTTTCGCTATTGCATCTATCTTTGATATGTGTATTGATATTCAATTGTATCCATTATTGTATCAGTAACGTTATTCATTTGTTTTTCTTCCGCTGTGTTGTTGTGCTTAATGTGTTATAAGCTCCGACAAACCAGATTTGATGTTTGAATCTGCGGCATTCGAATATGATGATGTATTTGGATGTCGGTTTTCAAGGTCAAGTCAGGGTTGTTAAATTTGGTATTAGAGCTGAAGGTTGAGTAAAAACTTTAGCTCAGAAGTATAACATATAAGATGACTCATTAGAGATAGGGTTACAAATGCCCTAGAATGAGTATCCTTAAGACATCCATCTGTATGCGTCGGTAAATTCTCTTACTATCCACTGGTAGTAAGTATGAGTGCAAGAAGAGGACGAGGTAGGTGATAGGGTAGTACCACTATAAATGGTCAATACACTGCAATGACAGGGAAACAATCTTTTCTCCATCAATCTCTCTTGTTCGTCATTCACTTTCAATTCTTTGGTGATTTCATGCCAGCTCTGGAAAGAAGCTCTAATAGTGGTGATGGCCCTATGAATCATGTAGATAAGTTCCTATTTCATATTCCGTTTATCAATTTTCTATCAGATTTTCATTTTAACTTTAATGAATTTGAAATTTTAATTGAAATAAATAGGTTAATTAAATATGAAGCTGAATTAAAGTGTATCCGTTGTCTATTCTTTGGGGCCCCCGTTCATTCTATGAATGGTTAGTTATCCCTTCGAACTAACCAATGCCCCAACATATTTCGTAGACCGGATAACCTAAGTATTTCGTAGAGTATTAAATAAGTTGATCTCGTAATTTTTGTTGATATTATTATTTGGTTAGCCAAATGCAGAATAGATATTCAATTTGATCTAGAAAGCTATTTTTTGTGTTCTTTGGTTGTCTCCCTGTCTAGCAAATTTTGGGGACGAAATTTTCTTAAGGGAGGAACCGGTAGTGATCCTTGTTTTGAGTTAAATTTAAATTGGTAATTAATATAAAATTTTGGATAAAATTGTGAATTAATTTGAATTTTTCCAAAATTTATAATATACGTGGTTTAATTATATATGCACAAATTGATTTTAAATTGAATTTTGAATTTGAAACCCAAGAATAAATAAATTGAGAATGAATTGGATTTAAAATTCTATATTTAAAATTTTATAGAAATTTGTTTTCTAATTATAATATACAAATGTAATATATATTTTGAAAGATATATTTTGGATTTGATATAAATGATTTTCAAAAGTTAAAAAAATTTAAGATTAAAATTTATAATTAAGAACTTATATATATGTGTGTGTGTGTGTTTATTTATTAATATATAATTTGATTTCAAATTATTTTTCTTTAATTTATTTAGATATAAACAAAAATGTATAAATAAGAATCTAAACATATGTATATATGTGTATATATGATTATTTATAGTATATAATTAGAAATTGAAATTATTTTCTTTAAAAAGTTATGCAAATAAAAATAATAGAAAATGTGTAAATATAAACATTCATACAATTAAAAGTATAATAAACTAAGTTTAAAAATAGGATTGGATATAAAGATTAGAACATTTTCTTTTTAAAAAATATAGTTTGTAAATATATAAAAGTTTAAAACGTATGTTAATATAGAATTGATAATATATATAAATAAATAAAAGTTTAAACAAGGGTTTAAAACAAAATTTATAAATTAGGGGTTTAAACATAAATTTAAGTGTTTTAAACAAGTGTAAGATAAATTTTAACTTACAATTACAAGTGTAAAACATGAAGACTAGAAATAAACAAGCATCATGTTTTATTTATTTTATTTTATTTTTGAAATTCATGGATAAAGAGCAAATTAAAGTTATAAACGCTACTAACTCTTTCTTTGCTCACCTCTTTATTAAAATTCAAAGCCAATTTACAAAACCTGAAAAGAGTCAAAAACCAGAAAATAAAACGTGTAGCATCTTAAAACCTGAAAAGGATTCAAGCTCAAAGCAGATTCAAGATCAATTAAAACTAATCAAAGGTAAAATACAAACCTGGAAAAACAAAATCAAGCAAATACAAAATCCTGAAGCAATCATCATAAGCTGAATCAAGCAAAGCAAAGTTTCAAAGCAAACAACATCTCAAATGAATCATGCATCAGATCAATGTTGCAATTGAAATAGATCAAATCATCTCAAAACTTTTTCCAGTTTCATATTCAAGCCTGTGTCCTCTGTGTTTCATTTCTAGGTGAGAAAACCAGTTAAACCTGTTCTATATCTTAGTGTTTGGATTTGTACTTGAAGTTATGATTGAATGATTGTGTAAAAATGCCTGCATGTTGTATATAAATGTAGTTTGTGCGTGTGCATGTCTGTACATACCTCTGTTTATAGTTTACAAGCATAGATTAATTTCAAAACTCAAAATCTCACACCTCAATCTCTTTTAGAATCCGATGCTTGAACAAAATATGATTTAAGTATCAAGAATTAAATTTTAAAAATACTTTTAAGTATTAAAAATGAATAGATTTACGGGGAAGCTTAAAAACACAGTGAAATCAAATTTTGTTCAAAATGTAATTGATTAAAATTTGAGTTTTGAATTCATGATCCTATTCGCCCTCATAAAACATGAATTTGAAAAATAAAATCATAAATTTTAAGGTTGTAAATCGTGAAATATTGCTTGTTGATCGAAAATTGTGTTTTGAGCAATTTCTGATGATCGGGAAATTTTGGGGTCGCGTGTTCATGGATGAAGCAAGCGTAGAGGTAGGCATTGTCGGCAAAAATGGTCGGAGAAATTCTCATTTCTCGTGCTGGCCGAACGAAGTGAAAGTAGGGTTTTTCTCAGTTTTGGGTCGAGGTGGAAGATCGTGATGCCGCGCCGTCATTAGTTCATCGGGTTTGTCCGGTCATGGATGAATCGTAGCAAAGGTTCGTGGCGAAGCTTCAGACGGAGATTCGTGACCTCTGGTGGTCGTGATTGTTGAGGCATGGCGTTTTCGTTGAAGTGCTTGGTTCTTGGTTAAAGTCGAGATAGCTCAATCTCGATTTTCTAGTCAACTCGGGGTTCTGGGTGTTTGCTCGTGTTGAAATGATCGTTGATGATTCGTTGTAGGTTGCAGCGTCGACCAGAGGTGATCGAGGCGATGGTGTATGTGCATGAGGTATCATGTGTATGTGTATGAGGTATCAGGCATATCTGGGTTGTTATGGTATTTGGGGGAGATGAGTTATTCTTGGGAAAGGCTCAAAGAAACTAAGGGTTCGTCTCGAAGTAGAAAGAAGAGCGAGCAACCCGGGACTGAGTTTGGGGTAAATATTGGTTGGCTTGGGTTGTGATGATATCAAGTTTTGGATAAAATAAATAATAAGTGTTTAGAGTTTAAAGCTTAATCCAGTTTAAATAATTGGTTAACCACTTCTTTAAAATTAATTAATGTTTATTTAAGTTGAAAATTGTTAAAGGATTGGAAGTAAAAATATTGTTTTGAGTTTAGAGAGTTTCTATGTATATAACTTTTATTTTAAAATGTTATTTTAAATAAACATAATAAGACAATTAAAGAGTTATTAAGGAGATAAAATGTTTTAAAGATTAGTAAAACTAAAGGTTTAAAGTTAATTGGTTAATGATAATAAATTCCAAAGGCTATTAATAAGATTCTAAATGGTAATTAAGTAATGTTTTGATTATTAATTAACTTACAGGTTTAAAACTAAATTATTTGTTAATGATAATTTATTTAATTTAATGAGATTTAAATGTGTAACTAAGTGATCAGTTAAGATAAGAATTTATCTTGATTAATTAAGGTCTTGATTAAAGAATCATTTTTGATTTATTAATGATAATTACTTAATGAAATTAATTAAAGATTGATTATTAATGTAAGTATGATTACTTAATGAAATTTATGTAATTAGTAAAAGATTATTGCTTAATGTAATTAAGAGATAATTACTTTGTGTAATCACATTTAAGGATAATTAATAAATTAAGATTAATTAATGTAAGTAAGTAAAGGAAATTAATTACTTAAAGATGATTATTTAAATTAATTAATGATTGAAGTTAATTAATCAAGTGTTTAAAGGATAATTATTCAATGTAATTAATTTGTGATTACTAATATAAGTGATTAGGAATAATCACTTATTATAATTAATTAAGGATAATTAATTAAATGGTAATTAGTTAAGGGTTAATTAATTAATGTAATTAATTGAGGATAATTAATTAAAGAGTAATTAAATAATTAAAGGTTAATTATTTAATGATTAAAGGTTAATTAATAAATTAAGGGTTGTAATTAATTTATATTAATTAACCAGGATTAGTAATTTGTTCATAAGTAATTAATCTGATTTAAATTAATCAGATGATTAATTGGTCTAACTTATGAATATTTGGATTATATTGAATACTTTGAATTGTTTGATATCCCTAATGTATGATGTGCTGTGATATGATTGAGCTGTGAACTGTGATTTATTTATCTTTGTTGAATTCACATATCAATCTGTAACTCTACGGATTGAAGATAAGCGTTATAAGATGATACCATTTATCGATATTGCTGTTTTTGGATTGTGATGATTGATGATATTGTACTGTTGTGTAAAACCCATGTACTACACCGCACATACACAAATATGGATTTCATAGAAAATCGGTTAAGTCACAGATATTTTAAATTTAAGTATTTTTTTTAAATTTGAATTTTGAATCAAAATGGTTTTGGAAAATGGAATTGGTTTAAATATGAAAAGCTTTTGGAAAGGAAGTTTTGAAATTTGAAATTTAGTTTGAATACAATATATCCTGTTTAAGTTATGAAATTATTTTAGAAATTATGGTTCGAAAGAGTTATATAAGTTATGCAATATATTTATGGATTTTAAACCATTTTGAAGTATATTGAATAATTTTTTTTGGAATTTGAATTTAATTTAATTTGAACTTGCCGAGTATACCGCGGTTCGCTATTTTTTTCTTTATACTTTTAAAGGCTATACTTGGGCATATTTAATCGGATTTTCCCAAAATGAAGAATATTTGTTTCAAATGATAATAGCTTTTATATAAAGGAAAGAATTTCCTGTTTTATTGAAAGGATTTAAAATTTGAAATTGAAATGGTTTTGAAAGCTATGAATGAATTTTTGTTAAAGATTGGGGAACTTTGTTTTCAAATTGAAGAGAATCTTAAAGGTATATCTTTTGTACAAAAGATTTGAAAAGTAAATAGTTTTGAAAACTATTAATGAACCTTTATGAAAGATTGATGAATCTTTGTTTAAAATTAAAGTGGATTTTAAAATGGAGAATCTTTTGTTTAAAAGATTAAAAGTAGAAATTTGTATAAACCATTTGAAAGAAAGGTTTTAGGCTTTAATTTGTGACTGAACTAAGATCCCACTATATCTATATGCTTTTTAAATTAAGCTCTCATTATTCGGTTTAGTCGGGAGATGACTTTGTGTCATATAACCCATTCCGAATAGTGATACGAAGAAATGGATAGCATTTGAAGACTGGTGGTGAAGACCGGGTATTTTCAAGAACGAAAGGATTACCCGTCAAATGACTCTGCACTGAGTAGCTATGGTATAGAGGTCTCCATATTTGATGGGGAGTCCGATCGGGATTGTGAATACCCGGATTGCAAGGGCTTCTTTGAAGTGCCTTCGGTTCTCTTCGAACCCGAAACAGACTTGTATGGATGTATGTATAACATTACACTTTGAGATGTAAAGCTGGTTTCTATCAAATACATTTCTGTTTGGTGGCAGGGAATTTATCCTCTTAGCTTAACACCCTTCTATGAGACGTACGAGCTCAGAGGTTATGTAGTTGATGGTTACTAGTGTTATATTCCCAATTTGGTAATGTGGCATACGGAGTGCTGCTGATCATTTGTTGATCGAAGCATGGCTTTTGTGAAAAGCGTAGCTTTATGGACGAGACCTCGTCGAACCTCACAACCTGGAAATGGTCGAAGCAGGAAGAATGTAGCAAGGTTATAAGGGTCGCGCCGTTTAGGGTATTCCATTTCCTTCTGGAAAAAGGTGGTATCGTGGTATGGAGACCAGATATTTAACCTATGTGGTTGCTGCAAATTTATTACTTTGTGGTTGTTGGTGTTGAGGATCTCAGATAAAGGTCGGTAACGACTGGGGGATAGCATACTCGTGTAGTAGTTACCTGGTTACAGAGGTAACCTGGCCTTGTGTTGGCATAGAGCTGGTTAAGTTCTCGGGGCATCCCTCTAGAGGCGTACCCATGTGGCATAGGAAGTTCCTTAGCCCGACCATTTGTTGGAAATCCAAAGAGACAATACGTGCCCTGTATGGTTTTAGTTGTATAACCTGCCTTTTACTTATGGTGGTGACCTGCCGTTTAATTGGTAGCTATAGTAGGTATACCATAATGGTGATATGCTGGCTAAGATTAATATTATATTTTCGAAAGGTTTTCTGCACCATGCACTAATTATAATACTAAATGGAATTTTCGCGTATCAAGCATATTTGACTATCATAAGGAGAAATCTTCTTCAATTGTGCGTTTGCATTGTGTGTGGCGGGAGGCCTTATGGTAGTTTCATTTTCCAAAAACATTGCAGATTTCATTTTAAATTCTTTTTGTTTTTTTGTTCAAAGAAAACTATTTTCGTTTGCTCACACCAGTCCCATGACCGACCTGGAGTTTATTGTTCCTTTTCTAAACTCTGGATGCCCACAATTTTCCACACGGGCATCCTGGGGTCAGGATTTTCAGATTTTCAGCTAGTAGATGTAGATTCGATAGCCTTCAGCTTTCTTTTTGGAATTCTTTGGAGTCTTTGGGTTTGGCGATCGCATTGTGCGCCTAGTTTGCTACATTACAACTTGATGGTGGTTTGAGCTTCTTGGATTGGAGTTTTGGAGCTTGGCATTGAAGATGTTGTTCCTCTGCTGTCGTTGTTCATTTTTCCGCTATTGCATCTACCTTTGATATGTGTATCGATATTCGATTGTATCCATTATTGTATCAATAAAGTTATTCATTTGTTTTTC